>VXBZ01005879.1:229788-246624 GCA_013399135.1 Heliornis fulica | reverse complement strand
TGATATGGACATGATTGTTGTAAATTTTGGGCTTTTTAAAAAATTTGCTTTATCCTCTTATAGGTAGCAAAATTAATTTCAGCCTACTTTTCTCTTTTTATTTTCACTTTATTGAGTCTATTTTGAAGATTAACAGGCAGATGAGACTGAGCTGATGTAGGCTGAGGCAGTTGCAGTGAGGTATAAATACTTAATGATTTATTTAACCTTTGAGCAGAAATTTCTTTCTGGTAGAATTAATCTGCAAATAGCTGAGGTGTGCTACCTCTTAAGTTATGATTGATCATGCAATATAACAAAACTTCATTGGCATCAGGTTTAGGACTTATGTACATATAAATATAACCCAGATAAAACTGTCAGATGCCATGACTGATAGGTGAGTTCAAGCTATTCTAGGCAAGTAGTCAGCCTTGCCTTTCCAACTACCAAAATATACATATTGTGCAGCAAGCATTAGTATGATGTAAATAAAACATGGTTGAATGACAATTGAGAATCAATTCAAGCAAAGACTAGCCTGTGATGAGCAATGCCACAGTACAAATAAATAATCAACTTCAAAGCTAGAGGTTAATCATGGTATTTTAAACGGGCTAATCCATGTGGACTAATATCCACACAAGCCATTCATATTAATTTCTTGGGATGTCATCTGTTTATTTTAGAAATTATTGCTATTATTTTAGCAATCATTTGTGCCTGGAAAACAGGTATTTCCTCTTGGGTCAGAGGACTGCCAGAATATTAAACACCATAGAAAGAGCATCTCCACCTTGGTTTCGTCCCTCTTACAAGAGCCAAAGATCCAATAAAGGATCAAAAGGGCTACTTCAGTGTCTTCAATAATACGCTGCTTAGAATTGACATGTTGACTAACAAATGTGTTTTGTTACTGTTTAGCACCCAAGGTAAACCATATAAGAATGAGAAAGATTACAAAAATGGCAGCAAAGTGAATGGTTTCTTGCTCCTTGCTGATAGGAGAGGAAGCCAGATACTGCAGTCATTTAATTCTTACTCTGTTTTGAATTCTGTTATGAGAAATGTGCTAAACTTTATGCTATGACATATTTATTCTGCATGTTAATGTTTTTACTGATTACATATTACTTTGGTCCAACTAATTTTTGGCAGTTCCTATCACTAAAATTTTTCTGGCCTTTGACTATGCTGTTTCTCACATATCAATCATTAGTTAAATTCTCTGTCATTAAATCATATTCCAGTGGCACCATTAAAAGAAGGCTGTCATCATACAGCTGTTCTGAAGGGTGGGAAATGCAGAATTTATATTGCAGGTCCTTTGTGACTAACCTGGCCAAAATTGATTTTTGCCTTGAGAAAACTTGTGACGTTTCAGGTTTTTCAAGTACTGCAGTTCTCACTGCTATTTCTTTTCCTGCCCCCCCAAACTTCTGGAAGAAGTTCATGTGGCTGCAGTTTGTAGAAGCTTACCGTGGGCGAATGTGTAGGATTATATTTTTGGAGTGGGTTTTTTTATGGTGAGAAGTAAACATTTTTTTTTCATGTTACGGTTGCCCTGTACTAAAAGAGTCTGTGCTTCAAAGAATGATGATGTGTCTGGACAATGCACTCAGTCCCATGCTCTGGCTTAGCTGGCCCTGTGTGGAGCCAGGAGTTGGACTTGATGATCCTTAAGAGATCACCCCTTCCGAGCCAGGAGATTCTATTCTCTGATGCTGCAAAAATGCTTTTTCTTTTGTGTGAGGAACTCTGAAGTTTGACCATTTGAAAGTGCTCAAATTTCTGTTTCTGCAAAACCCTTAGCCTCCTCTGTGAGTACTCATTTTCTTGGCTTCTGCTGTTTTCCTGTGATAATACACTGGGGCAACGAGTATTTGTGACATAGAGATAATGTTTCAGGTAGTCATATTGCTACAGAAAGTCGCATTTTTGTTCTTAAATACATAGCAGTAAAACTGAACAAATAAATATGTTTGCATTTCATGTATTGTCAAATAATCTATCATCAAAAACGTTCACTGGGAGCTACACCCATCTAGGAACATTTGCCAGCTACTAATCAAATATTTGTTATGGGAGAAGGAGGCCTAATCTGATATCTAAGCATCAGATGGAAAGTAACAGTAAGCATTTGTACATGGTGGTGCTCCTTTGTACTGGTGCTGTGAGGAAGAGGAAGGGAGGGAAGGTGAGAGGGAGGGAAGACAGAGCCCCAAAGGGCAGTAAAATAGGTTTAGTGACATTCTGCCCCTAGGGCAACAAATAAATAAATGCCTGGGGCTGACAGAGTGGATCCAAGAAAAAGAAAAAGCCCAAATCAGACTCCTGTGAGTTTTCTTTTCTGAACAGGACAGTCTAATTAAATGGATGATAAATAGGTTTTCAGATGAGGAACGTTTATGGGACATCACAGCTTAGTCTTAAAGTGTTGAGCTGCCATGGGTACCAGCGCGGGGAGGCATTCAGAGCGCTACAAACCTGAGAGCTCCAAGTCTCAATAATAAAGCTATTTGAGCTAATCAGAGGGAATAGTGGTAGCGAGGCAGTCACCCTCTGCCACATATGACTGATCAGGTCATCTCTAGTTGCTGGTGTCTTGCCCAGAGGTTTGTGAAGCCACTGGCAGAGAAGAGCAAAGCCAGGTGACCCAGCTAGGCCTGAGCTGGTTGTGGCAGGGAGCTTGCACAGGTGAGTTAGGTTGGGATGGAGTTCTGCTGTGAGCCTTGTTGCGGTGTCCACTGCCCTGGCCTGCCTATCCTGGTTTGACTGGGGCTGCCCGCTGGGGCTGGGGGCTGAACTGTGGCAGTCATGCTGGTCCTGCCTCATGCGATGTGGGGTACGAAGGATCAGAGTAGCGATAGGTCTCACCCAAACATGTTAAAAATGAAGCTGTGATGGGTTTTTGTAGTGTTGCTCAGTTGCCAGTCACAGTGGTGTTTTGTTTGGCCACTGGTGGTGGTATGTAAACCTGCACCAGTGGTGTGTAATCCTGCCATGTGGTTTGTCACCTCTGCAGGGGTGTCGTGCGTCTCTTTTTGCTGCCCTGTGTGATACCAACTTGGGATATGGCGACATCAATGGCCGTGAGCCTAAACTGACATTTGTGTATGGCACTGCTGTCATTCCCACACCTCAGGCCACATCTCAGAGTTAATAATTGCACCCAGCCTAGGGGGGGATGCAGTCTCCCACTCTTTCGCCTCCCCTTTTCCCTTTCAGCTGCTGACAGTGGGTTTTGAGCATGGTGAATGCCCTTGGGATGTTCAGCCCCACAGCACACACCATTGCTCCTGCCCTGAGAGGCTGTTCCATGACAGATGGAGCCCAAAGTCATGGACTGAGTGAACTCAACAGCTGTTTCAGAGGGATGGCCCACAGACTAAGGGAGTGATATCTGTGTGTGTATGTATCAAAGATGGGTGAAGTGGTAGTGATTAGTTGGAAGCACAGGATCTGGGTGTGATGTAGGGTATGGATTAAGGGGGGATAATGTTCTGATGTTGGCTAGGCTTGAATTGATTTTGACAAGGAGGCAGCACAGGTGTGCCAAGCTGGCCAAGGATGTAGTGTGTATCCTACGTGATGTCATGACCCCCATAAAAGGAGGAGAGGCAGCTCCGGAGCGGTAAATCGCTTTGTACAAAGCAAGTGGTAACACATTCCGCTATGAGTCCTGTACTTGCTGTGTCCCTCGCCCAGTGCTGCCCCAGCAGCCTGCCCATCCCATCCCAGATTGCCCAGGTCTCCCCGCTCCCCTTCCCTGCCTGACGGTGGCTGAGCAGGTGGCGCTTGGCCAGGGCTGCATCATGGCAGCCAGGCATCTCCCTTAGCATGTTGTCTCTGCCACAGTGATAAGAGCACACTATGCACGGATCAAGCGAGTTCATCATAGTAATAATTAAGAGCATTTCCTTTGCCCTTTGTGATTTATAATTTAGAGGCTTCCTGGGTTGGAGGTATGGTCAATAGCGCAGGATTATTCCTTCTTACATCAGTCTGTAGGATGTCTTCTCAACTACGGATGGCTTTCCTCTTGGACTCCTCATGAGTGCTGACCAGTTTGAGTGCACAGGAGACTCTAGTAGCATTTTTCCTCTGATGCAGTTTGATTTTACGGAAATGCTCACCGGAGTCTGGTATGACTGCATTACTGCAACAGATTCTCTACCTTCTGTCCCAGTGAGAATGTCATTTACTGATCATAAAATAAAGTGACTAATGGGTGATTAGCTCAATGGAACACCCTAGCTACATTTTTTACATTCTTAGTACTTTTCTGTGTTTTTGTCTAGAACAAACCCAAACCCTGTAAGTCAAGAATGACAGATGGTATCACTTCAGCTTTGTACCTACCAAATAATTGATAGTAACTTGGAGAATGTTGTTTTCCAAGTATCTTTTGAAAGAGGGGTAGATATCTAAGTATACTCATGGCTGTTCTGGGATTGACTTCCCACATTTGTAAACAGTCTTTCAAGGAGAGAGATTTTTGCAAAGAGCAGGTCAAAGATCTGATAGATGTTTGAGGGGAGAGGGGTTTAGGTATAAAGCACTTTATCCATAAGAGGGAGATTAGCATTTTTTAAAAATGAATAACAGGTAGAACTGCTCTTCTCTGCCAGTGAGGTCAGTAACATGACTGAAATAATAATTAGTTTTTTATTGGATGGATATTTTTCCATGCTTTTGAAAAAACATGCATCTCTTAGTGTCTGAGATTGAGAGGGAGAGATATAAGTGAGGATTTCTGTGGTTTTTTATATAAAACATCAAGCATTCTGAATGCCACATTTGCTTAATGTTGCTTGCACAGTGATAAGAAATGGAGCTGACAATCAGAGTTGGGCAAAACACTTGCTGGGTTTGGATAGCAAATAGAATATTTGGATAGCTTGGATTTTTTTATCACCATCTAGAATGAAATTTTAGTGTATCAATCAGCTGTAACACCTTTGGGAACAGAATAATGTTTAAACAGTGTTTGTGAAGCTATTGCTATCGCCCTTTTGACTGCTTAGAGGAACTGACCTGCTGCCATTTCATCTCAAAAGAGCTGTCTGTTATTAGTGGATATAGGTATGCCAGTTCACTTCAGCTGAGAGAAACTGAGCTTCTGACAGCAGCTGAGGGTGCTCTATCCAGCTGTAAAACTGCTACCTTAACTTTAGTAGACAAAATTCAATTTTCTTGTCTTAACCAACAATTAATGAGGAAGGTGAGAGTAGTGTCAAATGGTCACAGCTGAGTGAGATTTTTGGATGTGATAGATAGATGAACAGAGAAAAAGTAACTTTATTTTGAAGCAATTTAGCTTACTACCACTACAACATGTTTTTTTGGATCCCAGAAGCCATGTTGACCCATCAAGGCTGAGTGCTCTTGGAGAAATTATGCTTAACATATGCTTAACACTACATAGATCCAAGTGACTACATTAGCTTTAATAAAATATATTCACTATTTTCCTGACAGTAGTTTGGGGTGGGTGGGGGGAGAGATGGAAAGGAAAATTAAGTTGTAAAAACCTTCTTAGAATTTTGTAAGGATTGTTTTTTTCTTTGCATCCCAGAAGAATATCGATTTAAGTAAGTAAAGGTTATCTGAAAATCTTTCAGAATGTTTTTTACTGAAAAATATAATTTTATTGAAACAGAAAACAAATACAAATAAAAAAAAGCTTTGTGTTTATTTCAAAGAAAAATGTAATAAAAATTACATGATTTAATCTCCAGGTTTGCTTTTTAAGGAACTGTTTGTTTCAAAGCAATATATGATGTGTAGACTGAATTTGGTGTCCTGTCAAAAATGGGGAAAAAAAAAAAAAGGAATGTCATTCTTCCCTTCAGAAGAGGAATTGAGATTACTAGCTGCAACAAAGGCCCCTTAAACTCATGCTGATGTATTGGAGATGCATTATGCATCTATTTGAATTTAAGAGAAGGCAAATGATAATGTATCAATTTATTTGACAAATGTACTTTGTATAATTAGCTGCGGTATTTCATTGACTATTAGCAAATGTTTTGCAGTCTGTCCTCTAAAGAATGATTTCTCATAAAGAGACCTTGCAACAGCAATCGATTAAGTTTTGATTTGAGATGAAGAAACCTCAGTACTTTGTGAGCAAAGTCTGCCCATGTGGTTTTTTGAAGCATGAGTTAGTCTGATAGAGAAATCAGTTTTGTCTGTCCTTCATTGAACTTGTAGTGGTTTAATTTTAATTCTATTAAATTACATTTTTTTAATAGAAATGGTATTGTATTTGCTGGAACTATTATATGAAGTTTGCATTCCTTTTAATTCAATTCCTGAAAGTAAGAAAAAGGCAGCATTCATTCACAGATTAATCTCCAGAGCAGAGCTGATCAAACATTGTAAAGCTTTCAGAAAGCACTATTAAGCCCACTACTGCATCTTTCATTTCTCTTACGCATTTGTTGTTTGGAAAAACCTGTTAGTAAAAAGAAGATATATCCTCCTTCAAGAGTAAATTTTCTTAGAGAAGTCCTCAAAGTATATTTTAGTAACTGCCCAATTAAGAGATGCAAGATTATATATTTCAGATTGCTGAATCTCTGCTGAAGAAGTTCAGACATTTTGTTCATCTAAAAAGCCTATCTGCTACCCAAGCACATGGCAACTCTTTTGAGGATGACTTCTAACCTGATAGTTTCTAAATATAAAGCACTATTTGTTAGATACAGACCATTGTGCCTCCTACATGTGTAATGCAAATGGAAAGGAAAAAGTGACATGTGCACTTGCTTTTCAATGATACAGTGACAAGCGGTAGATGGGAGTGCAGGTTTATGCATGCTTCTTACTTTTTTTGCCTGACAGTAGAAATGCCAGTATGAATTTGACTCCTCTCTTGCTTAAATTGCAAAATGTCAGTCAGTAGTTGCAGTGGTTTATGGAAATGAGGGTAATGTCTGCTTACTTCAGTGTTATGCTTTTCATGCTTTCAGGAACTAAGACCGCTCACCTTTGGTCTGAAAAGTTTGAGGTATTTCGGATTTGAGCAGTAACGTATTGTAATGTATTTTCCACATGATACTGAACATGATGTAGCTGTTCCCACCAAAGATGCCTGAGTGTTTTCTGTTTGATTGCAGAATCACAGAATGAGTGTCCCTAGATGCCCTGGGGTGTAAATAGTTCTGTAGTGGGTGGTGCTGATCTCCTGTCCCTGCTTGGATATATGTTGTTGGTTAAAATAATATTTTTCTATGGCATTTTTGCCTGGGACATTAGTAGATTTTGGTTGTGGAGTCATTTGGTCACTGGTTTAGTTGCAGAAGATCAAGGTAGGATTTTCCATGCTCTGTTAAACCAGGGTTGTGATACATGAATAAGGCAGAAGTTTTTTATTTAAAGGGGACTTATGGAAGGCTTTTAAAAATGTGTATTGAGAGCCATTAAGGTTTACATTTTATGTGTAGACACATGCATCGTGAAATACGGGATAAAGGAGATGAGTTGTGTAGGAGGGAGTTGGAGAAGAAATGTTAGGGTCAGTAGGCTAATCTTCCTGTTTGCTGTGGTTAGTGGAAAGGGCGATGCTTGCTTTTGCCTTCTGAGATGGCTACAGGAGAGGCTGAGACCTGATGTTTAGTGTTAATCAGGTTGGTGTGACACATTGATTTAGACTAAGGTTGGGCCAGAAAGTTGATAGCATTTGTGTTTGAAGTGTGGACAGACTGGGAGGAACTGACATTTGTCTGCGTGAAGCTGAAAATGAGTTGAGAGCAGGCAGGTACAGACACAGGTGAGTTTAAACTTTCAAAACAGTGGCTTTTTACTTTTCATTCTGGTTGCAATTACAAACCCACTTTAATTATCCTTTTCTGAACATCTCCTATGGAGCTGCTGACTTTCCAGGAGTTTAAGAGTCTAGAAAGAGGCTGGTTTCCTCTACCTAAAATTAGCCTTGTGAACACCCCCTACAGGTAACAGTTTTTTTCCCTATATACAAACACGTTTAAAGAGGATTGGCAAAGGAAATGTTGCTAGATTATATTAAACTGCCAGGGTTTTCAGGGTTCTTTCAGGTTTATTCAGCTTAGGTAACCCTTTGTGTGTTGTATAGTTCAAGTTAAGATTTTTAAGCTTCTTTTGTAAGAACAGTTCAGATGCTAATCAACGAAGTGCAGATGCTTCTCTGTGAATATAGGAGGGGAAAATAATGTCATTATATATTCAAGTAGCTTCTTTCTGATTTATGAAGGTAGGTGACTTTCACTTGTTGTGAGATGTGCTTACCTGGTAAACAGCTAATTTGGGGATTTGTGGCATCAAAGTCTTTTACCTCCCTTTCCTGTGGGAGGAAGGGTGATCTCTTAATTGAGGCCTAGATAAGGTGGAAGATAACCTGTTTTGTTTCAGCTTGCCATAGATTCCGAAGAAACCTTCAACATTACCAAAAACTCGTATGCCCCATTCCCTACCTAGCAAGAAAGGTTGATACCAAGTCCTACTTAGAAAGATTCCTCTGGTATTTGGATCCCATACTAACAGGGGTGTATCATCTCAGGTTCAATGGATTTATTTTTTTATATTTTTTATGCTTTGACACCCTTCCTTACAAAGGCAAGAGAATATTCCTCACAGAAAGATTATTCTATTTATTATCAGTAACACTGAAACCTGGGTCACTATGAATTAAAACCTGAGATAGGGTTTTGCTGTTCCTCAAGACTTATGCTCTGCTTCATTGCTTAAAAGTTCTTCTAACCAATTAATTTATTTAATAAAATTATCTAGTCAGATAAAATTATATCTTGTAAATTATCATGGCCACTGCATACAGGCTCAGTAGCTCTGGCTGCAAAATGGACAGGTGGTGCATGAAAATGTGAATTATGTAAATATTTCCTTATTTATCCTAGTTTAAGAACTGTCAGTAACTGGTATGTCAGTATGAATATTTAGTTTACTGCATTTAGGAGCCAGTTCTGTTCACTGTCTCAAATTATCTGGTTCCATATGTCCTTGTATATTTGGCCCACACTTGAACTGTAAAATTGTGACTTGAGTGAAGGATTTTTCTAAAGGAGCACAGAGTGGAGTAAAGATGGTGAGAAATGCACTTTGCAG
Source organism: Heliornis fulica (assembly GCA_013399135.1). NCBI lineage: Eukaryota > Metazoa > Chordata > Aves > Gruiformes > Heliornithidae > Heliornis > Heliornis fulica. The sequence goes on along the minus strand of VXBZ01005879.1, from coordinate 237,540 downwards.
TGGTAGAGATGATAATTTGATGATTTGTGGTGTTTAACACCTCAATGGGACACAGCTGCAAGTGCTTATTATCAAGGATCTACCTCTTCAAGACAGAATTGTGAAATTTTCTGAGCAATATCCAAACTATCACCCAGAATTCTGTGAGTATTCTTTTTATCTCAGCTTGACAGATTCACTGTTTCTTTTTGGTTTTCCATTTTTCATTTAATCCCTTAGGCATAGTGTTCTTTCCTTATAATTTTAATTCCAATAGCTATATATAATAAGGTATATTAAAGTAGAAGGCAAATAGAACCAATAGGCACCAATAAAGAGTAAGTTGGCTTAAAGGCCTTAGCTCCCTTTGTTTTTCTTATCTGCACCCAAGAGCCTCAAACTACCTCTTCCTCTTACATAAATGTTGTAATGTTTTATTGCTAGGATGTTATTTTGACCCAAAAATACCTTAAAAGAAAATGTTTTCAGTATAAGCTAAAATTAGAAAGGAGTCCAGTTACACCAATAATAAAAGGGGTAGAAAACTATGGTCTTAGGAATAATAAAAATTACATAGCAGGGCTGTTTATGTGTATCCTCTTGTGCTGTCCAGTGTACTGTCATCATACAGACCTTATTTGTTGCAACAGCAATTTTGTTTGAACAGGACAATTAATTCTGTCCTTAAAGCAAAAATAATAAAAACAGGTAGCATTTGACCTCTGAAGCCGATTTCCTATTTATTGCTTTCAGATGCCGATTCATTATCTGGTTAGTTTGGTGATGTAAAGTGAAGGTCTTCAAGGCTTTTGGTTTCTTGCTAGCTGAAATAATGGATTTTGATACACTAGCAATTGGCACTGAAGATCCGAAGAAATCTGTACCTAGAAACCATTGCTGGGATAAATTTTCTTGTCAAGTTAGAGCATGAAATGATGCTGGGAATTTGCAGAGTATTTTTTTGAGGTTTGTTTTTTTGTTTTTTTTTAATACCAGCCATTTGATGCCTGGCGCTTGAGATATGAGAGAGGTACAGCTATTTTATAATGTTGGAGGTCTCTGTTGTCATCACAAGTGAGCATCAGTAGAGAAGGGCACTAGGAACCTAGCAAATGGCTCTCTCTCATTTGGGCAAGGCAGATAGATCATTCCTACAAAACCAGCTTTTTGCCTGTTCAGGGAGACCTCAATAGCTCAGCTTTTTCTGCAGGTAATTCCCACATTCTCATTCTAGAAAGGAATGAATGGAATAATGTGTCATAAGTCTTACACATGCTGAGTCCACAGTGGGGAACAGAAAAAAACCCTAAAAGTTCTAATTCAGAAAATAGTCAAATAGCAAGAGCACTTAATTCTGGTTAAAAGAGAAGAATTCATGTGGCTGCTTGAAATATAAGCAAGTAAAAAATCTCTGGGCTGGGGCTTTTTTTGCAGTTTTTGGGGTTTTTTTTTCTTCCTCTTTAATTTGACACCAGAATCTTTAATAAACATATAAACCATTATTTTATACACTTGTCCCTTTAACCTGTCTGCATAGTATGATTTTGGAGTATTGGGAAGAGAGGATCTTTTTCTAAGTAGATTAGATATGAATAAATCTTCCAGCTTTTTTTTTTCTTCTCTTTCCAGGTAAGCATTGGTTTAGCACAATATGTGGTTTATTTTTTCTGATCTGACACTTCCATAATTTAAAACTGTTCAATAATATTTATATATACTAGTTTTATATGCAAGTGTGTATACTTCATTATCTTGTCACGCTTACTGAAGAAAAGTGTTTATTCATTATCAGCAGTTAGATAGCCTCAGCCATGCTTTTAAGCTTTTATAATAAATAGATCTTATGAAGTATTGCAAGTGATGTAAGAGAGGTTGGCAGACAGAAATACGCTTTGTTCCTCTTGGCTAGTAACTGCAGGGTTTGTTCTCCAGCACACTTGCTTTATATATAGAGCAGGAGGAACTTGAATCATAGAATCATAGAATGATTAGAGTTGGAAGGGACTCCCAGAGGTCATCTAGTCCAACCCTCCCTGCAAGAAGCAGGGGCACCCCAAACTAGATCAGGTTGCTCAGGGCCTCATCCAACCTGGCCTTGAATGTCTCCAGGGATGGGGCATCCACCACCTCCCTGGGCAATCTGTTCCAGTGCTCCACCACTCCCACAGTAAAGAACTTTTTTCTAATATCCAATCTAAATCTCCCTCCCTCTATTTTGAAACCATTACCCCTTGTCCTGTCACAACAGGCCCTACTGAACAGGCTCTCCCTATATTTCTTGTAGGCCCCCTTGAGGTACTGGAAGACCACTATAAGGTCTCCCCGGAGCCTCCTCTTCTCCAGGCTGAAGAGCACCAACTCTCTCAGCCTGTCCTCGTAGGAAAGGTGCTCCAGCCCCTTTATCATCTTTGTGGCCCTCCTCTGGAGCCTCTCCAACTGGTCCATGTCCTTCTTATGTTGGGGGTTCCAGAACTGGACACAGTAAAACAATGAATGTAAGACAACACTTTGAATATTAAAAGATTAAGCTTCTGGTAGCTTAGTGGTTGGTTAGCTGACATAAAAAATGCCCAGAGTACACTTTGCTCATAGGTGCTACAAAACTAATGAAGTGTAAAGTAATTTTGTTACCAACGAGCAGAAAATGGGGGTGGAGTTACCTGCAGTTGCTTTGTTATATTATACTGCATTCGTCATGGGTTGACACAACTTTACAGGAGCATGAATGTGAGGGTATGTAGAAATAATGTAATTGAAGTGCTGTTCTCACACTTCTTGTCTCCAAACATAGTTTGTGCATTCAATATTTTGGCACCTTAAAATATTTAATTTGGGTAAAATATCTTACTAGTGATTCAAGGTGTCTGCAGTGTTTGAGATGTAAATCAGCTTAAAAATCGTTCCTGTATTTAAAAGAAACCAGAGAAAACCCAGTGAAGTTCAGGTTTTCATATACATGGAATGTAAAGTTGTTAGCTAAATTCCTCTCTGGATATTAAAACCTCCCTTTCTTTCCTTTATAAGATGGTGGCACACCCCTTTCTGGGAACAACTAAACCATAGTATAATAGGTGGCTTTCTTGATGTTCACTTAATTGCTTTTCTTGTTTTATTCCCCCTCCCCCCAGTCCTACTGAATGGCATGTCTTTGATAGTCTATAAGGACCTACCTATATTGGAAAGCTTGTTTCTAATTTCTATATTCAACATTTTATACTTGTCTTTTTGCAGTACTTTATTTTTCAGAGTTGTTTTTATCTTATAGATCTTTGGGTTCTTTCTATAGCAGCAGTAAAAATTCTTGGCTTGGAAGAATCTGCAGGATGCTTATATGAGTTTGACAGCATCTACTTAAAACTGACACTTGATTTTCATCAGTTTCAAATGTTGTCTTAAAATATTAAAAACATAGTTGTTTTAGATACTTTTAATCAGACTGAGTCCTATTTTGATGTTTTTCACTTAATAGATGCACTGATGGTTGGATGTTATAGCCCAATACTTCTAGGAAAATTGATACCCCTTGCACTTTCTGAGTTGTCATTTCTCATATTGAATTGTAGAATTGCTATAGGAGAATACTGAAAAAATGTGCCGTGAATCTGAAAAGCTGTGGAGAGGAGGAAAGAAGTAGGAGAAAAATAGCATTGCAGATATGATTAATCAAGTTAGTGATCAGTGCTATTTTAATAAACATTTTGAAGATGTATAGTCCACACTATGACCTTCATGTTTTGAAACACGCTTTAGATTCAATTATTGTTAATTGCAAAACATGTCCTAAAACTTGCATGCTTATAGAGTACTCTAGAGATACTATTTTTTGCATTTATTTTGCTGTGCAGAAGAGATAGTTTACACTCTTCTGCTTCTTAGTAACAAATATTTGTGACTTAAATTATAATAGTCATTTCAGACTGGAATTATTCTGGTATGAACAGTAGTACATGGCCATCAGAGCTCAAATACAGTATCTGAAGGCCAGATCTCTGGAGGTAGTGGAACAGGGGTTAGTTAGATGGAAAGTAGAGAGAGATGCTGTCAGGTGGAACCAGAGTGCAGTTCAAGTGGAATGAGTTTTCCACATGAGGAGACATATTTCATAAGGAGCTAAGATAACAAAGGTGGAGAAGGACAAACTGTATTTTGGAGAACTCATTTTCTATTAAGGTAGAAGAAAAGAACCACTTTTAAAACTTGGTGCATGCCAAGACAACTGGATGTTGCTGTAAGATAGGCATAGCTGTAGCTCTGGAAAATATACTTATGATTTTGAAATTTTATTCTTGTTGCAGGAATCTGGAATTTTTTGATATGCTGAGCTTCATGCACAGAGCTAGAAAGACAGGAGATGTTGGGGCTCTTCTGTTCATCTGCAGAATAGACCTGAAGTGTACTTCATGTGAAATAATCTTTAGACTAAGCCTACATACGAATAAAGGATTTCACTGAATGCATCATTACACAAAACAGATTTTTTTTTTATTATTTAAATGAGTATAAAGGCAACAGAGTTGGAAAGATGGCTTGGTGATGCCTGTGAAACAAAAGCTGTTCTTGGCCCTTAAGAAAAGATAAGTCAGCATTTTTAGCTGAACAGCAAAAATATGACTTGTAAGATGAGAAGTGTGTCGTGTAAATAAGCCATTTCTTATGTGGAATACCTTAATGCTCTAAGTCTTACCTAGCATTTTCAAAGTCTTAGCCTGGATCCAGACTAGCTATCCAGTGTACTGTCAAGAAGACTGATTTTTTTCTTTGGCTTTTTAAAAATCATCAGACCTATCAAAGACAATATGGTGGAATTAATGGATGAGACAATTCAGGAAAGGAAGGAGAGGCCAAATGCAGGGATAATTTATGTATTTTTTCTAAAGACAAGGTGGTAATGGAAACCTAGAAAGAGTGTGAAATTAAACAGTTTGTTGTCTATAAGAGTTTCATTCTGTTGTACAGAAGCCTGTGTTGCTTGCTCATGTTACTATCCCACATCTGGTCTGGTAGAGGCCAACCTCTTCTCAGTGGCCTGTGGGCACAGGACAAGAGGCAGTGGTCACAAGTTGGACCACAGGAAGTTCTGCACCAATGTGAAAAAGAAGTTCTTCACAGTGAGGGTGATGGAGCACTGGCACAGGCTGCCCAGGGAGGGTGTGAAATCTCCTTCTCTGGAGATATTCAAGACCCATCTGGATGCCTACCTGTGTGACCTGCTCTAGGGAACCTGCTTTGGCAGGGGGGGTTGAACTCGATGATCTCTGGAGGACCCTTCCAACCCCTACAATTCTGTGATTCTATGAATCTTAATTTGCATGTTTCTTAGTGTCAATCTCATGAAAGCTGCTTTTTTTTTTGTTTTCTTTCCTGAGTAATATCAGAAAATATTAGTACATTACTCGATCATTAATGCTTTCTGGCCCTGGAACTTTAATGCTGTTTTAACCAGGCTGTGGCATAATATTTATGCTCTTAATGCTCTCATCAGGAGAATTATATTTCACCTGAGTGTGGAAGCTGTGATTATCAGAGCACCAGGCGTAGCTGTTGTGTTAAAGGATACCAAATTTGTCCTTAGAGATCTGGTCATGTTCCATACACAGAACTACCATGATTTGGGTGCACGAATAACAAAACACACCTTCACTCTAGTTGCGTTTATGGTGGTAGTGTATGCAGATGGCGGTAGCGTATACAGATGCCATCTTCCCTAACGTTCCCTCTTCTTTATGTTCTTTTTATGATATTTCTTAACTGTAAGGTGGAGCTTGAGTGACTTTAGTCATAAATACTTTTAATGTGATTGTTGTAAAATTCTCTTGTTTTGTGTTTAAAGGTACAGACTAAAAAAAATCATAGCGTATGCTCAGTGACAAGTGGTTGTACCTTGGAGTCACGTAGCTTTTGGCATGGAGATATGTTTTTCTGTTATAATACTAATATAATGAACAAAGTTTACTAGCAGTCAGCATTCTGTCAATGCTGAAAGCTCAAGGTAGCAAATATGCAGCTTGCTAGTTACATTTAATCTTCCAGTTCCAACACTATCACAGAGCCTGGCTGCAGTCACTCCACTCTGCTCTGCTCCACCCTCTGTCTGTGCTATCTCAGTCAGAGATGTCAAGTTCCACCGACATTACCACCCTTTGAGATTGCCTTGGAACTTATTGCAAGTAAGGATGTTTAGGTACTTTTCTGGAGATAAGGATGCTCTGCGAATCAGTTGCTCATAGTCCCAGAATGCTTTGTGAATGCTGAACTGCTCTTAGACATGTGAACATAGATTTGATTTCTAAGTTACCTCCAGCAATTATCCCACAATAGCCTAATTTTTTTTCCCCATCTGATGAGTTGTAATTACCAGAATGTATTTGATACCAACTTCAAAAATATGTACATGGCTATCCTTTTTAACTCCTATAAGTGGGATGTTTTGGTATACTTTCCCTATATTAAAACTGACTGATAAGTTAAAAATGAAAGCTTTTGTCTAATTGTATCTCATTTAAAAAAGAGTGTTTGGCAGCTACGTTGTTTGGATTTTGTTGGGTTGGTTTTTTACTTGCATGCCTAAAATCTGAAGTATAAGGGAAAAATAACTTGAGTAGCGATGTGGAGCTAAGACACTCACAATGCATTATTAAAGCAGAACTACCAAACCAGAAAGCTTACTCCTGTAAATGTAAAGCTGTGCCACATTTGTTCTAGGTGTTTTTTCTCTCAGAAGAAATGGTTGATCTTCTAAGTGACGCTGAGCCTCTTTGTCTCTCAAATGAATTTTAGAAAAATGTTGCAGTGTCAGAACAATTTCTTTTCAAGATTTTAGACCAAATAGATCTTCACTGATGGAACAGCGATCTGGTACACTTGCTATGAAAAAAACCGGTGCCAGAGGCATAGGTCTTCATCATTATGACTTTCAGTACAGTGTCAGCGGTGATGTTTATGAGTGTTTGATCAATAATGCATTTTGAGGTTGGTGTGTTCCGCTTTCAAAACCAAATCTAACTTATTTTTGTAAATATAACTAGTGATACCTTTGTACAGTTGTATGTAAAACAGTTTTTATATGGGGTAGGTCATATATGAATTATACACATTTGTGTTAGTTTGGGATGCAAAACTTACTTAAGTACATATGAAGGATGCAAAGCAACAACCAGGTTGTTTGGAACTAGATACTTGGCAACTACTTGGTGCTTTAAATTGCATCCACAAACAGCAACTTTGCTGCATTGGTGACACCTTGGGCTACCTTCAAGCAAGGTCATTTATATATAAATATTAGTCTTGCTGCAGCATGAAATAATTCAGGGCTTATGATTTACCCTACATCCATAACTAGGTGGTAGGCATGATTCAACTTTACTGTAATCACAGAATCATAGAATCATAGAATTGTTAAGGTTGGAAAAAAACCTTAAGATCATCCAGTCTAACCATTAACCTACTGCCACCAAGTCTACCCTTAGACCATGTCCTCAAGCACTGCATCTACACATCTTTTAAACACCTCAAGAGATGGGGACTCAACCACCTCCCTGGGCAACCCGTTCCAATGCTTGATGACTCTCTCAGTAAAGAAGTTCTTCCTAATATCTAACCTAAATTTTCCCTGGTGCAGCTTGAGGCCATTTCCTCTAGTTCTATCACCTGTTACTGGGGAGAAGAGACCAACCCCCACCTCACTGCAACCTCCTTTCAGGTAGTTGGAGAGAACAATAAGGTCTCCCCTCAGTCTCCTCTCTTCCAAACTAAACAACCCCAGCTCCCTCAGCC
>VXBZ01005879.1:148146-228955 GCA_013399135.1 Heliornis fulica | reverse complement strand
CTCCACCAGCTCCCGCAGTATCCTCGGGTGGATCCCATCTGGCCCCATAGACTTGTGGGCATCCAGGTCAGTGACTGCCACTTCTTCGACTGCTGGGACTTCGTTCTGTGTCCTGTAATATTTCAGTCTTTTTGAAATTGCTGTTTATACCAAGCAGAGGGATTTCTGAGTTGCCAGAATATTTTTTCCCTGTTCATAAGCTACTGACCCTGTATTGCATGCTCTTCATCTTACCCTGAAACAGGTGATCTTCTACTCTCTATCTCTAAACTGACATGGCCTCTGTTCTTCTGGCCACTTCTGCAGTGCGGAAGAGCAGCTGTTCTTCACTGTGTGCGTCAGGCAGATGGTCTTAGCTTTGTGCAGACACTTCACACTTTTTTTCATTCAATGTTTCTGAATGTTGATATCCAAAGTAAAAAACATTCCCTCTTTTGTGCACCAGAGAATTTGACCACAGGATCATGTGAATACCTTTCTAATGTTAGGCACTAAACATAGCCTCAGATGAAAGGTGAGGCACTGTGAACAAGAGAACAGCCTGATGATTTTGATGGTCAGTTTGGGTACTTGTAAATTGGCCTTGGTTTCTAAAGCTGCTTTCCCCCTAGAACAGAGAGCTTATGGTGTCATGTCCCCCACATTCTCTGCCTGGCTTTGTTCGCTATGGCTCTGCTTTACTCTGCAGCTGCAGTTGTGTTTTGGACAAACACACGTAGGGGAAGGCTTCTATTATGACAAGTTGTCAGTTGACTTTATTTTCCTTATATTTGCTGCTCTTAAAGACATAAAAGAATTTGTTCTAGATCAAACAGTCAACGGTTTTATGGTGACATCATCAGCACTAGCTCAGTCTCTAGCATTGCCTCTTTGGTTTCATTTCAGCCTTCTGAAAACACAATTGCTATTAGGAATTTTAGACCGGAATGAGTGCCAGAAACATGTCTCCAGGCTTTTAGGTTTGTTTTGGGACAACACCATGTTGTGGTTCAGGTCCAGGCAGAGGCTGAACACCACCAGCCTCTCAAACAGAACAAGCCCTGTGGGTTAGGATAAAGACACTTTACTAATAAGCACTTTGAGAGGGTAACAATAACAGACACACCCAGTGATAACACAGAGTACTTTATAAACCAATGAGAGGCTATCATAGACTACTGTACTGGTGCAGAAACTTCTGGACCCAACATCTTACCTCTGCCCTCTCAGCCCCTTTTATAGGGGCTTGAGAGATGTCAGGTGGTGTGGAAACAGCCCAGGCCAACTCAGCTCACCTGTGCTGGTTGCTTGGGAAAGTCACCTCTGTCCTGGACAGAACCAGAACATTATCCACTCCTTTTTCCACACCATCTACATTATGACCAGATCTTACATTTTCAGTTAATTTGCGGCATTCATAACATATCATTCATTATTTATACCATCTGACATGGACTGATTTGTTACTCAACAATTCAGCATCTGTCTTCACCTAGAATTTAATCTTCTTGGGGTACACACTGGACTTCCCCATCCTTTCGCATTACCCACCAAGTGCACCCTGGTACCTGAGCAAAAGCAACCACACAAAGGGGTTTGCCTTTGCCTGCAGTGGGGATAACCCAGACTGTCTTCCCCAACAGGTTTTTCATGTGTACTACAGGTATTTTATCACATTCCACAGTATGTGGGGATTTTGATTGAGCAGGACCAGGCCTATTGGTCTGGAGTTAAGTAACCAGGTGGCCTTGGCTAAATGCATATGTCAGTTTTTTAGGGTTCAACCACCGATTTCTTTTAGTGTCATTTTTAACAGCCCATTGTATCTCTCATTTTTCCCAGAGGCTGATGCATGATGGGGTATATGATACACCCATTCAGTGCCATGTTCTTTGACCCAAGTGTCTATGAGAGCATTTCAGAAATGGGGCCCCTTATCCAACTTGATTCTTTCAGGAGTGCGATGTTGCCAGAGGACTTGCTTCTCCAGACCCAGGAGGGTGTTCTGGGTGGTGGTATCGGGCACAGGATATGTCTGTAGCCAGCTGGTGGTTGTTTCTACCATTGTAAGCACATACTTCTTGCCTTGGCATGTCTGCAGAAGAGTTATGTAATAAATCTGCCAGGCTTTCCCAGATTTATATTACAGCCATTGTCCTCCATGCCACAGATGCTTTTACTACTTGGCTGGCTTGGTTGAGGTACAAGTTTCACATTCATGGATGACCTGTGAGATAGCATCTATGGTCAAATCCACCCCTGATCACTAGCCCATCTATATGTGGCATCTCTTCCTGGATGGCCTGAAGTGTCATGGGCCCATCAAGCTATAAATAATTGCCCCTTACATTGACAATCAAGGTCTAATTGGGCCACTTCAATCTTAGCAGCCTGATCAACCTGCTGGGTTTTTTTATGTTCTTCATGTCTTCAACTCTTGAGTACATGGGCATCTACATGATGTACGTTTACAGTTCAGTTCTCTAGCTGGGCCACAATGGAGCAGTCCAGATGGGTTTTCCTCCGCGTTGCCAGTTGCCTTGTTTCCATTTCTGCAACCACCCCCACAAGGCATTGGCCACCATCCATGAGTCAGTATAGAGGTACAGTTTCAGCCACTTTTCTTGTTTGGCAATGTTTAAAGCCAGCTGGATGGCTTTTAACTCTGCAAGCTGGCTGCATTCACCTTCTCCTTCAGCAGCTTCTGCAGTTCGTCTTGTAGGACTCCGTGCAGCAGCCGTCCACGTGTGATGTTTTCCAACAATGTGACAGGACTCATCGGTGAACAGGGCATATTTTTTTCTCATTTTTGGCAGTTCATTATATGGCACCTGTCACCTGGTGACATTCCAAAACACTTGCCTTCTGTCCAGTCTGTGATCGCTTCCAGGATTCTTGGGTGATTGGGGTTTCCTGGAATGGAGCCTGTTGTGTAATTAGAGTCACCCATTTGCTCCATGTGGCATCGGTGGCATGGTGCATAAAAGAGAGTCTTCCCTTTGAACATCCAGCCCAGCACCAGCAGTCGGGGTGCCGGGAGGAGCTGGGCTTCAGTTCCAAACCCTTCCGAAGTGACTCAAACCCATTCATATGCTGCCAGTATCTCCTTTTCTGTTGGAGTGTAACAGGCCTTGGATCCTCTGTAGTCCTGACTCCAAAACCCCAGTGGGTGACCTCGAGTGTCCCCTGGTGCTTTCTGCCAGAGACTCCAGGTAGGGCCATTCTCCTGGGCTGTGGTGTAGAGCACATTCTTTACATCTGGCTCTGTGCAGACTGGCCCAAGGGCTACTGTGTGGACTAGTTCCTGTTGGATCTGTTTGAAGGCTTGTCGCCTTTGCTTAGGGCCTCATTGGGAATCATTCTTCTTCTGAGTTATATGGTAGAGACGGCTTACAATGAGACTGTAGTTTGGGATATGCATTTGCCAGAAGCCCATGATGCCTAAGAATGTGTCTCCTTTTTGTTGGTTTGTGGAAACTTAGCTGCTATTTTATTAATAACATCCATTGGGATCTGACAACATCCATCCTGCAATTTTATTCCTAAAAACTGAATTTCTTGAGCAGGCCCCTCAACTTTACCGCACTTCATAGTGAAATCAGCTTTTAGCAAAATTTGGATTATTCACTTCCCTTTGTCAAAAACTTCCTCTGCTGTGTTGCCCCATACAATGATGTCATCAGTATACTGCAGGTACTCAGGGGCCTCACCCTGTTCTAATGCAGTCTGGATCAGCCCATGGCAGATGGTGGGACTGCGTTCCCACCCCTGGTGCAGGTGATTCCATGTATACTGGATGCCCTTCCAAGTGAAAGAAAACTGTGGCCTGCACTCTGCCACCAAAGGAATCGAGAAGAAAACATTTGCAATGTCAATCATGGCGTACCACTTGGCTGCTTTTGACTCCAGTTCATGCATGTCCGGCACAGCAGCGCTCATGGCTGCTGTGACTTCATTCAGGCCACTATAGTCCACTGTCAGTCTCCACTCTCCACTGGACTTATACACCGGTCATATGGGACTGTTGAAGGGTGAGTGGGTTCTGCTGATCACTCCCTGACTCTCCAGTTGATGAATCAGTTTCTGAATGGGAATCAGGGAGTCTCGGTTGGTGCAGTATTGTTGTCTGTGCACCGTCATTGTAGCAATTTGCACCTGCTGTTCTTCAGCCTTCAGCAATCCCACAACAGATGGGTCTTCGAGAGTCCTGGCAGAAGGGACAGTTGTTCAGTTTCCTCAGTCTCTAGGGCAGCTATTCCAAAAGCCCACTGGTACACTTTCGGGCATGGAGGCTCTGGGCCAGTCACAATGGGGTGTATTCCCCAGCCCTTCACAGATAGGTTTACTTAAACCTCAAGCAGAGTCAGCCACTGGGATCCCCTGTCACACAGAAATAGAGATAGATTCTGACCCTTTATACTTTGATGGTATCAGAGCACAGTGGGCACTGGTGTCTGCTAAAGATTGGTACTCTTTCAGATCCAGTATGCCAGGCCATTGGATCCACACGGTCCAATAAACCCATTTGTCCTGTTCCTCCACCTGGCTGGCGTCAGGGACCCTCTAATATTGCTGGTCATCATATTTGCTGTTGTCCTGGCCAGAACCAGGACACACAATTTTCTTGGTTTTGGTTTGTTGTCTTTTTTTTCTTAAACAATAAACAGAATTGAATATTGGTTGAAAAACAAAATCTCTACTTACATCTTAATCTAACCAGTAGATACTTCAAAACCCAAATGGCATAAACCCAGGTCTTAAAAATAATTCTGTGTCAGGCATTTAAGAATCCAGTGCTTAGTACTTCTGAAAAATGCTGAATGCAAACTTTTCAGTACTTAAAAAGTTAGGGTAGAAATGAAAGTTAATTGGAAATTATTTACTTAGAAAAGGAAACTCTGAAAAATCACTTATGTACAACAGACCCTGTTGTGCTGTTTTTTTGGCAATACATGAATGCACTGCAGTAATGTCTTCCAGAAGTATTTTCCCTCCATTTTTCACATCAAATGAGTCAGGAAGAGAACTGTTTTCTGTAGTTATCTGGAAGGCACCAATACATTATGCAGCAGGATTCAGTTAGTTTTTTTAAAAGTGAGGGGAAGGGGAGCCTGTCTAGTGTCACTGCTGGTCCCAGAAAGTCATTTTTGGCTTCTTAATTCTGTAAAGGCTACTGTCAATGTAGTATTGATCTACAGTCTATGCCCATGTGTGTTTCCTATGATAACCAGTATCCAAGACAGGAATTTATATTGGAAACACTCTGGCATTGGTTACTGTCACATTGTCAAAGCTCTATAGTTGCTTTTAGGACAAAACAAGACAGGCAAGAGGCTTACTTTCACCACAAACAGATTTTTTTTGCCAGTCTCTGCTGAGATACAAAATTTTTGTATTTCAGCAGAACAGATGAATCAGGTTATGTGTGTCCACCCACAGCACTGAGTGTCTGCTGCTTAATGTCTTTAAGGGCTACAACCCAAGTTTTCTGATGAGCACATATACCAAATACTGACTCTCATAGCTGATCCTTTCTGTCTTCAGTGATGGAAAGGGCTTCTACAGAGCTGGGATTTACTGTCATCCACTTGAATTACAGTGGGTATCAGTACTCCAGAATTCTTGGAAAATCATTCAAGTCAGTCCTATTTTTTTTCTTTTTTAAGTGAGTCCTTTGAGTAAGAGTGGTATATTTAAGCTATATACAGCAGCATCACAGGTTAACTGTGATGCCTTTAATTCCATGTAGACAAGCTGGGGAAGAGTGGAAGGGAAAGAATGTGGGATATCTTGCTTCCCTTTGCTGACGTAATTTAAGTTGTACCATAGACGAGGCCTTCTGCAGATTTTAAATGAGGGTGAAGATTGCATTAAAGGCTATGAGAGACTTGGAGAACATCATCCTTCAATCTTGGAGTAAAATTGTAAATGGATTTTTCTGTGCTAGGATTTTGCTTCACATTTTCCATGTTCAACTGAACAACTGCTGCTCACCAGGTAAAAGCCATTTAAATCCCATCCCACTCTTGAGCTCCTTTAACCTCTCTTGTTACACAGAACTTTTTGACAGGTCATGAGTAACTCTTCCTAGATGTGGCAGGTAGGAGTGGGATGTCTGCATGAGGGAGTGGCTACATTTACTGATACCTCTTAGTGGGAGATTGTGGACTGGTCGTTATGGCTGGTGGGATTTCACCCAGCTGTTTTGCCTAACAAAATCTATTTGTGAAATTAGTGTCTAGTGTTACAATATAGCAAAGGCATAGAATTTATATGCAGAAGTATAAATCTTCGTATAAGCTTATACCAAGAATCTTAGAAAGCATATGCTAATTCTACCTCTAGACAAAGTTGCCCAGGGCCCCATCCAACTTGAGCTTGAACACCTCCAGGGTTGGGGCATCCACCACTTCTCTGGGCAGCCTGTTCCAGCACCTCACCAGACTCTCTGTGAAGAACTTCCCCCAGATATCAAACCTAAACCTTCCCTCCTCTATCTTCAATCCATTCCCCTTGTCCTGCCACTATCTACCCTGGAAAAAATCCAATTCCCCTCCTGTCTATCTGCTCCCTTTAAGTACTGGAAGGCTGCCATGAGGTAGGTCCTCCCATAGCCTTCCCTTCTCCAGGCTGAACAAGCCCAACTTCCTCAGCCTGTCCTGATAAGTAAGGTGCTCCAGCCCCCTGATCATCTTCATGGCCTCTTCTGAATCCTCTCCAACAACTCCACATTTTTCTTGAATTTGGGGCCCCTCTGGATGCAGCACTCCAGATGGGGCCTCATGAGGTCAGAGTAGAGAGGGACCATCCCCTCCCCGTCCCTTCTGGCCACCTCTCTTCTGATGGAGGCCAGGATAGCATTAGCCTTCCAAGCTGTAAGAGCACACTGCTGGCTCATGGTCAGTTTCTCATTCACCAGGACCCGTAGGTCCTCTCAACAGGACTGCTCTCAAGGAGTTCTTCTCCCAGCCTGTATATCTGGGATTCCTTTGGCCCAAGTGCAAGACCCTAGGCTTTGTAGTGTTAAATCTCATGATGTTCACCTGGGTCCACCTTTCAAGTCTGTTCAGAACCTTCTGGAAGGCTTCCTTTCCTTCTATATGTCAACTGCACCACTCAGCTTGATGTCGTCAGCAAACTTGCTAAGGGTGCATTCAGTTCCATTGTTGATGTCATTGATAAAGACATTAAAGAGCACCAGTCTCCAAACAGACCTCTGGGGGACACCACTTGTTACTGGCCTCCATGTGGACATAGAGCCATTGACTACTACCCTTTGTCTGTGACCTTTCAGTCAATTCCTTATCCACTGGATGGTCTACCCTTCAAATCCACATCTCTCCAGTCTAGAGATAAGGATGTGGTGGGGACCATATCAAAGGCCTTGCATAAATCCAGGTAGATGACATCAGTCCCCTTTCCTTTATCCACCGATGCTGTCACTCCATCATAGGTCACCAGATTGGTGAGGCATGACTTTCCCTTGGTGAAGCTGGCTGAAGCTTGCTGGCTGTCCTGGATCACAGGCTCATCCCTCATGTGCTCTAACATGTCATCCAGGAGGATATTTTCCATGATCTTCCCAGGCACAGAGGTGAAGTTTACCGGCCTGTAGTTCCCTGGGACCTCCTTGCTCCCTTTCTTATAAATAGGAGTGATGTGACCCTTTTTTCAATCCCCAGGGCCCTCACCCAACAGCCACAACTTTTCCAATATGATGGAGACCAGCTTGGCAACCTCATCAGCCAGCTCCTTCAGGGCCCTGGGATGCATGTCATCCAGCCCCATAGACTTGTAGACATTCAGTCTCATGAAGCAGTCTTGAACTTGTTCCCCGCTTAACAGTGGGGGGAGAATTTACTCTCCCAGTTCCTACCTAGAGGTTCAGGGATGCAAGTTTCAGGGACTTGAGAAATATGAGAATCCTGGCTGCCAGTGAAGACCGGGGCAAAGAACTCATTATCTCAACCTTCTCTATATCTTTTGCAGCCTGTTCTCCTTTCTCATTTACCAAAGGGGATATGTTCCCTTTGTCCTGTCTGTTCTGTCCAGTACACCTATAGAATCTGTTCTTGTTGTTTTTAACATCCTTCAACAAGTTCAGTTCTATCTGCACCTTGGCTTTCCTGATCCCATCTCTACAAGTCCAGACAGCATCCTGGTATTCTTTTAGGGGACATGCCCTTGTTTCCACAGCTTGTACTTGCCTTTCTTTTCCCTCAGTCTGACCAATAAGTTCTTGCCCAGCCATGCTGGCCTCCTGTCTCATCTGCCCACTTTCTTATTCTGAGGGACAGAGAGCTCTTGAGCTCTCAAAAAGGCAACCTTAAAGAGCAGCCAGATTTCCTCAATATTTCTGTCTCTGTGGAACTCACACCAAGAGATCTCAGCCAATAATTCCTTAAACAGCCTGAAGTTTGCTCTCCCGAAGTTCAGGGTCCTGATCTCACTCTTTGCTGGACCCACATTCCTCAAGATTATAAACTCCACCAGAGCATGGTCCCTGCAGGCCAGGCTGCCTCCAGTCTTAATACTTTAATGATCTCCCCCACACGGGTGAGCACCAAGGTCCAGCAGCACTTCATCTCTGGTTGGTCTGCCAAATACCTGAACCAGGAAGTTATCATCTATGGACTCCAGGAGTCTCCTGGATCTTTTGTAGTTTGCCACATGGTTTTCCTAGCAGATATCCAGGTGGTTAAAATCCCCCACTAGGTTTAGTGGCTGTGAGTACAAAGCCTCCTGTAGCTGAAGGAAGTAGGCCTTGTCAGCAGGCTCCCCTTGATCAAGCAGCCTGTAGTAGACCCCCATCACCAGCTGTCTATTATAGTCTCGTCTTTAATTCTGACCCACAAGCTGTCAGTCTGCTCCTGACCACTTCTCAGAAGAAACTCCTCACAGTCTATCCACTTTTTAACATAGAGGGTAACTCCCACACCCTTCCTGCTAGCCTATCACTTCTAAAAGGTGATACCCCTCAATAGAGGTATTTGAGCTATTGGAATCATCCCGTCATGTTTCCATGATAGTAACTAGATCATGATTTTCCAAGGACATTACAGGTTCCAACTCCTGCTTATTACCCATGCTGTGTGTGTTGGTACAAAGGCACTTCAGTTGGGCTTTCTAACTCACACTTTCTAGAGGAGCCCTACCTCAAAACTCTGGGAGGAATCTGATATTCTCACCCACTGCTTCCTAGAGGGACATCAGAAGGTTTCAGAAGGGGGATCAGCAACATTACCTCCTCTGGAGAGTCTCCACAAGATCCTATGATACATTTCAGAAGTATTTTCCCCCAATCTCCTAGAAAGACAGCATCCCCAAGCCTTTCTCTGTCCTGAATTCTACCTTTTACCCCCATTGGATCTAATATAAAGCCTCAGGCTACTCGCTTCACCCTACTGAGCCCATCGTATCCCCTTCCCCTATGTACTATGCACTACTAACTGTAGACTATGCGGGGTTTGGGGTTTTTTTTACTTCTTTTTGTTAATACATATTCTGCCATAAGAGTTTTGATTATTATTTTTTTAAGCAGCTTCTGCAAGGTAGTTTTCTTGTCTCAAATCTGTGTTCCTCATGAACCTCTTTAACAAAGAGAAACATTAAGCTTAAATGAACATTTCCAGGTAGCCTAGCAACAGGATGTGATTAATAATACCTTTCACCTAACTGTATGCAGATAAATGTCTGAAAGTGAAAGCAAATTCCAAGCTGGTTGGACTCTGCCTGGAAGTACAGTGAGAGAGAAAAGGTAATATGATAATATCTTGTGATCTTTGTTAAAAAAAAAGAGAGAGAGAGAAGGAAAATAAAAGATATATTTAATGGATTGGATCTGCCTTACAGAGTAAAATACAGAGCATAATGGATTTTTTAATAACAATTAAATGGAGTACTAAGAGAAAGTATAACTGCCCTTGCCTCTCATTATTGGTTATCATCACTAATTTACCAGCCATGCTTTTTCATATGTGGGAGATCAGAAACAATCAGTAGTAATTACTGGGCCATCACAGCTACAATGAAACGTAGTGTAAGTGAAATGTAGTATAATTTAATATACAGATAATGGCTTTATAGTACCGTACCAATGTTTTTAGGCCTGAAATGGACTTTTTTACTGAGTACTGTACTTTAAAAAATGTACAAAACAGTGGATATGGCATTAAGTTTATAATTAAAGTTTTCTAGCAAGGAAAAGAAGAGGATGTTGCTATGGGCATTGTGTTAAATGTCACTTCATTATTTAGTTTTTCCCTAAAACTTTGTGCAGATATATAGATACAAATAAAAAGTATCAGAATTTTATCTATATATATTTAAAAAATATTGGAGATATTTACATTTCAAGCACTCAAAAGGTGTTAGGAGTTGGTCACACAAGCTTAATTCTCTTCCATTTTCTATTCATTCTGTACCAAGAAGAGACACTGTGAGATTAGAGTGAATATAGGTTTCATGTATACTCATTTTATAATAGTGGGAAATCGGCTGTTTGTATAGGAATAAAATGGAGTAATGTATTTGTATGCTGAGTATAGAAGATTTAGTTATCTTGAGACAATCCCATGGACTGGCATAAAATCATAAACATTTGCCTTTAGAGAAGAAATAACCTATTACAATGCAGAAGCACAGATTTCTGTCCTGCACTTCAAAGCCTTAAAAACCTGTTTTTTTCTAGTTTCAAATTACTTATTTATACTGATTGTGCACTATCTTGCTGTGTATATTTTACTGTTTACTATTTTACTGTGTAAAATCAGTACAGAATTTTTTTTCTAACTCACTGGATAGTATATATTTATATTTGCTGTTTAATGGCAAAGTGAACTGTTCAATATGTTACAGATGTTGCGGGGGAAATGCTGTTAAATGTTAGCTGTTGACAGAACTTCTGGTATCTGAGTTCTTGCACATTCATGGGCTAACATCCACCAGTGATCATTCAGTCTTCACTTATTTTTTCCTTGGTACAGTCTAATACTTTAGTGCCTGGTGGTGATCCAGGTTTTGGTGCTGAAACAAAGATTTCTGTCATTTAATGGGACATTCCCTTTTTATTAATATTTAGGAGCCTACTGTCAAAGTATGATTGTTCTTCTCAATTAGGAAGTAGGTTTATTTAAGTCCTGACTCTTTTCCAAGAATAGTTTCTCTTTTTTTACCTGTTAACAGCTGCCACCCCCAGTTACTGGGCAAAGATGTTGGTGTAGGTGTGTTCCAGTGTTTTGGGGGTGCGGTGGGGGATCTCTGCCTCATACCCCAAAGAGGTTCCCCTCATTACTCATTAGCTGAAATACCTTCCTGCAACATGTGTCAGACCCCAGTATTTGGCTGCTGTTAGAGCTGGTAGCGTTCTCTGCTGGAAGTCTTCCATAAGATTTCTAAAAATTAAAAAAAAAAAAAATTGTCCTTGGCCTTTTCTTGGTTAACTGATGTTCCCTCTTCCACCTTTTAGTCTTTACCTGAATTCTTTTGAAACTTGGCTGAGACCAACAGCAGTATTCTCCCCTGTACCACCTGCTCCACCTCCTCTTACCCTGCCTGTGAGCATGTCCCTTAGTGCCTCTGTAACTCCTCAGCTGTCACTGCTGGAATAGGCAGCAGGACATGTGACAAGACCATCATAGAAGAATAGGTCTGTTTGGTCAAACCAGCTTGCAGCTGGTAACTATCACTTTACATCAGAGCACTAAATGGTGGAGCAAAACAATTAAATGCTGCCTAGTGTTATTCCTTGTACCTTCCTGAGTGTGGAACTAGAAAATATTGATTGTTCTTTTTATCAGTCACACACAGCTACCTATTGCATGGCAGGCATTGATTTGGTTGCCTGGCCTTCAGCATAGTACATGTGACAGTGTGGGCTGACCACATGGTGATGGCACAGATGCACAGGCACTTTAGTTTGCTTTCTTCATTTAAACACCAAACCCATCATTTTTGAGGGATTTCTCTAACACAGTCTCTAGTACTAGTAGAGAGAGAAGAATTCTCAGTTAGAAAACAAGTACCAACCATCCTTACTTCTGAGGTCTGAAAATGCTCTTTTTTGACATTACTGTGAGTTTTGCCACTAAATAACCTGAGATAATTTAGGTGTCCTTATTTCTCTTTATATCTAAGATTGTAACCTATCCTAACTTGTCACGCAAACAACTTCTGATGCTTTTACTTCTTCAGAACAGCATGTAGCAAAGACTGTTCTCAGAACTAGCTTGACGTTTGTTTATTTATCACGTGTAATTATTTACTTCCCGAGAATTGCAGCTTCTGGTCAGCGCAAGATACCCATGCAGCTATTTGTTTGAGTCAGCTGTGTTTCCTTGGGTCTTCTGCCCTTAAATACATTTGTATGTTTTGGGTTGAAAATCACCAAACAAGAAAAGATTGAAACTGAAAAAAGTACCCCATTCTTTCCGGACTGTGGTTTCAGAGCAGCATTTATTTTTCTGGTAAATCACATTTTCAGCTCAAAGAGTAGAGGCTTTCATAGGAGGTTCTGTAAATGAGATCAGAAGTGATTGTTTTCAGACAAACTTCATTTTCCAACCATTCAGTTTTAAGATGGAGTACAAGTAACAAAACAGCTGTGCACTACAATTTTGCAAATGCGTAAGATGTTGCTGTATAATACAACTCTGAAATACAGTATGCCTATGTGAGCAAAACAGGGCCGAAATTAAAAATGACTAATGTTTTAAAAAAACTATATATGGATTCTAGTTGGAAAAAAAACAGATATGAAATTGTTTCTGTGTGCTTCTTCTCCACAGCCTGTTGTATTTGAATAGGTGGCTGCAGTAATCTTGGTGAAATAGACAATAATTTATTTATATGCCTTATGACTAATTTTTAACAAGAGAGTAATTACATATTTATTACACATTACCCAGTCTAAATTTTCAGAAGTCATGTGGAATACCTCTGTCTCTTTTGTAACTCAGATGAGACACCTCATAGGAACCTCTTTTCAAAAGTCCTATAAACTTTACCTGAATTTTAAGGTGAAGTGATTAAGATGTGAAGCTACACATTTTCTGTAGTTTTGTGGTGACCATAATTGTGTGTCTGTTTTCTTATAGAACTGAAAAGGATGAGGAGACTTCTTTGGCTGAGAAATGTGGAGGGAATTATGAGTGGGATTTTTATTTATTCTCAGAGCACGTGCATGTGTGTGCTTTTGCCCCTCTCAGCCCTCTACATCTGCTGCCAAAACACCTTAGCATGCACATCTCTGACTAGTGCTGTGTTGGAAAATCACCTCAGGATCCCTGTGCTGTTGCGAAGGTATCACACCAGCCAGCAGAACCATTTCCTAAGTTGCTTAGTACTGGGTAGTGTGATCTCACACTCCATGTGTCTGAAGTAGCAAGAGACAGAGTTAGGGCTGCCCATTTCCTTGTATCTGTTCAGATGTCCACTGAATCTATTTGATGCACTTACAATGTAATCATTAATCTTGTGGAGGTCAGTGACATTTACGGAAGTTTGAGCAAATCTGTTTTGTTCATTGTATCCAGTTTAACATATCCAGTGTTTCTGGATGGTCTTGCAGAGTTTTCAGTTTCATGGGTGTCTGAAAGGTCGAATGTTTGTTTCTTTTTCCTTAGAGTAAGCACAACTTGTTTGTTTATTAATTAAAAGAAAAAACACCAAGGAAATAGTCAATCATTGGAACAGGCTGCCCAGGTAAGTGGTGGAGTCACTATCCCTGGAGGTCTTAAAAAAACATGTAAATGTGACACTTCAGTGCATGCTTTATTGGGCATGGTGATGTAGGGCTGACAGATCAACCTGATGATTTTAGAGGTCTTTTCCAACCTTAATGAGGCTACAGCTCTAAATATAGTGGTTTAATTTGCTTCTGCATCCAATCCAGACTGAACACTGCTGTTCTTCTCTTGTCACTGTTTTTTCACCAGCATTTGCCTTCTTATTCCTTGATTTCAACTTTCCCTGCATGGTATTCCCTTTTATTTGGTGTATTTTCTTCTTGATCAGTCTTCATCAGGATTATTTTTAATATAATATTTTTTTAATATCTTAATATTGAGTCATGTCTCTTTTGACTTCATCTCTTCAGTCTTATTTCTCTTCCCTCCTCACTTGTCTGCACAGATTACTTTTGCTGAACATTTCCAGTTGTTTGTTCTTGTTGCTGAAAATCTAACTCCTGGTCAGAGATTCTCTAAGTAGCCTACAACAACTGCATCCTTCCACTATCAAGAAGAGAAGCTGGTTTTTTCATGTGAAGCTAAATTGGCAGATGTTACCCTTTCAGCTTACAACAATTTATTTATTTTCTTTATTTTTCCTAGGCCATATGAGAAGCATCATCATATTACTATAGTGTGATAGTGGTGAGTAGGTGGTGGTCTGTACTGTTTGCTAGGAATGGCAAAATCAAAACTTGAGAGCCCAAAAACACATGAAAAGAATGATCAATATGGACAAGGTCAGGAGGCAAAGGAGAAAAAAGCATGAGAAGAGCTGGCTTGTGCAGACCTCAAAGCTCCTCTAGCAGCACCAACATCTGTGTTTTGTGTTCTTGTTTCCTCCATCTACAGGAGGTATGCCCTCAGAGCTAATAAATGAGGCTTGTGATTCACTGTAGTTGATTTTTTTTTTCTTCTGTGAAGCTTGTGACACTTGAGTAGTCCCTGAAGTCAAGAGGGGCTCTTCATGTGGTTAAAGCTGAGGGAGTGCTGAAGTGCTCTAGCTGCTGGATTTGTACTCCTTGCTGCAAAACTGAGCTTTAGCACATGCCGTTTATTAAGGTCGGAGAAAGCAGATTTAGGAACAAAATTTGCTACACTCTGGCTTCTATTTCTGGGCTTCTTTCTACAAACCATATCCCCATTGTGCAGATGTTTCTTTTCTGGTGGCAAGGTCCATTTTTGCGAGTGTTTTGTGACAATAACTGTAAGAGCTAGTGAAATTAGAACCATAAAAAGCAGGCAAATGGTAAATGCATCAAGAGGTGGAGTAAAGAAGATTATTTTCCTTAGCTTTAATAATGGTACCATAAGCAATAAGACAAATAGGCTTAGAAAGGATAAATTCTAGCCAGATTGCTTTTTTACCTTTATGATAAGCTTACAAAATAAGCAGATGAAAGGCAAGCTGTATAATATGTGTGTTTTAGTAAACCTTCTGGTACCATCTCACCAGAGCATACACAAATAACTGATACATGTTGACTTAGATTGAAACATGGTCACACAGACTGTGGATGAGCTGAAGAACTGTAAATAATGAGCAGTGATTAATTGAGACATGGTGAATTGTACTAACGAGGATTTGCAGGAGTCAAGATTGGAGCCCAAGTTTTTATTCTTGAATATCTTCATCACTACATCTTTTCAGCATGCTGTTGATTCCCCTCACCTTTGCCAAAAATGCAAATATTGGCACCTACTGGTGTTAGCCCTGGGCAGAAAACAAAATCGAGTATGCATTAAAAATTCTCAGACCTTAGAAGTAAGGAAGCTAAAGAAAACTATTTTTATCTCTCCTCTCTCCTCTCTTTTTCTTTTTTTTTTTGTTTTTTTTTTTGTTTTGGTTTGGTTTTTTTGTTGTTGTTACAAGAGGATGGACTGAACTTGCTACTAATGCTGACAGCCATAGAAAGGTGTAGTGCATAGTGAATTAAATGACTGGGTGATTGAGGAATAGCAGCAGTGTTCATCTGAGTTCCAGGAGTCTTTAAATTAAAGGGAGTTTAGTTTTCTGTCAGGGATGTGTCACACATTATTAAACAGTTTCCTAAAGAAAGTTCCCTAAAATTTTGCTGCTTGAGACATCACATTGTACACTGGGGGAAAAAAAGGCAATAAAATATGCTGAGTAAGGGAAGATGGTGTGAATAACTTCTGTCTCAGTAGACTTTTTCTCCAGTTCTAACCCCCAGGTAGCTGGCTAACAGTGTACTACATATCAAGTGCTACTCTCACCCCCAAATCATCCTGTCCTCTTTACCAGCTCTGATGCTACGAGTGTGACACCCTATAGGAGGGCCAAATATTTGATGGTCTTCTCCCGGTGTCTTCAAGAATGGAGGTGTAGACATGGAACAAAAGGGAGACTGTCACCATGTAGTATTTCCTACATGCTTTCTGCGGCACGGCAGAAGTGTTCAGCTGTGTTACGAAGGCTGATCAGGAAATAGCTTAGGCTGAATAACCAGCTTTAGAGCACTCTTGCTCAAAGATGTTAGCAGTAATACAGCACAATGTCTACAAAATGATCCCGTACTAAATACCATCAAAGCAGGCAGGCATGGATTAGGCCTGCTCTGTTTTGTCAGGTTATTTTCAGTAAAAAGTGGTTTTCTTATTAAAATCAGCGCTTCTGAAAAAAATGGGGGCTTTTGACAGATTGCTGTCAAGTATTGAAATAGTGATTTCAGTTTTTTCTGCAACTTGTTTGTATCTTCAAAATATTATTAGGCAATAGCTAATAATTCCCTTAAATAACATAATGTATAACATAAGGTGAGCACAATGGTGTGTTGCAAGTGGTCTAGATGAAAACCAGTGTGAACCTGTCAGTGATACAATAATCAACACAGTGCTGGCTTTTTCCACCTAAATATGTTCTGCCTGGACTATAATGAAAGGTTATCACTTGCATCTAAAAAATATGTACAACTGCAATTGATATATAATGAAATAATGGAAAATTGAAATTGGCAATTGGATACTGTAGAGTAGTTTGGAAAACTATTTACATTGTTTCCATGCTCAGAAACCAGCTTGTTTAAAGTTTCCTCTTTGGATGAAATAGTGTGTTTCAACTAGTTCTGAAATGACTGTTATACTTAAATTGGCATACAGACTATCTTGTCTTGTATTGGGAATTAAACAAGGATATCAAAGGACATAGCAATATTTTATCCTGAATTTAAGAAGATAAAGGGCAAACCAGTTGCTGAAGAAAGCTGAACTTATAAATGCTGGCTTTCAGTTCCCTAGGTATCTTGAGGAAATTTGAGGTTTATTATTACAAAATTAATCAAAATAATTTTGTTATCCATTTTTATGGCAGTTTTGATATCCATATCAGCCTAAATAGCAATATGAACTTGTATGCAAGCAGTAAGCAATTAATAGCACTTCTATACTAAAACTTTGGGAAATGGCATTGATAACTTCTTCCTATAGCAATGAAATGTTGCAGGTTCTTTCTGCCACTTCTTTTAATTAAGCTTGTATGAGATGTAATTAAGCCCTATTATATGTGTCTCATGCTGCTTCTGCTTGTCTTCTTAAATCTAAACTAAAAGAAAAACAAAACAGTTTATCTCCACATCTTTTAAGTTCACTTGGAGCAGACTTAACAAAATGATTATAAAATTAATCAAATGTGAAAATATAGCTCTAATTTTGTGTGTAGCTTGAATTTAGAAAAAGGAAGAAAATACAATTCAAGTAGTAAAAGATCTGAATTGCATATAGATTATGCATCATCATAATTCCACAAGGAAACTAAGTAATTGCTCAGAAAGACTGGCAGACAGTGACAACTGTTTTGTATTCAAAGTATATCTGTACACTTGTACAATTTAGGTTGTGAAATGATTTACTTTGTGATAATTTACATTGGCACCATTAGGCGCAGTTGTTCAATAACTTTGTAATGCGAACAACTTGGTGTCTAATAAAATTAATTAGCATGAACATTTTGCTTTATTTTTCATGGATATTAAGTCAATTATCATCCACTGTCATACCAAAAGCAGAGTGTGACCAATGTGTTCCTTTGTACATCTAACCCTTTCATCTTACAAATTTGGTATTTATGAGGCTGCTTTTAAAATGATGCCCTATACTGACAGTTTCTGAAGAAAATAATGTATACCTTGAGGTACAGGCTAGTTCCTTACCTCTTTAAGGCTAGAGAGGTTTGTGAATGAGATGCTACTTGGAGCTACTCAGCTTGGAGCTGTGGCATACAACCACTAGTAAATAATGTCAACTGCCTGTTTTCTTGAAAGAGCTTTGGAAAAAGTCCTCCCAGATCAATGTTAAGTAAAAGGGACTGGCTCTATTCATTTTGGTCTTGTCTATTACATGAGAGGTAAGAACATCCAACAAAAGAACAATCCCATTTCTTGAGCTAAAGCTCTGAGAGCAAATGGAATAATTTTTCATGTTAGTGCAGAGCCACAGCCCTGATAAGTGTCATGGCTTTGGTGTATACTTTTCACTTGACCTGCTTTTGGTCACCTGGAAGGTAGTTCATCCCCTGGACATTGTTGAAGAATCTCCTTCATTGCAGAGTATGCTGCAAAGCCCTGGCCAGAAACAGCATCTCCAGTTAAGCCCCACAAACTGTACTCTTCCAGCTAAATCTAGATGTCTCATCTTCTAGGTTGTGTGGTGGCAGTCGATCCCTTTGCATGTCCTGTCCCACCTACCCTTACATTAACCAGCTTTGGAAATGGCAGGTTTCCATGGTGTACTAGTAGGCTTTCCTAAGGCAAAAAAAAAAAGTTTATTCAGAAAAGAGAAAATCACCTACATGTAGGTCAGGAGTAAGTCATTTGTCTTCTACAGCAGAAGAACTAATTATTACATATTTAAATAATGCATGTCCTTGCTGTAGACAACTCTGGGTATGTTTAGAACCTGTACTTTCTTGTATCAGTATCGAAAACCTCCTCTGATCACTTGTTGGTAATTCATCTCCTCTAACCACTTAAGCAAGTAATACAATTGCTAACAGGCCCAGGCGGCTATGTGTAACATATCTTATAAAATTAATGCTGTAATCGTCAAATGTTTGGTGATTCCATGGCATCTCTCACATGGTGCCCCTAACCACACTGTAGTAGTGTAAGTGCTTAAAAATGATGTCATGAAAATTCATTCCAAGATATGAAATGAGGATATAGGGTAAATAATTCAGAAAAATGAGAATAATTTGGTAAAATTAGACCCTTGATACAGAGAAGCATGAAGCTAAAAAGTTATGATACTGAAAGATTATTCAAGGTTAATACTAAATACTGTTTTATACATTTATATATAGTGAATATCTGTGTTAGCAATTGGGAAATAAGTTAAAAATATACAGATGAGCTAGCACTCTAGATTACAACTGAGCTTTCACTACAGTCAGTTGGCCACTTTGTGCATTTTCTTTTAAAATACTCATTAGCTCAGTAAATTAGAGAAGAGGAAGAAGCAGGTAAGATGCTGTATTTTTTGTTTGCTCCCCTAAGTGCTTAATAACTTGTAATATCAGTGGTTTTCCTCTTGAATTCTTGTAGCATCCATCCTCAGCTGAATCACCATACCTCTGTCATCAGTTTTGTCATCATTCTTATCTTGCGGGGCTCTAGCCCACGGGCTTTCTCACATCCCTGCCTCACAACTCCATGGTTTTCTCGGAGATCTGAGCCAAAGTAGCGCACACCTGTGCTGTATTGGCCTTGGGCCTGGGGTTAGAGATAGCCTGATCTGAAGATGGAGGGTTACAGTAGAAAAACAATTTGTCAAGCCTTGATTCTCTTGTTGCTAAAATACTAAAAAGCACAAAGCCTTAGAGCAGGCTGGGTATCTTTCTGACAAAATATTCTTCTTCAGAAAGAAATGCTGATTCAGTGCAACTGTAAGGTAGTGTGGGGGGAAACCAAGTTTCAAGTGAATTTACTATTTAAATCTATTTCCTTGGAGAACTGTGTTGACATTATTGTTTTGACATCTTCTGACTAAAAGGATCCGTTCTTAGTTAATCTGCATTTGTCAGAGTCCGCGGCTTAAGAATTTCAAAACATTTTGTCCTCTTCATTTGGAAGTTTCAGCTAGTCGAAAGAGCTTTTTTTTTTTTCTTTTCTAATTATAAAATCATTGCAATCTTAGACTGTCTTTCCTGATTTGGAGGAGAAGTTTTTCAAAAACCCAAATATTTTGTAAGATAGGAAAAGTGTTCCTTAGCTCTCAAGCAAGGTAACCCATAATTAGGAACATTACTTTTTAAAATAAATGCAGACTTTGAACCTGCATTTTTGTCAGAGAGATAAGGAGATTAGAAATAACATTTTCTGCTATCTTTAAGAGGAAGGAGGAAGATAAGGCATAGTTTATGAAAACTCCAAAGCTAGGAGGCTCAGAGAGAGAGGATTCTTTCTTCTTTATGATGATTGAAAGACAAAAAGCCAGTCATAGCTGTTCTTGCTTTCATATTGTAGCTTCATCCCAGAGCATTTCTGTCCAGCGTCCTGTCTTTTTTTGAGATTGAGTATTTGTTCTCTTTTTGCAAATTAAATTACACTTTCAGGCTTACTTACATAAGGGAGAAGAATAACACAGGAAAACTGGGTCACCATGAGCCTGTTTGTGATAAAGAGACTGAAAATCAGGAAGATAGAAATGGGCAAAAAGAAGGATTAGCAGGATTGGATCTGAAGGTATGTCAGACATTTCCATCCAGAGGTGTGGGGTCATCTCTGCTGGGCTGAACCAGCAGGGCCCACAGCCAGGAGTCCAAACTGGTACCTGAAAAAGGAAGTGAATTGACTATGATGGGGCTGTTAATGTACAGGTAAAGTCACAGTGCAGTATCTAACATGCCTATCCTTTTAGGGAAAAAGCAAAACTTTTGTGGTTACAAAAATATTATGGTATCTATTTTAGATTTTGAATTAAGTCTAAATAGACTGCAGGTGAGTTCTTAGGCAGGGCTGTGATATATATCATGCCTACATAGAGAAATTTGCATTTACACATACTTCTCTCTTGAAATGATATCCCATAACTACCTTTTTTGAAATAAAATGGATTATTTTTTCGGAGGGCTTCAACACCAATGCATTAATATTTTATTCTCAAAGATGTACACATTCAGTAGAAAAATACACCCTTTTTATTACTTTTAGAAGAGTTACCCGCTTAGCTGCTATCTAGGCAAGTTTGGAAGCTGGTCTTTAAAGACATCCTCATGTTTTTTGCAATCTATGTGCCTTGAAAGCTACTTATCAAGGAGTCTGCCTTTTAAGATGGAGACTTGTTTATGTTAAAGCAATTTACTTGTCTTATTTTAAATTAATCTAAAGGAATTTTGATTGTGATTTAACAAAAATATTTTCTTGGAAATGTATGCATTAAAGGTCAAGTGCTACAGTATATATAGAAGAAGCTAGCACCATTTACAAGACAGTTTCTTACAATATCTTCTGTGCTCTTTGCGCCCTTTTTCATTAATTAACAAAATGGTTTGGGTTGAAAGGGACCTCAGAGATCATGTAATTCTAACCCTCCTTCCATAGGCAGGGACACCCTCCACTAGATCAGGTTGCCCAAAGACCTATCCAACCTGGCCTTGAGGGAAGGCTGCCATAAGGTCTTCCTGGAGCCTTCTATTCTGTAGGCTGAACAAGCCCAACTCTTGCAGTCTATCTTCATTGGAGAGGTACTCCAGCCCTCTGATCATCTTTGTGGTCCTCCTCTACTGGGAGGGGACCCCAGAGTTAGATGCGGTACTCTAGGTGGCATCTCATCAGGGCAGAGCAGAGGGGCAAAATCACCTGCCTCAACCTGCTGGTCACCCTGCTTTAGATGCAGCCCTGGATATAGTTGGCTTTCTGGGCTGCAGACACATATTGCCCAATCATGTTGAGCTTTTAATTGACCAACACTCCTAAGTCCTTCTTCTCAAGGCTGCTCTCAATCCATGCTACATCTAGCCTGCAGTTGCGCTTGGGATTGCCCTAACCCATATGCAGGACCTTGCACTTGGCCTTGTGGAACTTCATGAAGTTCACACAGTCCCACCTCTCAAGCCTGTCAAGGGCACTCTGAATGGCATCTCTTCCCTCCAGTCTGTTGACTGCAGTACACAGCTTGGTGTCATTGGCAAATATGCTTAGGGTGCACTCAATACCACTGTCCATGTCACGGACAGAGATGTTAACTCTAGTCCCAGTATTGACCCCTTGAGGAATGTCACTTGTCACTAGTCTCTACTCAGACACTGAGCCATTGACTGCAACAGTAAATATAACCAGCCAGCCAGTTTTTAATCCACTGAGTGGTCAATGTGTTGAATGCCATTTAGAGACAAGGATGTCATTCTAGATGGTGGTGAATGCCTTGCAGAAGTCCAGTAAGTCTGCCACCTTTTCTTTGTCCACCCTCTCTGTTACTCCATCACAGCAGGCCACCAGATTTGCCAGGCATGATTTGCCCTTAGTGAAGCTGTGTTGGCTGTCACTAATCACCTCCTTATTTTCTATTCCCCTTACCATAGTTTCCAGGAGGCTTTGCTCCACAGTCTTGCCAGGCACAAAGGTGAGAGCTATGATCCATGGTTCCCCATGTCTTCCTTCTCTTCCTTTTTAAAAATGGGAGTTATGGTCCCCCTTTTCTAATAGGAGCTCTGACTGCCCCTGACTACTTGAATATGGCTTTCTGTGATGGAGTTACCTCATCAGTGGACACAGTGGATGTCACCTATCTGGACTTCTGTAAAGTTTTTGGCACAGTCCCCCATAACATCCTTCTCTCTAAGCTGGAAAGATACGGATTTGATGAGTGGACTGTTCACTGGAACAGGCTTCCCAGGGGTGTTGTGGAGTCTCCTTCTCTGGAGATATTCAAGACCCATCTGGATGCCTACCAGCGTGACCTTCTCTAGGGAACCTGCTTTGGCAGGGAGGTTGGACTCAATGATCTCTGGAGGTCTCTTTCAACCCCTACAATTCTGTGATTCTGTTTGGTAAATAAGGAATTGGTTGGATAGCTGCATCCAGAGACTAGTCATCAATGGTGAACATTGATGACGTGGGAAGGGCAGGATGGCAATCCAGCCAATTCTTTCCCACTGACTGGTCCATCCATCAAATCCACATCTCTCCAATTTAGAGATAAAAATGTTATGCTGGACAGTATCAGATTCTTTGCAGAAGCCCAGGTAGATGACATTTGTCACTCTTCCCTTATCTACCAACAATGCAACCCCATTGTAGAATGCAAACAAACTTTTCAGGCATGATTTGCCCTTATTGAAGCCATATTGACTGCCATCAGTCACCTGCTTATTTTCCTTGTGCCTTAACATAGTTTCCAGGAGGATCTGCTCCACAGTCTTACTAGGCACAAAGGTGAGAGTGACAGGCCTGTGGCTCCCCAGGTCTTGCTTCTATCCCTTTTTCAAAATGGTGGTTACGGTCCCCCTTTTCCATTCAGTGGGAACTTCACTGGGCTGACATGATTTCTCAGATATGATGGAGGTTGCCTTAGAAGTTACTTATTCCTAGTATTAGAACATCAATTTTCTCAGTCTTTCTACTTCTGGACAAAAAAAAATATATGCCCCAAGGTTCAATATCCTCAGAAATTAGCAAGTCCTGAGGCTGGACAACAGCTCATTTTTCCCTGCTGGCATTTTTTGACAGGTAAAGGAATTAGATATCTTTGTGTTTTGGGTTGGGCCAGTGACAGAACAAGGAGAAATGGTTCCAAACTGGAACACAGAAAGTTCCATCTTAATATAAGGATGAAGTTTTTTACTGTGAGGGTGACAGATCACTGGAACAGGCTGCCCAGAGAGGTTGTGGAGTCTCCTTCTCTGGAGACATTCAAGACCAATCTGGACACATTCTTGTGTGATCTACTCCAGATGATCCTGCTCGGGCAGGGGAGTTAGATTGGATAATCTTCGAGGTCTCTTCCAGCTCCTAAGATTCTGTGATTCTGTGATTCTGTGAAGGGAAGGGTACAAAAGGAGGACAACGTCTGTGTCTGAGTGCTAGAGGATGATGTCTGTGTCTCCTCTTCTGGTTGATGCCCTGGTAACAGAGTTCAGGAGAACAGAGGCTGAGCTGAATGGGATGGACAGGCCTTCAGACTCCTCTGCCCACACATTCTTTCACCTGGTCTTGGAATTTCATACACAGTCTTGTGTAACTGGACAGCCCCTCATCCGGACAGACTTCATATCTGATAACCTGTGCTGTGGTACTCCAGATGGGTCATGTAGCCCCTCCCAATGAAGCTCTACTGTGTCAAGGATGCATGCCACCCTGTGTCCCACATCTTCTCCCTTTGAGAAAAACAAGGCACTGTCCAAGCCAGGCCTGGAGTTGACCCCATTAACATCCATGTACAAATCCAAAATTAGGGACTTTATTGAGACTATTGCTCAGAATCATTAGTCAATTGCTGATGCAGTCTGGAGTTCTTGCTTGTTTAATATTTCTATTCTTATCAGAAGGAAGGAAACCTTTCTTTTGCCTTATTGTAACAGCGCTACTGTGGGATTATAAAGATACAGGTCTCTGTCTGCCTCTAATGGCTGAAACACACAGCAATTTATAAGTGTATTTTAAGGTAACAGAGGAGGATTTCTTCTGTTAAAATCATGACTCTGGAACACCAGTTCTTCTGTTCAGTGTCCCCTTGTTGGTGGCTTGTCCCGGTGGGAGCGTGTTGGAGAAACAACGTCCTAAAATTCATACACTGTATGAAGAATTTTTTATATCAGACTAGTAAAAATGACAGCATTTTTCCTTCTCATCAAATTAACCTCTTTTTTTTTCTGTATCCAAATATAACTCCTCTTGCTTTTTTTGAGTTAAATTATGCACAATTACAGCAAAACACTATTCTGAGTTTTGTCATGCATAGTAATTTCATGGTTAGTACTAAGGATGTCTTCACACTTGGGTATTTACAAGTTGATTAAATGCCTTGGTTACTTACTTGGGTAGCAGTTTTTACAAACTTGCAGCATTTTGGAAGGAGATGGGTTCTTGGGTCTTTCAAAAAATCTCACAGGGCTGTAGAAAAAGCGTGATGAATGTGGGAACCTTGGTTGCAGTGATGAACTAGGTGCAGGCAGCAGCTTTTCTTCCCAGCTTTGCCTCTCTGGTGAAGCATTCCCCTGCTTTACACCCAAAGTCCTCCACTCCACAGTGGCTGGGCTGTAGATGTGTTGTCCAATGCCACTGCTCAGAGATACCTATACACTACATTACTATAGGATTGAAAGGGAAGAGTGGGTAAAATACAGCAAAGAGCATTTAAAAGACCAGTTGTTTTCACAGAATCACAGATTGATCTGGTTTGGAAAGGACACCAAGGTTCATTGGTGTCCCTTCCATTGGTTGGGTTCACCAACCCCCATGCCACAGGGAGGGCCACCAACCTCCAGCCCTGCATCTAGACAAGGTTTCCCAGAGCCCCATCCAACCTGGCCTTGAACACCTCTAGCCTTGTGTCATCCACCGCCTCTCTGGGCAGCCTGTTCCAGCCCCTCACTCCTCTTTAGTGAAGAACTTCTCACTGATATCCAACCTAAACCTTCCCTCCTCTAGCTTCAATCCATTCCCCCTTGTCCTACCACTATTTACCCTGGTAAAAATCCAATTCCCCTCCTGTCTATACGCTTTCTTTAAGTACTGTAAGGCTGCAATAAGGTAGGTACTGTAGCATTCTCTTCTCCAGGCCCAGCTCCCTCAGCCTGTCCTCACAGGGGAGGTGCTCCAGATCATCTTCCTGGCCTCCTCTGAACCTTTTCCAACAGTTCCACATCTTCCTTGAATTTGGGGCCCCAGATCTGGGCACAATATAAAATAGTATTATTAAGAGTTATAAAATAAACTCTTCAGTTGAAGTGCCAGTTCAGCTACTTGCCCCCAACTAAGAAATACAGCAGTGAAAGCCTGATTTAAGAAATTTAATCTTCTACTTTCCTTAGTAAAGGGTTGCAATTTGGGCTTGAGAATATCTCAGCTCTCCTACCTACCATCTCCAGCAACTCTGTGCATTTATTTTCCTAGAAAGCTAGAAAGTGTCTCTCCTTCCTTTAGGAACACGTAGCCATTTTTGTTCAAAAGTAGAAAATATATTAGAAATAACTGTCCCTGATTTGAGAGGGTTTTTATCTTCTTACCCTGGGTTTTAAGTTAGGTGGGCTGTTGGGCTGATCAGAGACTGAGGATGTGTGATTCCACCTTCTTTTCAAAAACAAGTAACATAGCAAGATTGTAGGTTGGGCTTTTTTATTTTTAATTTCACAGTCTTTCGGTTGAATAAATGTCCCTTCCACTGTCTGTGCAGCCTGGCATCAATAGTCCATACACTTTTACATTTATGTGTAGTTTCCTAGAACCGGACAGAAGTTCTCGAAGTGTTACTGCTCCCCTTGCTGGTGTGTTGTCGTTAATGCACTTTGATACTTGGCTTGCCAGTGGGTTTTAAACTGCTTGCTATGTGAATTCATGAGGAGGACTCCATGGAGAGAGAACAGAATTTAAGAGCAGAGGCTTTTGTCTCCTTTCCTGCATCGTTTGACTATTAAATGAATAGAATCACTTTCACATGACATTATGATTTACACAGGTCCGGACCTCGGACATGTGTAGACTTGTCTCTGTACTATTATTTGTGGTGGGAGTTATTGAAAAAACGTGGCACAATAACTATTTTGGTTGTTTTGTTTTTTTCAGAGCAGTGTTCTCTCCTGAATGAAAAGTCAAAAAGGCTTGTAGACATTTTGGTGAAGATTTTCCCGATATTGTTGTATTAAGGGATAATAGTAATTATTAATTTTTCAAAACTTAAAAGCTAGAATCGTTTAACATTTTAACAGTGCTGTTTGAGATTTTTTCCTGGCCCCATGTGACTGATAAGATCAAGTGTTAGGACAACCACACTTCCAGGTAAAAGCAGTTCTTTGTTTTGCAGTTAGAAAAGTGTCTACAGCTCTTTCGCTTCATTGGACAAATAACAAAAACATTATTTTATAGAGAATAGATTATAAAGAAGATAGACCAGGTTTTAAGGGAAATTGGGATCTTCACAGTGAACTTGCAGGGTTTTTTCTTCCTCTAGGTTGTACCTTGGCACAGGGTAACAGAAACAATGCAGAAGTACGTTTCAGGAATTCATCAGCTACAGCCTAGAATAACTGTCTCCTCCTGCATCTGGTGTTGCACTGGAATAGCTTTCACATAATTTTATATAAGCAGGACATAATTTGGTTGCTTGTTTGCACAACAATAAGGGGCCAAATGGGGACAGACAGAATATCTGCTGAGTACAGTTATCTGGTCTCCAGCATGTGACCAAAAGCGGATTGCAAGGGAAGAATATAGGAATAAAGCAAAAATTTGTGGTACTTTACCCCGGCTCTCCCAGTTCCACTTAGGTAATACTCTAATGAGACTTCAGAATAAATCTTTAAAATTAATTTTTATTCTTGGAGTAGAAAATATAAATTTAGAGGGCCCAGTGTGGAGAAAATTTGGTGGTATTTCTGGGAACAGCACTGGAATGTAGTAGGGCTTTAGGAAGAACTCTGCCTACAAAGTGCCTTGGGCAGTGTATATATACATATAACATATATATATATAGTGAGATGAGACTTATGGGCATTATAGAGCCTGGTCTTGCCTGTGTTTTGCATGAGGTCATATCCTGGTGTAATTTATTTCATTTCAGAAGGTGGGTCTGTGCCTGAGGAGAGCAGTGTGGAGCCCCAGTGAGCCACTAAAACGGGCCAGTAGTAGGAAAACATGCTTTGTCCGTGCTTTTGCTCATCTCTGTGAGCAAAATCAGATCGAATGGTATTAATGTCAAGCTATGGCAGACATGGGTCAGAGTCTGTGATGTGTGTACCTTTGACTTGCAAATATCGAGTCTGAGATAGGAGATATGTATCCTAGCCATTCATATTCATTGTAATAAACCAACACTTTTCATTCCGGATGCTTTGTCTCCCTTTGTGTAGGCTGTCCAACTGAGATGCTTGTTAGGGAGATTTTGTGGCTAAAGCAAGTGAACAAAGACGGGAGACTGTCACCCCAGTAGTAAATCCTGCAGGGTACATCGCTCTTACTCTGCTTTTTGCTACAAGCACTGGAGTTTCCTCTGTGAGCACCTGGTCTGAAGCTCCTCTGTGGGAGTCTGTTCCTTATGCCTATTTAAGAGCGTTCCTATTAAAGGAATGACGTTTTAAAAGTAAAATATAAGTTAAAATATGTTGAGACTTTAAAAATTATTTTTCTGTCTGGCTTTCTGTGGCATAATGGAAAAAAATATTTGATAGATCTGTGTCTGCAAAGATTTCTGTTTGAGTGGGTTACATTGCCTCTTTTAAATAAAAATAATAAAAAAAACCCATAACCTTTTTTAATTAAACCCCCTGAGGCTAAATGTGGCTAGTTGAAGGCACTGTGGGATTGTAATCCAGAAACACAGAACTAATTTCCTTGTTTTACTTTTAAATTAGTGGGTTTTTTCTGTTAACTAAAATTGAAATGTTTCAATTATGAATAATGCCAGGAAGAACTAGTACACTTGAGTGGGTTTAATGAATTGCGTGTGTTCTTGCTGCTTTGTGAATGTGTGCGTGGTGGTGGAGTTTCTGAGACCTGTCACTTAATATATACCAAAATGCATGTTTTATTTATGGTGTATTAATTTTAACTATCCTAGCCTTTTTGTTTCATGAGCAGGGTTTCTGTAGAGCCCTAAGATTATTTTAATATGTTCAGAAGAAATTTTCACAGACACTGAACTGCAGAGCTTTATGTCTCATGAAAGTATAAAAGTAGCATGTTTCTTGTCTGCATTTATTAGTCTTAAGAAGGCGCTGGATTTCTCTGTCATGATTGAGAAAATACTAAAGGGTGGTTTACTCCTTCCCCTGGGTAGGTAGCTAGTCTGCATTTATAGTCATTGGTATTATTATGTGTCAGTTCTAAGCTGTATTAGCTAAAATTGATTGTGAACAAAGAGACAGAAAGATAAGGACTCTACTAAAATTTGAGAACAGGCACTAACAAAAAATGTACCTTTTTTGATAGTAATTTGAAAGGTCAACCTGCAATTTGAAGCATCTTAGTATTGGTGTTTGGTTTTAAGGAAGTAAAATTTCCTTAGGAGGGTTGAATTTATCAGTCCATTTTTATGCTGTCTGTATTTGAATAACATCTCTTTTGTTTTATGAGCTGATCTTTATCTCCTGTATGAAATTACTTACAGAAAAAGCTGTATTTTAAGCCTTGAATGTAATGTTCCAGAGGCGTACTTATGGCTAAAACCCCAGTGTTAAGAGTAACTTCTTAGAACACAGACAAGCTGCTTTTCGAGCTAACAACACCGGTTACAATAGTGCAAAGACAGCAAGTGAAGCAAAGAAAATGAATGTGGTAAGGTTATTCCTTCATTAGACAAACTGGAAAAATATAATTCATGCTCATTAAGTGTGGAGTCAAAAATGTTTTCACTAAAGAAAAGTGTGTATCAGACAACAGTATTACTTGAATTAGTTGTTACTGGTCTTTTAAAAAATGACCCAGAGCTGTTTTGCAAACTGAAGCATAGTTGTCAGCATGAGATTTTGCACATTAAAAAGCCAAAGACAACATTTGAAAAAAAAATGTGATAACTCCCGCTTACAGAAGAGCAATGAATAGTTTTGAAGTGGCATCCATAGGTCTGATTGTAGATCTTCAGTGTGTGTTTTCTTCTGTATTAACAATAGTTTGTAAATATTCAGTTTTACTTTGTACTGCTAATAATTAAGGTAAAAGACACTGGTATATTTTCTAGGATTGCTCTAACTTTACAAATTCAGAAAGCTTGAGGGACAAAATAATTTTTTTTTGTTTGTTTGTTTTTTGTTTATTGTTTTGGATGTTGGTGGGTTGTTTTCTTCTTTGGAGTCCATTTGTAAGCCAAGCTTCCCTAAGTACATGGTTCCCACCTACATCTTTGGAGAAGATAACTGAGCAGATGAAGCTACACACATGGCCTTTAGACGTGTTTACTCCATCATGTGCGTGGGCTGTGCTGAATAAAGAATGACTGGTTTGAGGTGGGCTTCAGTGGGGGGTGAGGGATCTGTTGCAGGGCTGGCCTAGACTTCATTCTCTCTTCCGCTTTCACAGCCTCACTGTGCATCAGCAGGCAGTGCTTAGAAGAAATATATATAAGTTCAATGGATGTTGTGTAACATAAACATGGAGCTGACCATGCATCTCTCATGAGTTACAGGAGTATTCATGTTGACTTTTATGTTGACTTTGCCTCTGTGGGAAAAGACTGAAACTTTTACAGTAAAGCTTCAAAAAATAAGGCTGATTTGAGGCTAAGACATTGCTTTTTTTGGGGGGAATTTTTTTTTTTTATTTTCCTGGTATTTACGGGGCTTTTCTGACATAGTTTGGTTGATTGTTTTGCTTCGTTTTCTTTAAACAATAAGTGCCAAGCCCTCGGGGAAAGAAACAAAACGAAACAAAACAAAACAAAACAAAACAAAACAACACAACAAAAACTAAAATGTTTGAGATACTGAGAATCAAAACTGTGCAAGGCTTGGAAGTGGCTGTGAAGATTATTTGGCATTGGGGTTTGTCACTAGGGGGCACTTAGTCACACAGAATTAGCCGTGTTTGGGTCAGGGGTGTTTTTTGATAAAAGCGTTCTTTAAAACATTTTGTAAAGATACCTGTTGATTTATTTGTATATATATAATTATTATTGATTGAAGGGTATGCATATGCAGCCATAAATACCGGCAAACTCAGAATACTTTCAGGGCAGTGATCAGCAGTGAAACATTTCCTCTGGGCCAGGGGATAAAGGGAAAGGCTGAGGAGCAGCCACGGTGTACAGGATTTAGTGCTAAACTCACTCAGGCTAAAAATATGCCAAAAGGCTGCTCAATTAGTATTAATTTAATTAATAAATTCTGAAGTGGAACAAATTATCATATTTAGCAGCAGGGGGTGGGGGATGGGAATAATCACAGATATGCTTCTTTGAGTATCAAAATATCCGCCACAATTTTACAAATGCAAAAACTCTTGTTGTTAAAACAAACCAAAACAGAGCTCTCATTTACACATACCAACCGTGACAATGCCAACTTGAGACCATGTTTTTATGAAAGGGTTTTAAATTCTTGATACTTTGTTGTGTACCATCTAGGTTAATTATGCCCCAGTGGTTTGTTTTGCTGGACTTCAGTGATCCTATGATGGGATGCTTAAGGTTCACTGGCAGCCTGCCCACATCTGCGCATATTGGCAGCTCCTGATACACCCATAAAGCTGTCTTTGTGTTGAGAAATAATGCATTTTTACCTGCTAGCTGTCAGAATTTGCCATGGGACCCCTTTTCTTCATACCTCTCTGATGGAGACACAATCACAGCAGGCTGGAGAGTGAACCAAGGGGTGTCCCAAGTAGGTGGGGTTTGCAGTATTATTTTTTTTCCCTGGCTGTTACTGCCAATCACAGAGTAAAAGTGGCACTTGGGGACAGTTTCTGCCAGGCCAGCTTAGTGCTGAAGCGTGCAGAATGCAAGTATTAGCTTACACATCCATCAGGCATGGCATGCAGTTGTAGTGCATCTTTGTTGGAAAGCATATTAAAGTGTGGAAACATAGAAAACTTTGAAAACACAGGTTCAAGTAGCTGAATATCTAAGTAATCATTTATATTTCCATGTATCTCCTGCCTTAATGTGGAGAGAATGCTCCTGTGGTATGGTTTGGAAGACCCACAGGTGGGATAATAAAATTGTAACAGATTGATCGCTGTAATTTCATGTATCTTTTTCTGGTTTAGAATCATTGGTCATAATTAATGGACATGCAGACACATAGACTTTGTATGCATGTTTTTGAGTTTGGATCTGACCCTCTGAGTGTCTTTCTGCATTGCTTCTGCCTCTCCACATGTCAATATTTTCTATTCTGTAGCTCAGAGGGAACCCACATTAAAGTCCAGAATGCATACATGTAGCCTCTAATTAAAAAAAATAGCCAAGACATTTCCTAACAGGTTTTTTTTAGCTAAGGAATTTCAAACAATTCACTTGGGTGAATTCAGAATTTAAAAGTGCAAATCAGATGTGATTATTGTGGGTTATAGAAGCATCATTTAGGCTGGATGTCAGATTAAAACTACTCAGACAAACTTTTTCTGTGTTCCAGTTCATGGTGGTGGCTATCTGCTATGGCTTGTAGGAAATTTGTCCTTTATAGTGTGATCTTATCTATCATCGGGGTCTGCCCTTCTGTAGCATGTGCCAGGTTCTCAGATAGCCTGTGTAAGTGTTTCAGTGCACAGATCGTATTGCAGGGCAGATTGACAAGGTGAAATTCTTTCTTGTCTGTCATGATGAACTTCGCTGCAGTGCAGCTCCCACCACGCTTCCTGGAAAGATAAAGTGGACATTTGAATTCTCAGTCCCACTCAATGTTGTTAGGGCAAATTTAAAGTAAGGTTTTCTGAAAACAGGATAAAATTATAAAAGACATTAAATATCTGCACATTTCTAAAGGCATTCCCTCGTGTTGCAGCCTAGAGAGCACCACTGTTACTCTAGTAATCCATGGGAAATGCATTAGAAATCGTTTATGATGAGAGTGGGATTGATCAGCTTAATTGTAAGACTGAGAAGGTAAAAAAAATTGGAAAGTGAACTTTTCTTTGGTTTCATTTTAAGTGAAGCAGGTAGAGGGCAGCAGGTGCTAACTAACATTCAGGGTGTCTTCTCTTCTGTGCTGGTACTGGACAAATCACTTTGCTGGCATTCAGCCATGATCGTAGGTAAAGGTAAGCTGGTTTTACATCGAAATAGAATAGGAGCACTCACACAACCTGTTGACACAACTCAGCAGTTGTGGAGTTGTAGCATCTTAAACAGGTAAAAATGGGCCTCCTGGTAGGACTTAAGAATGCGGGTTTTGACTTTGGGGGTTCTCCATGTAGGTGAACTTTAGGCTGATGGCTGATTTATTCCCAACACAAATGACATATTCAGTGTTTTGTTCCGATTTTGTTTTTCACTTTTAAAATAAATGAAGCGGTAAGCATTATTTGCCAGGAAAGCAAATCTCTAGAAGAGATTTATTTTCTTCTCTAGAAGGATAAAAGCCATAGGAGGACTACTATGTGAACAAAACTTAATTAAAATATAATTGTATTTAATCAATGCAGTATAATTAGAAATTGTGTTTGAGAGTTCATTTTAATAGCTGTTGGGCTATTTGTACTCTTTAAATTAATATCGGCTTTATGAACAAAAAATCCAACGCAGCTCCGTTCTCAAAAAGGCTCATTTGTTTTTCTCTAATGATTTTTGTGCATTTCCAAGGGAGCAAGAACAGAAAACCAGAAAACTGACAGGTGGTAACAAATTCCTGTAATAACTCCTGCACACATGGTGCTTCCAGCCTGTGGCGTGGAATAATGGTCTGGTGTTAACGTGTGGCCGAGGGTACTGCAGGTCAGTCCCTCTCTCAGTATACTTCCTAGGTAGCTTTGGAAGTCACCAAGCGTCACTGTGTGTGTTTATCCCACAGCATTGCAGGATAATGCTTTTAATATCCAGCTAGTCTCTTCTTCCTTGGAAATATTTCTAAGCACTTTTTTGTGGCCTATGAGTGGAGGTGTGGGTATTGGCTTAGTGGGAGAGGTCAACACTTTCCTATTTCAGGACACTTTGCTAGGACCTATCCCCACCACCCCTAGAGCAGGATATTGTTGTCCCCCTTTAGTTGCTCCATCACTCAGCACTGCAAGGGTTTAGGTGCCCTTGGTGTGACCAGAAGACAGATTTTACACATGTAGAAGAGCTGAGTGGATGAAAACAACATAGTAAACACTTCGCCATGGGTCAAGAAGTGAGAAGGATTTCACTGTTTGATGTACCCCTACTGCTCAGAGCAGTGTGAGATTAAGAACATAGCATTACTCTTCTCATATCTGCCTGCCACCATTGGGCCATGTCAGTAAGTCATGCTGGACCTACCTACTGAGGGTGTTCAGTCTCTGAAGAATTTTAAACTGAGACCTGGTTTTTAGTGTCTCAGGTTGCGCACAGCAGCAGCACTACTTGATCAGGCCAGAGCTCAGTCTTGCTGAATATCCTAGCAGAAAAGTGAAACCCCCTCACATGACTTTTGCAAGCTCCATCAGTTTGTGTTTCAGGGCCTTCCTGCGCCAGAGGTAGTTTCTGTTTGCTTATCAACCCCCAAAGGATTTCCCATGTCTCAGCTTGTTCAGTTGTCCCCTGAATCCATGTAAAGTTTTAGCAGCCGTAACATCCCCTGGCGAAGAGTTCCCGAGTTTCCTTTCCCAGTTGCATGGAGAGCTGCTTCCTCATGTTTGTTTTGAACCTGCCATCTGCCTGCTTCATCTGATGCCCCCGGCCTTCTGTTAACAGAGGCAGTAAACAGTCAGCTCTGATTCACCCCTTCCATGTCACTTAGGATTTTACAGATCTCTACAATCTCTCCTCTGGATCATTGCCTTGCCAGGTTTTGTGACTGTTGCTCCTTGTAAGCCAGACCATCCTTGCAGTGCATCTCCTCGCCCTCCTTTGTTCTCCAGTTCTGCACGTGAGTGGAAGGATCAGAACCACATGTACTATTTAAGATGCGAGTGTGTGTAAATACAATAACACAATGGGAGTTTTCTGTTTTTCCTCTAGTCTTCAGTTTGCTTTCTGTGACTAGTGAGCACAGAGACGATGTTTGCACAGAAGTTTTACCACCACAGGATCTCATTCCTGAGTAGCAGTGAGCTCAGAACTCAGCTCAGAGTCCACCACTTTGGAGTTTAATTTAAAAGTTTTCCCCTAAAAGTTTCCTAGTATCATTCTGCATAAATTGCACTTTATATGTCATTTTATCACCAACTTACACTTGTAAAGAGTTCTTTAGCATTCGTCATTTCTACCACAAATAAATTAATATCGTCAGCAAAAGTTGTCATCTCCCTGCTTGCTCCATT
Organism: Heliornis fulica; assembly: GCA_013399135.1. Classification (NCBI taxonomy): domain Eukaryota; kingdom Metazoa; phylum Chordata; class Aves; order Gruiformes; family Heliornithidae; genus Heliornis; species Heliornis fulica. Next base: position 194,208 of record VXBZ01005879.1, on the reverse strand, counting down.
TCTCCGGTGATTTTAAAGACATGTCAAAAAGCATGGGTCTCCAACATGAGGGAGCAGGACTCCACTGGTGACTCTCTTCCTTGATGAAGATTGACTGTTCTCTCTCATATTCCTATGCCCCATCTCTTATCTTTTATAAATCCATGCAAAGGTGTTCCCTCTAACTCTATGCCTGTTGGGTTTCCTTCAGGAAACCTTCATCTCTCATGAGAGATGTTATGAAATACCTTTTGAAAAGACAAGTAGACAATGTATTTGAGTATTTAAAAAATGGAGCCCCATACAATGCAAGCCCTGAAAGAAAATAGCAGGCAGTAAAGAGACTTGTTATTGTTGCTCATTTGAGCTATTCAATCATTTGTGACAAATCTTGCTATTCTGGTGCTGATGGTTCAGCAGCTGCTGAGCAGATGAGGGCTCTGAGGATGTGGATTTACAGCAGTTTTATCCCAATCCACTCCGTCTGCATAGCTGATGTGGCTGCTCTGAGCTGATATGGATGAAGATCAGCCTATTGAGCAAGAAGATTTTAAGCTGAATCAGGGCTGTGATGTGCCTTGACCACGTGATGCGGCTGCACTCATGCTGGCACAAGGAGAAGGATGAAGATCATGTCATGACACTGTGGCAAGAGCTAGTCTGTCCATTTTTGCCAGGCATTGACCTGCTTAAGTCAATCATGACACCAAACCCTAGGAAAAGTTGTGTGTCTGTAGCTTGTCTAAAGCGGTATTTTTCACTGACATTATTTGGGTGTTGAGTATGAATAGGTGATTGCATGTTGCCGTTTGTCTTCCAGCAAAGAAATAAGAGTTTGTGTTGCATTAATAGAATTGGTCTGTTCTTTTCTCAGAAGTGAGAATTAAAAAACATTGGATTTCTTTATGATTTATTTCCCTTGTGGCTGGGTGTCTTTGTTCTGTGATCTGTAAGCTTAGTCACAAGCCCACTGGAATAATGGAAGCTATGTTTAACTTCAGTTTGTGCTATACAGTAGCAATAAGAGGTGTTTCCATTTTATTCTGTGGTCTTGGGAGATACCAAAAAATATTGCTGTAAGTGAGGACACTACTGATAAATATGTATGAACAGAAGAAATCTCTTCAAGCTGTTTGTTGCAGATCTTATTCTAGAGTCTCTAGTTGTATATCTAATTAACTGTCCATTTAAAAATGTTGGCTGTTCCTTTCACTCCCTGACAGCAACATCAAGATGGAAAATTAATTTTCTGACCATTTGCTTCTCATATACTTGCAATAATTTGGCCTAGCCTTTATATTGTAAACAATCCAAAGTACACAAATCACTTTGGTTATAACAGTAGATCAATATGTTAGTGATGCCCAAAAGTTGAGGGAGTGTGTTTGGGTGTGTGTATGGATACTCAGTTATCACATTTTCTCTTCTAAATCCCTTAGGAGGCAGGAAGTTCTGCTATGTTCAGATTGGGTTTTTTCTTTTCACTAATTATTTAAGTAATAGCAATTGGTGTGTACAAAATACTTTCTAATCTGAAGATAACTTTTCTGCTTTTCCATGGTGGTTTTTTTTTTACATTCTTTAATTAGGTTTCATATAAAGAATTGTGTCCATTATAAATAAAAAAATAAAAAGAGATAGGCTTTTTTCCCTTAATCTTTGGAAATATGTGAAGACCTTACCTCTGTGGTTAGCAAGAAGCTAGTAGGTTTTGTTGATGGTCGGATACAATATGGACTGTGTTCTCCTGTCAGAAGAACAGAGATGTCTCATCCTGACTGCTAAGTTAAGTAGAAATTAGTAATTCACATGTAAATAAAGGCACCTGATTATGACTATGGCCCTTTGTACTTGCTGAAGCTAACTTGGTCAGTAATTCACATGCTGATTCATGTCAGGCATGCAGAATTGTTTTTTAATGCCTAAAAATGATCACTAGGGAAGAATAAACAAGCTAGATTTTTTTAGTCATGAAGAAATATTTTTAATGACTTGATGCTAAGGACTCTCTCAGAATTCCCTAAGTCTGAGGTACTATCATCGCTACCAGTATTACTACACACCCATGTGTAAACCAGGGCTTGGTAGACTTGTCTGCCAGTCATGAATGTGACTGCAAATTCACCTCTAAAATTCTGCCTCCCCTTGTTGTGCCTGGCATAGTACATCCTCTAAGAAGGTTACTTAGCTTGTGGTCTGAAGGATGTTGTGTAGATATTAGGTGTATGCTATATATATGGTCATGTCCTTAGGTCTCCATAAAACTGCACCTGCAAATTTTATGGATGCAGATTGTACCTAAGTACCAGCTTTTGGTACATACATGTGGTCCTTTGCAAGCAGCAGCAGTATATTTTGTGGGCAGAAAATGCTTGTGTCTACAAAACCTGCAGGTGTGGCTTTAATGCCCATTTGACAATTTACCTTCTGTGCATGAAAAAGGTGTGCTGTACATCCCCGTGTGCTGTGCCTGAGTGATGAGGTTAATACAGTGAGTCAGTTATGATTTTGGCATTGGGATACTTTGCAGTTTCTGGGCACTGAAAATAACACCTTACAGCTGTTATTTTCAGTCTCCATTCAATTAAAAGGAAACATTTAGCCATATTTTCAGCAAGATGTGTGAGTTCATTTGTCACAGTGATTTCTCCAGCTGAATTTGTTTCATAATCCCTGCTGTTCCTACTTTTGAGGGCTGCCAGTATCCAAGTTGGCACAGCAAGGATGCCATGCAGAGGAAGGTACAATAAGAATTTCTAAAGTAAGTAAAAGGCTCCTGCCAAAGCAGAGCACGGTCCTGTTTGTGAGGCTTGGAACGTCAGGGTGTTCCCCCTGTGGGAAAGGAGGACATTGCAATTAGCCACAGTGTGTGCAATATACACGTTGATACTTGGCTAGCCAAAGTTAGTGGTAGGACAGATTACAATCTAGAGCCAAAGGTTTGGCTTTACAGCCAATAAACTTATGAGTTTTGGTTTTTTGTTTTTTTTTTTGGCAAAAGCTTAAATGTGCTCTCAGTATAGTGGTTGTGAATCCTTTGCAAAATGGCTATTTTGGATTTCTGTGGAGGTGGTCATGTAAGATCTTGATTAAATAAGTACCGTCAATTCCCTCTTACATTAGTTTCCATTTTACCCATAAATTACTGTGTCTTTTGTCTTAGTCTGCTACCTTTTTAATATGAACAATAGTCTGAATTTTCTGATGTTCAGAGACATGTTCAGGCAACATGTCTACAATTTTTATTATGTCTATTGAACTTTTCTTGTTGAGGATTGCTTTTACGTCATTACAGACTATTCTTTTAAGGAGAACCTTAAAATATGACTCATTTAGTACTGTTTTGAAAAAAAAATCAACAAACCAAACCCACTACCAAATTGTGTATGCAGAAAGACAAGTATAGATGTTTAATACAGCTATAAGCTCTCACCTTTATCTGAGAATCTTATTTCATAGAATCACAGACTGGTTTGGGTTGGAAGTGACCTTAAAGACCACCTAGTTCCATCTCCCTACCATGGGCAGGGACACCCTCCACCAGATCAGGTTGCCCAGAAGCCAATCCAACCTGGCCTTGAACACTGCCAGGGAGGGGGCAGCTACAGCTTCTCTGGACAGCCTGTGCCAGGGCCTCACCATCCTCACAGTGAAGAATTTCTTCCTTATATCTCTTAGATCTATTCTTCTTCAGTTTTAAGCCATTGCCCCTTGTCCTATTACTGTGCTCCCTGAATAAACTGTCCCTCCCCAGCTTTCTTGTGGGCCTCCTTTATTGCAAGAAAAGCTCAGTGTCTAGCATGGAGACAGAGTGGGAAGAAGAGGTTTTACAGTGCTCTAAATGTAAAACAATTGCTCAATTGCAATAAGCAATCAAATAGCCTTATTTGTAATATAACCTTCTCTGGTAACATTTCAGTAATGTAGTCAGCTCAGGAGGAAAAGGAGAGTCTACCACGCTTTGCAGAAGGGGCAGGCAAAACAAGAATACAAGGATCTAGTTAGGTCATGCAGAGATATAGAATTAGAAAGCCCAGCTAGAACTTAGTCTGGCCACTGCTGTAAGGGATAACAAAAATGTTTATATAAATACATTAACAACAAAAATAGAGCTAAGGAGAATCTCTGTCCTTTATTGGATGCAGAGTGGAACATAACCACGAAGGATGACAAAAAGGCTGAGATACTTAATGTCTTCTTTGCCTTAGCTAGACCAGTTGTCCCCAGGGCATTTAGTCACCTTGGTTAGAAGACAGGGATGAAGAGCAGAATAAACCCTCAGAATCCAGGACGAAGCTATTTACAACCTCCTCTGCCACCTGGATACTCATAAGTCCATGGGGCTGTGTGGTATCCACCCAAGAGTACTGAGGGAGGAGCTTGCCAAGTTGTTGCGCATCACTTACCGAGTCAAGTTAACAGGGGAGATCCCAGACAATTTGAGGCTTGCCTGTGTGATGCCTATCTACAAGAAGGGCCAAAAAGATGATCCAGGAAATTGTCAGCTTGACCTCTGTGCCAGGGAAGACCATGGAGCAGTTCATCTTGCGTGTGTTCACTAGGCATATGCAGAATAATCAGGGAATCAGGCCCAGCCAGCATGGGTTCAGGAAAGGCAAGTCCTGCTTGACTAACCTTATCTCCTCCTATGACCAGGTGACCTGCTTAGTGGATGAGGGAAAAGCTGTCAATGTTTTCTACCTGGACTTCAGCAAAGCCTTTGATACTGTCTCCCACGGCATTCTCCTGAAGAAGCTGGAGGATTGTGGCTTGGACCGGTCTACTCTTTGCGGGGTAAAAAACTGTCTGGAAGTCCAATCCCAGAGAATTGTGGTGAACAGAGTTAAATCCAGTTGGCAACCAGTCGCAAGTGATGTCCTCCAAGGCTCAGACTAGGGGCCAGTTTTAATATCTTTATCAGTGATCTTTGGATGAGGGGATTGAGTGTGCCCGCAGTAAGTTTGCAGATGACACCAAATTGGGTGGTGATGTCCATCTGCTCAAGAGCGGGAAGGTTGTGCAGAGGTTTCTGGACAGGCTGGATCAATGGACTGAGGTCAACTCTGTCAGGTTTAACAAAGCCAAGTGCCAGGTCCTGCACTTTGGTCACATAAACCCCATACAGGCTTGGGAAAGAGAGGCTGCAAAGCTGCCTGGCAAAGAAGGATCTGGGGGTATTGGTTGATAGCTGGCTGAACATGAGCCAGCAGTGTGCCCAGGTGGCCAAGAAGGCCAACAGCATCCCAGCTTGTATCGGAAACAGTTTGGCCAGCAGGACTAGACACTGGTAAGACTGCACCTCGAGTAAAAACAAACCTTGAGGGTTTGGAGCACAAGTCTTTGGAGGAGGTGCTGAAGGACCTGTGGTTGTTTAGTCTGGAGAAGAAGAGGCTGAGGGAAGAATGTAATACTCTATGAAAAGAGAATGCAGCCAGGGGTGTGTTGGTCTCTTCTACCAAGTAACTAGAAATAAGATAAGAGGAAATGGCCTCAAATTGCTTCAGGGGAAGTTTAGATTGGATATTAGGAAAAGAATTATTCACTGAAAGGGTGGTCAGGCATTGGAACAGGCTGCCCAGGGAGGTGGAGTCACCATCCTGGAGGTGTTCAAAAAACATGTAGATGTGCCATTCCAGGACATGATTTAATCAACATGGTGGTATTGGACAGATGGTTGGACTTGATTAGCTTAGAGGTTTTTACCAACCTTAAAGATTCTATGATTAATGACAAACATGAAAACAATTTGTTTTCTAATAATTCATGTATCAGACATTGACTATTTCAATTACTCTTATCAAACTATACAAATCCGTTTAAGAACAAAATATGTAGCAGTGCTTGAGCTTCCTACCCCACTCTGTCCTCATTTTCTTTTGAGTAGCACAAACCTGAACTCTTGTGCATCTTAGATTCATATTATATTCTCAGTCATGGATGACCTTTTACAAACGACTTCCAATAACTACAACTGAATTCAAGCACAAGAGTTGGTAACAAAAGGTCACACACTAGTTACATAAAGCACAGATAAATTTGTACTCCCTGCAGCAACTGATTGCTGCAGGTTTGGGGTTTTTTTTGTTTTGTATCTAACCAATCTTAATTTGAGCCATGCATTAAGAAAGGTTATGTTTTAGATTTTTCTCTGTGTTTTTCTCCTTCTAGCTTTCTTTCCCTATAAAGTTACTCTGTTTGGAGAATTTTTTCAGTTTGCCAGGTGTTAAAGTTCTATTTCAAAGTGTTTCTGGTTTACCCTTTCCTTTTCTTCTCTGTTCTTAATGAGTAGATTAATTGCAGATACTCATGCATGTAATCTTTCTAGTAATCATGAGTGATGTCTTTCTGTGAGTTTCACATTCTCATTGGGGAATGTTTCACTTCCAAATGGAATAATTTCAAAGAAGCTATGTGAGGCCAGTGTGCTAAGAGCATGTACTTAGAGTGGTACATTTAGACCTTAAATGAGCATGGCAGGTTCAAGAAATTACAGGGCTTTTTAAAAGCGTGTGCATAACTCCTTTGTTCTTATGGAGAGCACCTCTATGCCAGATATTCTAAGCAAACCCTTTAATGTACCTCTGCTGAACCACTGCCTTCCAGCCACCCAATAAGGCCCCGTCCCTTAAGATACTCAAGGCCAGGCTTGATGGGGCTCTGAGCAATGTGAACATGTCCTCGCTCACTGCAGAGAGTTGGACTAGATGACCTTTAAAGGTCGCTTCCAACCTAACACATTCTATGATATGGTAAACCCAGAATGAGTAGTAAATTGACAATATATTTGCTCTCATCACCACTGGTCACTTCCTGGCTTTATATTGTATAGAAAATTCATATTTTTATTTTGAAATACAGAAACTGTAGACTAAGGCTTCCCATGGAGACTTTGCTGGGGGGCTCTGCTTTGTAATTAGCATAAAGAAGCTGGATTTTTCCACACCTGTCTGGGCTTGCTGAATGCTCATCTTGCATGCCACTACTTCTGAATCATACCAGGGAAGGTTTGTAGCTCTGCTGTTTGTGGTGCAGTTGTCCTAGCAGGTGAGTCCAAAATAAGGTTCTATGGGCACTACCTGGTAGGAGCTTGTGTGCTGCTTCCCATCAGTATTGGTGCCTTCATCTTTTTATGCTATTTCCAGTGTACTCTAATTAAGATTATACAAAAATATTGTCCTTCATAGCTGGATATGAACTCATCTTCACTACAAATGAATGACCAACAGCCAGATTGGATGACCGTGACTCCATGCAGCTTTGCCTTGACACAGTTAATCTGACTGCAAATTTCAACTGCAATCACATTCCTTATTTGGGTGGTGGTAACTTTATGTTTTTAATATGGACAGAAACCAAGCAGGAGCCAAAACCAAAGCCAGACTACTGTGATGGTTCAACCTCGCTGTAAGTGCAATGCAAAGCTTTAGCTGCCTAAGACCATAACAGGCTTTATGAAAGAGAGCTGCATGCCCGTGGCTTGCAGGCTATTTCTGTGTCTGAGTATGTAGATTCAAGCTCTTGTTGCTCTTCATGGTGTTTTCTATCATGGCAGCTCTTAATGTGCTGTTCTTTACAGTAAGTGCCAGATGGTTTTCCATCAGTGGAAAAAATCAGGGCCAGACATCCCTCATTTAACATATACTAATAGCCTTGATACAGGAAACTCCAGTGGACCAGCTAATAGGTGGAAATGGCTTCTCACGTGTCAAAGTCCAGAAACCTATTATGTGGATAAGCAATTGAGCTCAACACTGGAGTATAGTTGAAAAAGCATTTTGACATATTATGTGACCTATACTCCAGATGATCATAATATAAAGCACCATACATAACTAGCAACATGGAAGTGGAGGCTGGTGGTCCGTGTGATTTCAAATGAAAAAGCAATTGCCCTTGCAGTGTGAGAACTCAGGCAGTTTCTACCTTAGGATTTGGATCACAGTGTCTTAGAGTTTGAGGCAGTACATCTGCTAAGCCGTAACTAACTTATCTTTGCCTGCCTAGCTGCAGATGAGTAGGAATCCATGACTTGTTTCCTTCAGTTCTTTAAGAGAGCAGGAGTCTGAAAAAGATGTGAAGTAGTTGGACAAAAGGAAAAAGCATTTCAAAGAAGTTGCATAGTAAGCTGTAAAGAAAAGTTGAAACAAACTCTTCTTGTTGTTGGATACAGGATGAATGCCAAATAGGCATTGATAGTATATGTGACATTTAGCTGGAAACCATCCAAACCATGATATCAATATTGTGTTGATGTTAAAACCAAATATACTGTCTGACATGTTTCCGTTATCTCAAATCTCCCATCTCAAATGAAAAAGGTGACTTTCTTTTTTGGTTGGTTTTTTGCTTTCCCTTTTCCCAGATATATAAAGCACAATCTTCTAGAAGAAAGCTGGCAAACAAGCCTGCCTACTAACTCTGTAGGTGGGCATCCTAGCAGTTCTGTGTAATTTGAAAATACTTATCAATTCTGATGTGGCAGAGGGCAGGTAAAACTTAAAAATTTTAACTAATTCTAACATCTTGCAGTGCAGTTGCACAATGTTAGTCAATGCTGAATTTGGTCCATGAATGGATTTGAATTACACCCCCCCTCCTTTTTATGCACAACAGAATTAATGAATGAGGGCCATCAGTCCTATTAAGACTAATGCTTCTTTGTCAGTTCTACTACTTTTTTTTTCCTTTGAGTTTCTTCTTGTTACGACTTTGTTAGGTGGAAACTGAATGGTATGTGTGAATCAACTTAAGACATTTGTCTACTTGTGCTTTCATAAATGTTTGGTTTCCCAAGGTCCTTTGAACCTCCCAGGGAGCAGTTCTGCATCCTTATTAGACACTGACAATTAAAGGCCTGTTTTCATATCAAAAGTAATCAGGAAAAATTAGCTAGGGAGACCTTGGAATGCTGTGAGAGGTTCAGTGATGATGGCCAACTTTCCTTCATTTGCTTCAATCAGTATCAACTTGGGTTTCTTTTTATGTTTACTTCTGCCAGGGCAACTTACGAGTTGGCGTTCTGACAGCTGAGAAGGATTATGCAATACCGTGAAGATGTGATTAATACATTTTAGGCCACTGTAATCACATTCAGTTGCATAATTACCACAGAGTTGCAAAAGTAAGCTAAACTAGGATTCAGAGGCAATGGTATAAACGAGCACTTTCAGTTTTCTAAATTCCTTGTTAGAGGGAGGAGGAAAATGCTATGCACATCTGCAAGAGCTCTGTTGCCTGCAGACCTTGGAGATCACACAGATAACTTATAGGAAATGTATGGTTCTGTCCTAAATATTTTAATCTTTGTGTGTGTCAAGTTATAGGCTTTCACGGAAGATAATCTGTTAATGTCACACCCTCTTGGTTATAAGTCTGTAAAACAAAACTGAGGGTTTCTTCCTCAGGCTCTGAGGCCATGGGAAGTTGCTGCAGAAGTTTGTCATGACCAAGTACTTTGGTTCCCTTCTCAGATTCTGCTCTGGTAGGTTAGGAAATAATGAAAGTAGGATGTATCATAACTGAATAGGTCATGTATGTTTTTGTTATGTCTGTAAAAATAAAGTAAAATCCAGAGCTGTTAGTGTTTGTTATGAACTAAAAAAAAAAAATTAAACTGCTATTAGAATACCAAATTCCCTCTTCAAAACTGATTTCATGGTAGTGTCAATCCCACTTACAGTTTTGTGATTATGACTGTTTCAGACTATACATACAGCTGTTTCACAGCAAGGCTGAGGGCCCCCTTTGCCCCCTGGGGTTTCCCCCAATTTTCTCAGCCTGCAAAACCATAGGAACAGGGAGACAGACCCAGAATTTCTGTTTGTCCCCTGCCTTGCTGTCATCACATAAATATTAGTAGGATTATCTGAAGATTTAAGGTAACAAACTTTTTATTCCCAAGCCCTCATTTTATTGATGTTGATGATGGTTTCTTAAAGTATAAGTTAGGATTTGATTTTCAGGCTGGGAGAAAAAAAAAGGAAAAAATAAATCATTTGTTTCTAGAACTTGTAGCATTCACGTCACATAAATTGGCAGATCTGTGTATTTAAGGGATTTTGCTCTCTAATTAAATACCGTAGTCTTTTGCCTTCTGAAATTAAACTCTTTTTTTTTTATTCTGCTGCTACATACTTAGGGAACAAACATGCTGTCAAAGTCCTTAATGTATCCAACTACGTGAACATAAGAAACAGCATCAAGCTTTTATTTGTTCTGTTGGAGTGTACTCATATTTCCAATCTGAATCTCTTGTACCTGGTGATCTTAATTATATTTGAGCTGGAAGTAGTTTAACATTAAAAGGAATTACAGCAGATTAATCTGTAAACCTGCACAAATATCACATTGCTTTGTATGGAGGTAAGCAGGGCATAGTGTTCATAATTATGTGTTGTTCTCTGTGTAGGTTGTGTGCATAAGGCTGAGGAGTCAGTGTTACAGCTCCTTGTGACAGCATCAATTATGGCATGTCTCGCAGTGGTCCAGCTGCATTAGAGAAACATAATACTCCTCTCAGTATTTTACAATCTTCCTTGTAGAAAGAACAGGGAAGTGAAAAAGAAGTTAAAAGCTTAAATTGCTCTGAAACAGCAATGTGTGCATTGGTGGTTGAAAATACAGAGAAATCTTTTAAAGAGTATTTGCCTTTTTTTTTTTTTTTTGAAGCGATTGATGTCAACCCATGAAGGCTATGGATCTCAACCATCTAAACCCACATAAAGGTATTGGCTTTACAATTTTTTTGTTTTGTTTTGCAACTGGAGAGATTAAAAAAAAAGAATTGCACAGTTTTTTTATTCAGTCCTGGTGCAAAAACAACATTGGAATCCAGTTGCACGCATTTAGCTTCCATTAGAGCAGCAGGAGAACACAGCCTCAGCAAGACTCCTAGGTTGTACTGGTAATATTTCCTTTTAACTTAAAGTATCAGTGGAATGTAGTTGTCTATGATTAAGTCCTTTTGACTTGCTTGTGTTTTCAAGGCTGGTCAGATGGCACTGTTGAGCCCACTTGATAACAGTTTGCTGGATGACAGGTAGAAAAAAATGTGTTTCAGGAGAAATATAGGAGAAGAACAAGCCATTCATCTGCCATCTGAGCTGCAGAAGATGTGTTTATTGGACTACCAGCTACCTGCTGGACAGATTCCATATTAATTTCCAGATGACACTAAATTTCCCAGTTATTTTGGTGTTCATGCATTCATCCATCTTGCATAAGCTGGTACTTCATTGCAGTGGCTCTGGAAAAACTGTCATAAATTTTGAATTTAGCATTTGTAGGTCTACTGTCAATGAAACTTCTGGTAAGCTTTGAGAATTACACTCATTTTGTGAGACCAATGCAGGTAGGACAGGCTGATGTGCTTTGACAGTTCTGGTTTTATCAGTGTCCCGTTGCCTCATGTACTTTGAATTTGGAGAGCACTCTCTAGTGGTGCAACTCAAGGCTGCCTACTCAATGCTGATGGTCACCACAAGCGATCAGAAGGCACCTGAATGGAAACAGCCTTCTTAAAACAGCCATAAATAAAACACAATGAGTGAAAAGTCACTGTAAGAGATTCTGTGTATTTAAAGGAGGGGGGAGGAAGGGGGAGCAGAACAAAAGCCATTCAGGTTGCTTTCAATGATGAAGTCTTCTACTGCACTGCCTTTCAGTCATTAACCGGAAAATGAACCCCGTTTCAGAGCAGTAGGTGTTATCACGGTGTAACATTCTTGTCCCTTTTAAAATAATTTTTTTTAAAGCTGAGTTCTGGAGGGAATATTTTAAACTGAACTCTGGAGAGACATTTTTATTTGATAGTTGGTGGGTTTGAAAGAATCTCTCTTTTTGACTGAATGATGCTCTGTTAGCAGCGAGGAAGAGGGAAATAAGACAAAATTCAGGCTAACAAAAAAGTTATGTTTTCACATGTTCATATTCTTTTCACTGTTCTTTGTAGCTTTTCTCCTAAAACAAAGTACAGCACTCACCAGGACCTTGCAGGCTTTCCCATATAACGGTGCCAATGTATTTCCACCCTAATTTGCAGCATCCCTGTTATTACAGACCATGGCCTCTTCTGAGAACAAGTGCTGACTATGCCAAATTCACATAGCTGTTCTGTGATGAGGACAAGGATCATCTAGCAAATAAATGGGGAACACAGTATTCGATTTGCTGGTGACCTTGAATTTGATCTCTCTTCTGTCCTTAACAGCCCAGTCAATCTCTGTCCTGTTTAACCCATGTCATTATTAATTACATATCATATAGGCACTTCTGCAACTGCCTTTTCCTAGATACTATAGTATTTAAATCATGAAAAGAAAGAAATAAGAGTTGAACGGGGAGAGAAGCACCATAAATTCTTCATCATCTTTTCCTTAGCAGTGTCAGGAATGGCCACAAAGGTCTTTCCCCGTTTTTCTGTTATGGTTTGTTTTTTTTTTATATTTGTCTGAGGTAGAAACTACAAGTTTGATTGATAATGCAATTTGCATCTCGAGGCGTCACTAGAAATACAATGGCATGAAAGGCTACTCTGGCGGAGCGCACTTTTTCCCCCTGGGCTGACTTTAGAAACTCATTGATGTCACTTCCTTCCTCAGTCAGCAAGTGAATTTTCGCTAATTCTCAAGACCAGCTGTCCATGCTGTCAACAGAAAGTTATTAAAATTCCTTTAAAGTGAATCAAAATAGCCTAAAAACAAATGTACTGGGAAACAGGAAAGCATCAGTATTCAAAGTCCACAAACCTTTGAGCAAAACAGTGTTGATCTAACCAGAGATTTCAAATGCTCTGCTTTCCTAGCAACTTGTATATCATTAGAGAATGCTAAAAACACATACTCCTTTAATTTTCTATTACCAACAATCTGTTTTGTTAAAACACTAGGTACGAGAATAAATTCTATTTCTCCCCAAGATTAAATCAGTAACAAGGGGTACATTTTGAAAAATCATACCTAAATGGTAGTTGGGTTTTTTTACTCCCCCGCCTCCCCCCAAAAAATCCCAAACCCCAGAATTTTTATATTTCTAAATAAAAACACAACACAAGCATGAAGGAAATCATTATCATGAGAGACAGCCTTATAGCCTAAAGTGATCATCTTCATCTAAATTATCTGTAATGCTTTCCTTGAGAAGAGGAGTATTGTCAGGAACGAGTAGGTAAGATCATTTTCCTTTAGTTAATAAAGTCTTTATACTATATTTTAACACTTCAAATACTTTCACCTAATTAAAAAAATTCTATCTTGTGCCACAGGTATCAGCTTGAAAACATTCTGTTGAAATGGAATATCATTTCCAGTTCTGGAGGTGGCAGCTGCCTATGCTGGGCAGGCTACGCCGACAGTTAATAGTGATACTGACAGGTTGTAAACAGTCCTATCACTACTTTAGAAAAAAACAACCTCACCCCTCTGGGTTCACGTAGCCTAGCTGGATAGGCAAGTGTGAAATACATTACTTTCCCCAATATATGTGGATGGTCTCCAGTAGCAAAGGGAGGGTAATTGATACCAGCTGCCCTTCTGATAACTAGTGCATGGGGACAGTAAGTGAGGCTAAATTTACTGTCTCTTTTGATTTAAAAGGAAAGAATAGGTTCGAGGTGTCGTTGCTGCTAGTGTCCCAGGTGGCTGTAGGAAAGCAGTGCTCTGTTTAGGCTTTGATCATGTCTTCAGGAGCACGCTGAAGGACACTGCAAGTGAAGGCCAGAGTAAGGAAACAAGACTATATAATTCAGCTTGCCACTTTGTGGATATTACCAGGATAGAGTTTCTCCCTTGAGCCAGCTGGTGCCTAACCTTAGTCCTGACACAGGCATGTAATTTTATTTTAGGGTAATGGCAGAAGCTGCTTTTCTCCTCCAGTGGTCAAATCCTGAGCTGGATGCTACCAGTCTCTCAGGCATGTGTACATCCAGCAGCACATCTCACAACATTAAGGTGCTTCACAGCACATATTTGAAATTTGTTGTCTTCACTTTAAATGTTGCAATTTCTTGTGGGCTTCCAGGTTAGTAAGATTTGCTACCTATCCCAATCTTCTGTTCATCACGACTTTCTTTTACCTTAGGTAGATTTCTATTTTGAAGTTTCACATCATTTATACATGTTAAATAACTTTTCTTAATTATATGGTTTGGTTATTTTTTTGCTGAATTCACTGGGTTTTTGTTTTGTATGTACATGATAATATTCATTAAAGTATATACAAACTAATTGTTTTTTCTTTCTCTTTCAGAGTCTGGAGAAAAATTACAACAACAGATAATTAATCAGGTATTTTGATACTTTCATACCTTTTGTTACTTAGTTTTTCATGTAGAAGAATTGTAGCAATTAAAAGGGAGAACTTCAGGGAATAGGCTAATATTAACTGTATAGGTGTGCTAATGACCACATTATCAGACAACTGCCTGGCTCTGCAGATGTGTTAAATTCACAAGAGTAACCATCATTTTGATTTAAACCAAAGATTTGCCATTTTAGCAATTTAGTTCATCTATTTCTCTGTGTAGTGATGGTGAGGACAAAGTGTTGGGGTAATTTGTTCATTTTTATAAAATTTTGTACCACAGAATTATTCTTTTTTTTTTTAAAAAAAAAGTTAACATTTCTCCTGTTTGCAAGTATTCTTTTTAAAAAACAGGGAGCTGTTGATAGGAAATATGTGCACACACACATAAGTGGTGTCTCTCAGTGTTGTTTGGGTTTTCTTTTCCAGCATAAATTTTCATTGAGTCTTCACTAAACTGTGACATTACTTGTGGAGGTGTGTTTCTATCTTGTCTTTATTATTGTATCAGTAATTATTTAGAAACACCCCCTACCCATTTGGATACTGTAATTTAGCATTTTAGCATCAGGAAAAGTTTATATACTGAACTATACTGAAAAAAAAAATAAATCCAAAACTAGAAAGAGAGGAGGAAACCCAGAGTTTGGTTTCCTAGATTACGTGCTCTTCTGCGTTAAAGGACCCATCTTGTACAGAAGCATCATGCTGCTTCTTCTTTGGCTTCTTGTCCTCTTATCCACATGGCATATAAATGGGTACCTGGATAGTTCATGAGTTTAATTTTAAAATTTCACTTGTGAATATTTTGATGACTGAATTTTATTTCAGCAATTACCTTCCCTTTTCCTTACAAACTATAAATTAAGGCACTGGCATTATTAGGATACTGTTCTGTGGGTCGATAATCTAGATGGAGGACTAGCCTGCCAGGTGACCGACCACCTTAGGCAGCCTGGTTTAGATCTAACAGCATTGCCCCTGCCGTGGCAGAGCACAGCACCATGTCACTGTGTCACCTTCGGTGGACTCAGATGGCACCGCTCCTAACCAAGTCAGCCTTTGTGCATCTGGAAGCTTATGGGAAGCAGCCTGGCCCCATGACACCAAATAATATCCAGAGTTGTTACAACCTTCCCATTATCTTGAGACATTGTTGTGTGAACAGATTTAGCCCAGAATATGGCATTACATAAGCAACGGCAAATCTTCACTTTTTCTAAGTAAGTGTAGATATGTTTTGAAACTTAATGGCAGTTCTGTGGTTTGACTGAGAGATTATATGCTAAAACAAGTCTAATTGATTTTATAAACTAAATTGCATTTTTAAAGTAGCCCAAAATGTTTTGAAAAATCATTTTTGGAAGTCCTTATTGGCCAGAAGGGGGGGCAGTTGTATTTTTAAAACACATCTTGAGGCTACATTGACGGGGCAGTGAATGGCTGACTGGAGTCTTTCAATTCCTCATGTTTACTGTGTGACAAAACCAGCTCTGTGAGTGACACTGCCCTTTTCTGAAGAAGAGCACATTGTGATGAAGAAGGCATTTGTCACAGTTGCAAAAGTTGGACTAGGTGCCATACTTTGTGTATCCCCTCCTGGTCTTGCGCACCACTTGCTTGCTTTTCTTGAATTGCTCACCAGTTCTGTCTCTCTGCAATCCACAAGGACATCTGATTTTGCAGGAAAACAGCTTTGTCTTGATATATCTTTTGCAAAGCTGTAAAAAACTGATTTGGAGACAAAGGGTAGACATTCACTTTTAGATGAATGTCAGTGAAACTGGTGATGCCTCATTCCATACAAAATTATTTTGGACTTCCAAGAAATGGTAGAATGTTTCAAATTAGAAATCAGTTTCAATTTCTAGTCTGTAATTTTGGACAGAATTGCAGAGGCACTGCACATTTTTATTACTTCAATAAAAAGGTTTGAACTGATGTTGCTCCTAATGGAAGATTACTCCTAAAACAAGGTTCCCATAGAAGGATTCTGTTTATTTTCAATCCTGAACCTGAAATGTTATATGCAGGGTAAGGTACTTATCTGGCTTAAGATCCCCCAGTCCCCTTCAAGTCAGTTCAGTAACACCAAGTTAAACTGGCTGCCAGAAATTTAAGTGAGAGAGAAGCAGCTCTGCAGAAGATGAATGATGTTACAGCTTGACAGGAGCAGGAGTGCAAAGGGGCAAATAGCAGGAAATGTCTCCTTGAGAGGTGAATGAAACTGAGAGGGGATGGGGAAATGACAAAGCTGCTGTTCTAGGGATCTTCTGCTAGGGAAACCCCTCCCTGTCCGTGGGTAGCTGAGACCTCTCATATCTTGAAGACCACTGTTGTTTCCATGTGGTTCTTAGCTCTTTCTAAAGCCTAAACAAAGCGTGTTGAAGTATAACACATATAAAAGCTGAGCTAGTATCAGCTTCCAGAAGCCTTTGACTTCTTATCATCTTCACTGGCTCTTGTTCCCTTTGATCACAAGGCATTTGGTGGTTTTCCTGGAGCAGCCTTTTTGTCACTTACGTTTGTGTGCATGTTCATTTAACAGCAGCGGTCATATCTGCTCTGCCTCAGCAGAGACATCTAGAAAATGTATGCACACTGCTTTTCAACACCTGTTTTTAACTACCACTGCAACTTCAGGGTAAATCCTGGCACCCATATACAGCCTGATTACCAGTAACGTGTTAACTACTGGTGAGGGAAATGCAAGAAAACAAGAGCAACCTTGTGCTTCTGTGTAGCAGTGGTGGCTAGAAAACACCTTGCAGTTCCCCAATCAAATGTGTCTGAAGGCAACCCTTTATGTTTCATCCTTACCACTCAGATTTGTTGGTGTTGTGGTCCTAATGTATACTCCTATGTGTGTTTTTGCCCAGTGCCTCCCAGAAGCATGAAAGTGCTCTGCCTAATGCAGCCCAGGAGGCTTTTTTGCTATGAGAGCACATTGCTGGCTCACAGTCAGTTTGTTCTCCAGGACCCTCAGGTCCTTCCCTACCTGCAAAGCTATTTTCCAGCTGTCCAGCTGTGGTTATTCCTAACTGGGTGCAGGACTTGCATTCCCATTTGTGAAATTTCATGAAGTTCCAGTTTATAAATTTTTTAAGTCTGTTGTAGTCCCTCTGAATGGCAGCATAACCTTTCGGTGTGCCAACCACTCCTCCCAGTTTTGTACTGTCTGCAAACATGGTGAGGGAACATTCTATCATAGAATCACACAGAATCACAGAATGTTAGGAGCTGGAAGGGATCTTGAAAGATCATCTAATTCAATCCCCCTGCCCGAGCAGGATCACCTGGATTAAATCACACAGGAACGCATCCAGATGAGTCTTGAATGTCTCCAGAGAAGGAGACTCCGCAACCTCTCTGGGCAGCCTGTTCCAGTGATCTGTCACAAAGTTCTTCCTTATATTCAGATGGAACTTCTATGTTCCAGCTTGGACACATTGCCCCCTGTCCCATCATCCAAGTCACTAATGAAGATCTGAAACAGTTTTGGACCCACCATTGACCCTGAGATCAGTGGTTGGCATCAGGGTGTATTTTGTGCACAGCCACTTCAGCCCTAAGCAGTTCAGCCAATTTTCAGCCCAACTCACTGTCATTATGTGAGACTGTGCCAAAAATTTTACTAAATTTGAGATAAACAATATCCAGTACTCTCCCCTCGCCCAAGGAGGCAGTCACTTCACCTTACAGGGCTATCAGACTGGTCAGGCATGATTTCCCCTTCAGATAGCCATGCAGAACGAAGTCCAGCTGGAGGCCAGTCACCAGTGGAGTACCCCAGAGGTCACAGCTGAATTAAATACTTTTTAACTTCTTCATTCCATACTAGGGTGATGGAACGGAGTGTACCCTCAGTGACTTGTCTGAGGAATCCCAAACTGGGAGGAGTAGTTGAGACACTAGATGAGTGTGTCACCATTGAGAAGGGACCTCAGCAGGGTGGGGAAACAGACAAACAGGAACCTCATGAAGTTCAGCAGTGAAGTGCATCTGGGGAGGAATAATCTCCTGCTCAGTCATGCTCCCAGGAATTAAGGTGAAGTTGACCAACCTGTAGTTTCCTTAAGGCTCTTACTAGCCCTCCTTGGAGTTATGAGTGACATTTGCTTGCTACCAGTCGTTAGGCACCTTCCCCCATCACCATGACCTTTCAAATTCAAAGATAATCAAGAACAAACTCATTGTGACATCCTCCAGCTCCCTCAGCATCATGAGTGAATCTCATCAGGTCCTGTGGACTTGTTCATGTCCATTTTATTTAACTACTCCCTAACCCAATCCTCTTCCAACATGGGAAGATTTTCCTGGTCTAGACTTTCCCATAGGTCTCAGAGGCATAGGAGAACTACAGGAAGGTCAATCTTCCTAGTAAAGACCAAAGCAATAAAGTATCAACCCTTTCAAAAGGGGTCCCACATTTTCTCTGTCTCTATTTTGCTGGGGATAGACCTTTGGAAGCCTTTTCATTGTCATTCACATCCCTCCCATGTTGGCTTTGGTTTTCCTAAGCCCATTCCTGCATGATCAGACAGTGTACTTATACTTTACAAAGTGACTTTTCCCAGCTTTCACCTCTGGTATGCCTCCTTTTAAAGAAGTTTAACCTTTTTTCAGAAGTCCCTTTTTCGCACATGCAGACCCCTGATACCTTTTCTTTCATCCCCTTGTGGGGGATGAACCATTCTTGAGTTTGGACTAGGTGATCCTTGAACTTCACCAAAGTGTCCTGGACCTCTTCTCCTCTCAAACGCCGTAAGTTTCTTCTTCCCTAAACAAACCAAAGTCTGCTCTTCTGAAGCCCAGGTTTGTGATCCTGCTCCTTGCCTGTTTTCTTATTTTCCATATCCTGGACTCTGCCTTCTCCCGGCAACAGCTGTCACCCTGACCTTCATATTTCTGACCAGTACTTCCATGTTTGTAGGTGTGAGTTCCAGCAGACAGCTTGTTATTGTTGTCTCTTTGATCACATTCATTAGGAATTTGTCATCAGTACACTCCCCTCCCCAAACCTAGATTGCTTGTGTCCTGCTCTGCTGCTCCTCCAGCAGAAATTGGAGTGGTGAAATATTCCCTGTGGAGACCAGAGTCTGCAAACATGAGGCTTCTTCCAGTTGTCTGCAGAAGACCTCTTCTACTTATTTAGGGTCTATGTCACAGATATCCACCACGATGTTACTCATGTTGGTTCACTTTCTAGTCATAATCCACATGGTCTCCACTGACTCTCGTCTGCCCAAAGGCAGAGCTCCATGTGTCCCCCTCTTGTCTCTCGTTGACACAGTGACTCCTCACCTTGCTGTCCCAACATAACATTTGCTTTCTTCCAGGCTGATAAGGGCTGTTCCAGATACCATCCTCTGCCCCCCTGCAAGTTCAGGTAACAACAGTTCTTCACTGACTAAATAATGTATAGTACTGAGACGGTAACTCTCAGAAAAACGCAATATTCAAGTAAGACCAGGAGACCCTTTTATCTGAGAAGCTTTTTAGGATCCTTTTTGGGGGAAGCCAGTTCTCAGGCTGTATAGAGAAGAACATATATGCAGTGTATGAAGATAAAAATATCTTCAATTTTATGAAGAATGATTCTGTTTATGGAAAAAAACCCAAGTGTTACAGTATGCAACAGACTAAAAGGACTGGTTGTTTGATGGAAGAATTGAAAGAAGTGGTGTGAGATTTGAGCAATGAAAGGCAGTATAGGCTGGGAAATTGTGTTGCAATCCTGATTCTCAGATTTCCAACTGTCCCTTCTTGCTCTGTAAAATGGCAGGGATTTTCTGGCAGTGCTAATCAGAAACTAGGAATCACAATATTCACATGGAGTAGGCAATTATTATCTTCCCTGTTTTGCAGACATGGAAAAATGAAGTGTGACAGTCAAGGGACTTGCCCAGTTACAAAACCAAATGCTGTGGGTCTGGCCGGTGCATCCACCCTTAATCACAGTGCCCTTCTTTCTCGTTATTCCTCTGCTTCAAGGAGGGATGGTGCTTGAACTAGTTAGTGTTTGGATGGCAGATTAACACATATCGAGTGGGTAGCTGCTGTACCAAAAAACCCCAAAACTTGCTATGGGGTAAACTAGGGTATTTTGTACCTATGACAAACATGAGTCAACCCCCTCCACTGTAAGCAGGGTATGCTACCTTGCAGTCAGTGTGAGGAGGGAGTGTGCATTGAGTAATTCACAGCCTTTGTAAATTCACAGCCTATTCTGTCCCACAGTAATTAATGAATGCAGTTAGTTCTCGAGTACTAGTATTTCTTTGTAAAATTGAACACGTGAGTTTGGTTAGAAGTGTATGAATGTAGGCAAACACAGATTTGAGATATTTGCCAACCTAGAGTGCATTACGCATGTCTATTTTTTATTAACCAATAAAGTCATCTAATTTGAATTAAATGCTAATTGTGATTGAGGGTAAAATGCTTTGAGACCTCTTGAGACCTTACTGTCTCTTCCAAAGCAATCTGGGGAAAATTGAATTCTTCATGCCTGACTATACATTAATATTATTCATCTGAACCTAGTTTGATTTTATATTTCCCTTACTATTTCTAAAAGAGGAAAATGTCTTGTTTATGCTTGAAGATATGTGTGTTTGCCTGCAGACTAGGCAGACATGGATTCTGTTTACCAGAAAAAAAACCCTGTGGATTTTGCCACAGCCACTAAAGTGTGAAATCCTGCCGCCTGTGTGCAGAAGCACAGCATCACATTACAGGCCCAAAATCCACCATGCCTTTTGAGGCATGGTGGATTTTGTGAGGAAGGAGTACAGTTGTTAATCATCCTTGTTTTTATGTTTTGCTGATTATAAATACTCTGGGTGCTACTGAGACCTGTCCAGTCACACTGCCAGGACATCTCCCTCTCAGTCCTCCTGCAGCAACATTTGAAATCGGAGAGAGATTTATCCAACTTTGACATAGTTATAAGAAGAGTGCAGCGTTGTGAAGGGTGGTGGATGGTCAGAGAGGAACCTTGTCCTCACTGGGGAAAAGGCAGTCAGTAGTATCCCATCTTCGTACCCATTTCAGGAGAGGGCAGAGAGCTGGCCGGCCAGCGAGTACAAATGCAGATGGTGAGCCACAGCATTGCCCACTGCTGCCAGCTGGTACGGGCAGGAAGTGGAAGTGCTGGCCAGGAAGAGATGGGATGCAAAAACGTGACTGAAACTCCTCCTTCAAAATTGGGCTACCATTTCTGTCACTGCTTGTAGAAACATCTTGTTGAAGAGCTGGTTTGTAGCTTGATGTTTGTAGCTGAAGTAATTCCTTTCAATTGAGGAAACGGATTTGGTACCTGACTTGAAGCCGTTTTGGTTTCTGATGTTGTTTCCCCATATAAACTATGCTCTTTGCCCCATTTTTATTCCAGATATCTTAATGAGCATCCAAGCTGCATATTTGGCTACTCAGAACATACATCTAAGGAACTATTTAAGTAGCTATATCTTCATTGTAGTTTGGTGGGGTGGGGAGGAGGATGAGGTGAGGGGTGAAGACAGGCATGTTTGGAAGAAAGCTGAAGTTCCACATCCAGATCTGCAACAGTTTCTGTTTATTCATGACTTCCCAGAGGAGGCAGCTGCTATCCAGGCAATTTTTATCTCATTGTGGTAGAAACCCAGATAATGTCATCTCACCAGATAAGCTCATAAGCACGAGGTGCAAGAATGCCGTGTGGTGGTCTTAACATGTTGTTGGGAAATCTGTGAAAATTAAGTCAGTGATTACTCGAAATAAGAAAGTCCAGGTTAAGTTTCTTCCTCTGTCCAAGCAGATTCAAGCCTATGCAAGTTCTGCTGCCTGTAAGACCTATGTTGCAATCCCTCTGTATATAGAAGTGAGCTGGAGTGCTCCCTGGAAGAGGGGAACCAGGGTTTCAGTCCCAGTATGAAGGGCTAGTTAATTTTCAAAGATAATGGCCAGTAGTTATATCACTTTCCTGGCAAATGTGTCCAATCATGCAGATGGAGCAATGGAGACCAGGTGTCCCCTGTGCAGGGTGGGTGTTGCACAGCAAGTGCCAAGACATGGTCCCTGATCCTTCTGGATGAAAGTATGTCAGAGTCTAGCCTCGAGCAGCAGCCCTTGTCTTTAGAGAGGAAAATAGATGTTGTCTAAGATATGAAATATGATCAAAAATGTCTGCCTGGCTTGAGTTGTGAGCATGCAAGAGGCATTATTTCTTTTCTTCTTCATAAAATGTGCATATGAATTACCTCACACTTGGAAGTAACAATTTTGAGAATTACATTTGTCAACAGAAGGATCTCTTTAGGTTTTTTACTTGCTTCTGTCTTTAAGCAGTCATGTTAACATTATTTAATGAATTCCAATAACAGGCTAATATGTAATATACAGAGGCCAATGTGTAATATACAGAGATTCTCAGAAAATGTAATCTTTAGATGATACACATATAGTAAACCTACCAGTTAGTGGAACCAGGGAGTTTTTATTTCTTATGCTATTCTTCATAAAATGAATACTCTGTGCCTAATTTGATTCCATTTTGAATTTCAGGTTTAAGCTGCTTTGCTGTGTACAAAGTAAAAGTGAGTGCTGATGAAGATTTCTGGCCACCAACCGCAGTGGCTGAGTTAGGTTTTATTAACAGAGTTTACAGAGAGAAGGATGACCGAGTTCACAGTTAAATGCTGTTTGAACATACTGGTTTACCCCTACACAGAATGAGTGCAAAGGAAGTTGGACTAAATATGGCCAAATGTTAAATGGTCCATGATCTGAAAATTGCCTTTTATTAGCAGTTGCATCTTAGCTACATATCTAGCGACAAGCACTCTGTGCAAACTGGCTCCAGGCTTTGTCCAAGCACAGGCTGCCTGGGCTGCAGTGGGTCTGTGCATATTTACAAGTCTGTAAGTTGTATTGCGAAGAACCAGCCCTGTGAAACTGCTTTCAGAAAGCTAGAGCAGCAGCAGCAGCAGCAGTGCACCAGCCAGAAGCCAATTCATCATTACCATCGATCAACCCTGACAATTATTTCTTCATTAGTAATAAGGGGTTGGGGTGCTTGTTTTCACTTACAATACTTGGTTGCAGTTGTCTTGGAGAATCTTTACTGTGTCATTCAAACTTATATGTTACTTAGCTTTTGATAATAATAGTATCTTTATTAAGGACTTCATTAACTGTGCCTTGCTCTTTCTTATACTTCCCATTCTGAGCATGTAGTGGAGAAACCAAATGTTTCAACTGTGAGGGCAGAAGCAGGAGGGAGTTCATTCCAGTTGTAAACAAGAATTGGCAAGTAAAATTAGAGATTAATTTCTTTCATCCAAGTTTCTGACCATACGAACCAGCTTGTGGAGGTGGCTCACGCAGACTGTCTTGCCTCATTAGCACGGGTGACTTTGTGCTTTCTGTAGAGGAAGGCAGGGGAGGAGGGGAGCCCTGTGCAAACCCAGGATTTGTGTATCTGTGGGGGCTGCAGGAAAGCACATGTGTATTAGGGATTCATATCCCATGGGAAAACATGGTGTCTCTTTTAGTCAGGACTGATGGCTTCACATACAAGATATCTTTCCTCTAGATTAAAATCTAGGAATAAGCTTGATGCTTTTTTTATGGGTTTGTGGGTTGGTTTTGGGGGTTGGATTTTTTTTTTTTGAGAACTTTTTTTGAGGAGCAGAAAAAGCTATGAAAGTTCCTAACAGAGTTGTTTCATTCTTCTCGTCCATAATGGAATTGTGTGTGAGCCACAAGGTACCTCTGGCAGAAGTACCACTGCTAAGCTTGCAGTGTTCACAAGGAATGCATCTGTCAACTCTGGCTTGTGAGGAATGTAGCAGTGGTGATTTGCCCTGAATAAATTAGATAAGCCATGAATTCATTGCTCCACTGGGAGGTGAGAGGTTAGTGGTGTCTATCTCTGGAGTAGCTGTTTTAAGCACAAGTAATGAATCAAGAGGTTTATCTCCACTTCACAGAAGGTGAAGCACCTCATCAGCAAACATTTCATGTCACTCATGGCCAGCCTGGTTAGCCTCTCTGTTGAGAGGTCCTGTACGGGTTTGTTTAGCTCAACAATGGTACACAGTCGCTTTGATATGAGAAAGCTGTGAGCGTATTTACATGCTGGCTCAAGTAGTATAGTAGAGGAGTGTGTCCAGTCTGAGTTACAGTTTGCAAACAGTCTTCTAGCACAAAAAAGTTTAGGGTAATCCCTCATATTGGCACATTTAAGAAAACTTGCACATACATGTGTAAATGTAGTTCTACATGTTTTTATAGCTAAAGTGAGGTAGTAATAGCTCCAGGCTTCGCTGGCTTGGAGAAGATAGGAGTCAAGCAAACTTTCATCATATTTCAAATACTTATTAATTCTGAGACATCTACCACAATTGTGGACCTCTGCTGAAGAAATCCTTCTAACGGTGCCAAATTATGTGAAAAATTTTATATTTTAAGGAAATTATGTTTAGACTGAAGCTATATATTGCCTTTTCAAAGACATACATACCTACAATGCCAGTAAGAGGGTATTTGTTTTGCAGCCCTACAGTATTCAAGCTGCAGTCATCTAAATACCAAAATTTAGAGACTGATCTCCATGTGCTCTCTGATCCAATACATAGTCAGAGAGTGAGTTGGAAAATGAACCTTGTCTCAAAAGAGCATTTCTCTGTAATCTTCTGAGAGATCTTAAGTAATTAAGTAAGGTCTTGAAAGGATATGGTCATTATAATACAATCCCTATGTAAGAAGCAATATGAAGAAATACATTCATATGGTAAAGTATTTAGTGCTCTCAGTTCATGCTGAACTTTAGCACTGACAAACACACCTGGTCCCCAAAGGACTAGGATGTAAGTGAAGATACAGTATACTCCAAGCATGTATTTTAACACCGTCATTTCATCACTGGGGGCCTTTTGCTGCTCTTGTGTGTTTCTGTGAGTACCTGCTACAGAAACCCTGCCTGGGTTGATCAGAAAACAAAAATGCTCTGTCCCTCTAAATAAATGTTAATTTTCATCAAAAAACCAAAAACAAAAACCAAACCATAACTTGTTCTTGTATTAAGGAATGAAGTTTATAATCTTTGAATATCCCTGTCTTTGCAGAGCACCCTTATTAACTATTTAGTATAATAATTCTGAGAGGATCCTCAGGGCACCCCATGGTAAAAAGCAGAGCACAGTAGGCACCCAGGTGATTCATGCAGTTGATCCCAAGAAGCATCATAGAGAACTATTTTAGGAAGCATGTTTTAGGACAGAAAAGTTATTACCTATATGTTGAGAACCAAACATACATTACCAACACTAATATAGTTATTTGGCAGCACAGAAAAATGTGATAGAACGGACTATTTCTTCCACTATTCTTTGTCCCACATTTTATATTGGGCTCACTCAATTTTACTATTCTTGTTAGTAGAAATGAAGATCCAGTACTAAAGCATTTAGGAAATACAGCACTGTCTCCACTGCAGGCCATTAAATCTTTGTAAATCAGCCCTAGAATATCATCCTTTTCGATACAGCAGTTTTTGCATGGCAGGTTGCTCTAATTGCAAACTGTCTAGATGAAATCCCACCTGTGTATTGTAAAACCACCACAAAGTGTAATTGGATGAGTCTTCTTGGCAGTAGTCAATCTCTTCTACCCCAGTGGTTTGTGGAGGTATTAAAGGGAAGGACAACTTCAATGCTTGTAAAAAGGTATTGGCTGCTTATTTTTACAGTGAAGAGAAATCTTTTTGTGGATGGGTAGGAGCAGAGAATCTCCAGCAATAAAAATGTCAAAAAAGATCAATGAACGTATTAATGTCTCAAAAACGCCTTTTGTTTCAGAAGCTTCACTGAGTTGCCTGCCAGTAACCAAACACTATGCTAACATCCTGTTATATTCCTTTTTGTCATTCATTTAGACTTATTTTTAAATCTGTCTTCAGTTTCTGCCTAGCTAAAATGAGATGGAGGCCATGTGCATACTTTTCTAAATTGGATTCGTAGCCATTTTTTAACTTCCTTTTAAATGCATTAATGCAAACAGAGTACAAGGCACACAGCATAATTAGTGACAAAGGTGCAACCCCTCACTGGATTCAATTCTTGGACGAAACGTATGGAACCTTCTGCATAGTTTGTCAGAATGGCTCAGGGACAGCCTTGCATCTGTCCAAGGAGCTCTTTGGAAAGCCATGAATGACCATCTCTGCACTTGGGCACTTGGCTCAAAGAGTTTGGGAGACCTGGATCCATTAGAGACTGATCAGTTAGTGACTGATATGCGATTACCTGCGTGCTGCCTGTTGTTGGTTTATGTTCAGGCTTTTTCTGAAATAATGGTGTTCAGGAGATTGTGGGGTGGCCTGTTAGGAAAGTAGGTATAATGGACAGGGATTTCTAAAAAAAAAAAAATGTTTATTGCATTTGCAAGTTTCTTCTTTTCTTGTTCTCGCTGTGAAAAAAATCAACATAACATGGACATGTTCGGATCTTTGAAGTGTTACAACATGGTCATTGAAAAGTCACTAGCACCAAGAGGAAGCCAGAGAAGGCACTTCACTCTGTGAAAGCATAGTAAAACATTATGTAATGTAAAATGTCATAATCCTTTCAGGATGTGTGGCTTTCAGCTCTCATAACAGTACTTAAGAGTGGTAGCATCTAAATAAGGTGGACTGACAGGTAGTCTAACTTAAGAAATATGTCACTATCTATTAAAAAAATTCTGTTAGTGTCCTAAGAGAACTTTCTAGCTAAATGTTTTTCATCAAAAGTAAAGCCTGATTCATCCCTTCATCTCACCTTTACTAGCTACTAAGCTAGTTACTCGAGCAAGTATATAAGAAGGTTTGATTTTTTTTTGTTGTTTTTGTTTGTTTGTTTGTTTTTGAGTTAGAAAACTTCCATGGCACTATAACAGCCATTTATGCTTTTGAAAATTATCACTATCTATTCCCATTCTTAGACAGAGGAAGGTACATCCAACATTTACTGCAAGCACACTATCCTTTGTGGAGCTTGTACTGTTTGCCAGTACTGTTGTATTCACTATGGGATATGTGTGTCAATGACAAGGGGAAGCAGAGCGGAGGAACAGCTGTATTTTACATGTTTAAATAATTTGTTTTGCCCTCAGACCTTTCCGTGTCACTGTTTCTTTTCTAGCTTTTTCTAGCTTTTTCTTTCCCCTCTCCCCCTTCTGTTTGGGACTTTTTTTTCTGATAGATTTTTTTTCTTTCTTTTACCAAGTGACTCCCACTGCGCATATATTGTTACTTTAGGGTGTTACCTGATATTTCTCTGAACAGGCTTGTCCATCCTTCTCTGAAGTCTTTAATCCCATGAAAAATCCTTCAGGAGTGGTTTCTACAGCTTCTGAGTTTCAGTTTCTGAATCTGAAGCAGTCTTCTTCTGGTACTTCCTTGAGTTATCCACTAAAGTGGGTCCTGGATCCCAGGCAGACTGTTGAAATTAAACAAAATCAAGACCACACACCTTTCAGTCTGCCGTTTTCGCTCTTGGCCTGGTGGAACTGAGAAACCTCCTCTGCTCCAGGATGGCAGGTTGAATTCAGAAGGCTGAACTTTCCTCTGATATGATGGGCTCATTTTGGTGGCTTTAGTTTGAAATTCAAACGGTTTAATTGTCTTTGCACTGAAGTATCTTCTCAAATATACTGCTAAATTCATATTGCATAGCATAGGAAGTCATGAGGTGCTGCTGCTGTCTCTTGAATTTCCTCCATGTTGGGGAACACCAGTATAGTCACATATCACTGGAGACTGTCTTATAAATTACAAAATTCCCCAGAGCTGCACCGATAAATGTACTATTGTGAGTTACTTTAGCATTGCAATATAACATTATTAAAACTTCTGTTGAGCTTGGTGTTGCTGATTTCTGAGTAGCCTATGTTCTTAATTTCCACCTTCTTAAGTTCTGTGTTTTCCTTTTAAGATCAAAGTATCCAATTTATTTGTAAGTCTGTGGTTGTGGAATAGCACTTGCAAGTCACCATTCACTAAGATCCTGAAATTCCCATTAACTACTAATACTACCTTCTGTTATTGCACACTAACTAATCTCCAGTATTCTTTCTGCCCCTGGTTAGAAGGGATAAATCTCTAGGCACATGAGTTTTTTTGCTTTAGAGAATGAAGTATTAGACAGCAGAATTTTAAACAACAAATTATATTTTAAAAAAATAACAACCACATCAAACTAGAAGAATCCAAGTATCCTTTTGCATCACTAAAAACACTGACCAGGCCTCTCTCACAGAGGGCCAAGTCCTGTATGACTCTGATCTTTTGTTTGTTTTCAATAATACAGCAATCATTTTACTCAGTTCAGTGAAAACAAAGATCTGACCAACAGTGGTTTGCAGTGATACAGAATAGCCTGATCCTCCAGTTTTGTTTTTGTCAGTAGAAATTATCACACTGGAGTACAGGCTAACTTTTCTCAGAAGTGGGTGTTCTTCCGTAGGCTTTCTTTCAAGTTGTGTTCTTTGCATTACCGTTTCTTACATTACTCCTCTGAATTTTTAACAGCCTTATTTGAGTCAGCTAATGAACTTTGCCATCCCCCCCCAGACCCACACTTATGGTCTGCCAGCCCACAGATCAACTTTCCAGTAAACGTTTAATCAATTTATGGCAGAGGAGTCTCTTTATGCAGGTTTCAGAAAAGTTTAGACTTAGGAAAGGCAGTCTGCGCGTGTGTGTCCATCTGACTCTTAATCTATCAGCAGTTTGCAACAGGACGTTCAAAAACCTGTTGACCAGCAGAAGTGTAATGAAAACAGGCAGCTGTGTAGATGTCTCAGTGCAGCAGGCTTGTCTACTGACAAGAGAAAAAATCTACAAGCCTTTGTAGGTACATGAGAATCCTCTCAGGAAATTCCTAATTACAGAATCACAGAATATTAGGAGCTGGAAGAGACCTCGAAAGATCACTCAGCCCAACCCCTTGCCCGAGCAGGATCATCTAGAGTAGATCACTTAGGAACATGTCCAGATTGGTTTTGAATGTCTCCAAAGAAGGAGACTCCACAACCTCTCTGGGCAGCCTGTTCCAGTAATCCGTCACCCTCACAGTGAAAAAGTTCCTCCTTTTATTAAGAAACTCTTCAGTCAGCTTGCATAATCCAGGACCCTGAAGAATGTAATTCCAAAACTCAGATCAAAGCTTTGCCATTTCTTCTGCTTGTGGTGGCTGAAGACATTAAAAGTGACGTTTGGGAGGAAAGTCTCATATTTTTGCATTCTTTGCAGGTTCACTAGTTGATGTTTATTTAGTTGATGTCATTAATGTTGATGTTTAAATAAGTCAGATGGAATAGGCTCTAAAGACATCGATGGCCTTCTTGGCCACCTGGGCACACTGCTGGCTCATGTTCAGATGGATGTCAGCTAACACCCCAAGGTCCTTCTCCAGAGAACTCTCTGGCCACTCTGCCCCAAGCCTGTAGCATTACCTGGGGTTATTGTGACCAAAGTGCAGGACCCAGCACTTGGCCTTATTGAACCCATAAGGTTGGCCTCTGCCCATCGATCTAGGTATATGTCATTTCTGGAGGGAG
The DNA here is from genome assembly GCA_013399135.1 of Heliornis fulica. Lineage (NCBI taxonomy): Eukaryota > Metazoa > Chordata > Aves > Gruiformes > Heliornithidae > Heliornis > Heliornis fulica. The sequence goes on along the minus strand of VXBZ01005879.1, from coordinate 164,346 downwards.
CATTTCATCTATCACCACACCCCACTCAAACCCACTGATGCCAGCTCTTTGGGAGCCCTGGGCTTGTCCCCTACCAGCACTGGGGACAAGGCCTGCTCCAAGACACAGCAGTGGATGCAGATACAGTAGCTGTTAGTGTGGCTGTGCCAGTGCACTTCAGAGAGCTCTTGGCAGCCATACAACTCAACTGGTGCTGTTAGGAGGGAAAATGTGGTAGTGAGAAGCACCTTGCCACCCCTACCAGGACTATCATATTCCCTGTGTGAACCTCTTCTGGCTTCATAAAAAGTGTGGCTTAAGCTATTTATTTCTGTAGGAAGACCTACTGCATGCTAACAGGTAAGCTTCAGAAGTATGTGTTTCAGTAATTAGCCCAGCTTGATGATAAATTAGATCTATTGATCAAGTGTTTTAAAAGAGACCTTGTAGTACTAAACATGTCTCGGTCACAAGCAAGCACTGCCATCTTTGCTGCTGCTGCAGTATGAATGGGCTAGGGCGGGCTGTCGCTGCATTGTAAGCTCTGCTCCTTTCCATGTTTGCAGGATTTCACACTCCCACCTCCCGGGATGCCGAGGAGAGCAGCGTGGAGTAGGAGCACTCCTCCTGACATCAGTAAGCACAAGATGGCCATCTCAGGCGGCAGGCACTGGCGGGGAAAAGCTGACTCTTTCGGTGTGGTGGTTGCCTCCTTGGTGAGCCAGCTGTCTGACCAGCAGAAGATGAGCGAGTCTTCTCTGAGATGGTTCAGAGGGGGGGTGTATTTGCCTCCTGCATTGCATCCTTTAAACAAGACATTCCTCAAGGGTGGCAAGTGGAAGGATGTGGACAGCACACAGGAAAAGCGCAGGTCCTTCCTGCATGACTTCTGTAAGAAATACAACAGCAGAAAGAAGCTGCAGACGCACCTCGCGCACCTGGTATCAAGAATTTATGTGGAGGACAGGCACAAGGTCCTGTACTGCGAAGTGCCGAAAGCAGGCTGCTCCAACTGGAAGAGGGTCCTTATGGTGCTCAATGGACTTGCTGCTTCAGCACAGAACATTTCCCATGATGATGTGCACTATGGAAAGCATCTGAGGAAACTGGACAGTTACGACCTAAAAGGGATATACACACGCTTGAACACGTACACCAAGACTATATTTGTACGTGATCCTATGGAAAGACTGGTATCTGCCTTCAGGGATAAGTTTGAACATCCAAACAGCTACTACCACCCAGTATTTGGGAAGGCAATAATTAAGAAGTATAGACAAAATGCAAATGAAGAGGCATTGAAAACAGGATCAGGAGTTAAGTTCAAGGAGTTTATCCAATATTTACTAGATTCTCATCGCCCAGTGGGAATGGACATTCACTGGGAGCAAGTCAGTAAACTCTGCTATCCCTGCCTCATCAACTATGACTTTATAGGAAAGTTTGAAACCCTGGAAGAAGATGCCAATTACTTTCTGCAGCTGGTAGGTGCTCCAGCCGAGCTGAAGTTCCCTAAATTCAAAGACAGACATTCCTCTGATGAGAGAACAAGTGCAGAAATAGTGAGGCAGTACTTAAAGGAATTGTCTAAGGAGGAGACACAGCTGGCCTATGACTTCTACTACTTGGATTACTTAATGTTCAATTATACGTCACCAATTGTATAGCACCAGAATAGCTTCAGGCTTCTATTAGATATTTATCATTTTGGGATTCAAAACAACTACTTTGATATTAGCCCTAAAAGGAAAAAAGTTACTGCTTAAGTGGAGTTGTCTTGATTTTGTGGGGATTTTATAAGCTAGAGTGACATCAAGTGACATTGAATTATAGGAGAATGCACACAGAATAAGACCTGTAAGCATTATAAATTGCACTAAAATGCCTGAGAAGGCTGCTTTTACCATTATGGGTTATACTGTGGAAGTGGTAGCACAGACAGATGTTGCATTAGCTTACGTACTGTTCTTTTAAAGGTTTAAGAAAAAAGCATTCAGAATATCATGATTCATTTCTGGTGTGTCTGCTTTGGAAATTGTTTTTTAAACTACTTTTAAATGCATTTTTTATTTTCTGTCACTTATTAATAAAGAAGCATTGACTAATTTTCTAAAATGTTTGCAATGTTCTCAGTGGCAAGGCTTTTGGTTGTTTGATCACCATTAGACTGTAGCTGGTTTTAGACCTGATTATTTTTTATTGAAGGATGTTCTTGAATGCAAATGCATAAACCTACAAATAAGGCAGCAGCTCTGCTGTTGAGCAGAGTAAGTTTGGGTAAGCCTACAGTCTGGGGTCATGGTCCAGTACCCTGTTTTGATTGGTGCACTAGAGTTGACAAGCATGACCCTTCTTTCAGAGAGTTGCTGCATACATTAAAACTAACATTTTCATTTACGATGGAGTCAACCGCATGATGCATATTGTGGTCCCAGTATTCACGATGGTCTTCATCTTTGGTGATAGGTCAAAGTGTTTGGGCTTGTAGCTATGAGATGTCATAAGGTCTGCACTTAGAATGGTCGTCATTGCAACTGTTATGACTGCTCTTGGTCTGCCAGTGTCCAGTCATCAGCCTAGCTCCCAGCAGTTTGTTACACAGGATGCCCGTGTACACCCGTTGCTTCCCAAATCCATGGACTGGTTTTGTCCACAGAGATTCCTGAAGTCATCTGTGTTTTGCTGTCCTCCCTGCCTTGTCAGCAGCCAGAAGACCACAGGAGTGGGATGGATAGTGCAGTGTTATGGGATGGGATGGGTACTGTTGATTTGTTCTAGAGGCAGTTTTGTCTGGAGTCCCTCAGTCATGGGCAAGGAAAAGGTACTTTCTGTCCTCCTTTTCCCTCTCCTTCTTCAAGTGCTATCTGACCATTGCATGTGGTTGTTCCTGCAACCTGCAGTTGCAAATGGTCTTGTAGCCAGGGTGTCCCAGGAGGAGAGGAATTGTTTTTGCAAAATGGGTAGGGAGAAATCCCTATGCCCTTTCAAAATAAAGGGGACACCTCTTTGCTTTTTGGAGCGGTTTGGTGGGGCATCTTGCTCCAGCATCTCAATGTAGCAAGTTATAGAATAAGGAAACAACCCGAAAGGAATCTGATGCAGGTAAAATGTCCTTTTCCTCTATTCCCAACCAGTATTCTTGAGTTGTGCTACTGCTGTCCTTTCCCTCACGACAAAGGTACAGCTTCAGTCCTCCCACAGGAATAATTGTGGGTCCCCACTGGAAGGAGAAACCAGTCCTACGTACCCTCACTGCTTGTTTCTCCCTCAGTTTTCTCCTCAGAAGAGGAGAAAGCCATGTCCAGCCTCTGTGGTACCAGTGTGTAACAAAGCAGGCTCTGCAGGTCTCTCTTTGCAGCTGGAAGAGCTGCTTCAAAGTGGGGAAGATGAAAGCATACTGGGCAGCCCAAGTCAGAGGTGGCGCTGTATGGGACTGGAAGCACCCATAATTGAAGCCAATCTGTTCTCTGGGGCCACAGAGTGAAGAGGAGGAGAAGAAAAAAGCCCATAAGCTATCATCACCATGAGGTGAAGAGCAAAACAGGTGTCTGGCACCAATGAGGAGCTGCAGGAATGCCTTGGGCAGCTAAATGCACGCTGTTAATCATGTGAGTTGCTGCTGTGGGTAGACAGACCATAGATGTTTAATCCAGAAGTGTTTGGGTCAGGATACTCTATACAACCACCCCAATGAATGCCTTACCTCAGGAGAACATGGTCTCTCAATCTGTACTTTTAGACCCAAGATAGTGTCTGACTCCTGACAGAAATCCCTCCTGAATTTCCTGTGGGCTTAATCCCGGAGAAGGGAGTGTGAGAACTGCATCCTGCTTCCCCAGGGCACCATGGGGAGTGTAACTGCCACACAGCCAGGATCTAGGCCTGCAGGCTACCATGCTGGCATGGTGCTTCCTTGCAGTCGCTGTCACACCAGTACACTGCCATTCCAGTGCTGTGTACCATGGCTGGTTAATGGCTGTTACTGAGCTCCTGTGTGTCTCTACCCAGAATAATTTATTATTACTTTTTTTACTTAGCCATACACTTTCACAACTGTTGCTCTCAAGTGGGACAATGCATCAGAACATTAAAGAGCAGCTCCTGCCAGAATTTTGATTTTGTGTCATCCAACTTCCTAATTCTGGTGAAAACTGCCTTAGATTTCATTTGGATTTGATCTTGGTGTAAAAAGCATCTTTTCCACAGATGCAGCAGAGTTCTCCAGATCTTCAGCTCTTATAAGTATTGAATCCCACCTCAAATCTTGCCTTATAGGTGTTAAATAAAAAAATAAATGTACACCGACCTTTGGATGTCTGTCTGTTTGCTTTGTCTTGTCTGTTGTGAATATGTGTTAATTATTAGCTTACAGACAAAAAAAAAAAGCTTATGTAACAATGTTTTAAAAAAAACTGTGAAGAAGTTTAAATAAGGAATGGAGTTTAGTAAAAAATGGAGGTCAATTTATATGAGTGTTGTATGAATTCATTAATTCAGAGAAATAGTAGTATATGGGGTGAACTTAAGCTTCATCTTAAGCTTGTCAGCAGTCTAGCTGATCAGGGAGTTAAAGAGTTTGTTGCAGAGGGGGTGAAATTGTATTGAAAAAGCTGATCAGTCCTCCTAAGATTTCGTCTGCTAACTGGTCTTAGATAAAGCTATTGTTTGAGTCAAGGGTGTGAAAGAAGTTATTAGCAAATGTTTGGCTTCTGCAACTGAGAGGGACAATGACATTGATTTGTATTCATCTGTGGACATAGACATAGAGTCCCTGGATTGTCATCTTGAAAATCTGGTATGGTTGGCATTTCTGATTTAAAAGGGGAGGGCACTACTTTAAGGCCTTTTAGGCAAGTGTGTGCACAGGAGTGTAATTGGTTTAGCTGTACTGTTGTTCTATGGCTCTAGTGAAAGTAATTTAACTTCTTTGTATGCTCAACTTCAAATTTCATAGCCCCTAACTGCACTTAAAAATTCATTTTTTGAAAATCTAACCCAGGCTTTTGTAAAGAGCAGCCTCTCCACAGCCATCTTCAGCGACCTAAGGGATTCAGATGATCTCAGTAGCAGCATCTAGATTGTACATTGCCTCATTAACCACATTTTGAAAATCACCAGCTTGCTTTGCCAAGAATTAAGTTACATGATTTAAAATTAACATAAGAGTTTAGCATAATTGAAGTGGGACTGTGATATCTGACTTATGGGATTATAAGAGATAAAGGAATAATTTGCAGCATAAAAGTTAACCTCTATTTTTAAAAGTAAATTTTGAAAGGTCAGAGTGTGATGTTTGGTTGTAACTCGGCTCATAGTTTGTAAGACGGATAGGCAAAACCAAAAACCGAAGGTCACCTGCTCTAACCAGTGTAAGATCCCACCTGCACAGCTGTGCACAGATGTTTGTTTTACTCAGAAAAGCATAATGAACGTATGCAGGAGAGGAATGAAAACACGCTCCACAACATTCGGTGCAATTACACTGAAGATCAGCTGCAGCACGCAGAGCCTCTTTGGAGGGTCTTTATTACCATAAATGCTTTATAGTTACGAACATTTCTTCACTTGAAGTTCTCTAAGCACTATTCTAATGTCGGGGCGAGTCAAATGTGTTGTAAAGGCACTACAGCCGGTCTGTGGGAGGGCTGGAATGGGGGGAAGAGTGCTCACTTTGCCTTATGTGGCTCTTCCAAACACCAGAGCCATCTTCCCTCCTGAAACAAAAAAAAAACCCACTTGATTTTTAGGAAAATAATGTTCTATATTTGCCTTTCTTCTAAAATGAATCAGTACCATAATTAGATTATGTAATAAAGTAAATATATGTTAATCGATAAATTAATCCCAAATTCGAATAAATTCACAGCATAGGTGTGGATTCTCAAATTCTGATTTATTTGCCTCCACGTGGCAGTTTCCTCTTTCCATGTCGGATTTGGCACACACAGCCATAACCCCCATCTCTTCTAAAACTGCTGGTGAACTGTTGCTTGCTGGAAGTTGGAGGTGTGCGGCCACAGTACAATCAAACACGGAGCACATCCGCTCAAAAAATGTACTCTGGTGTGACTCCCCCAAAAGGCCAAATTTATTGGAGCTACTCCTGCCCGGGGCTGTTCTATCTTGGTGATATGTCATTGGAGATCACCACTTTAATTTTAAATGTAGTTTAAATTTAAATGAAAATTACGATATGACACTTTGCAAAAGTCTGAGAGGGAAACATTTTTACTGGAGCTTTGTATTGTATATGTAGGTTATATATAAAAATGCTGTTTGTGCCTTTGGGCTACCAATGCATAAGATAAGTCTTTTTAACTGTAATGTTAATACCAGTTTATCGGTTGTATATAACCTGCTGTGATGCTTTTTAAACTAAATGAATTTGGCCTCAGAACCTAATGTCTGAAATCAGACCAGAAAAACATACAGATGCACCCGTCCTGTATCAACCAATGAATGTACAGTTTAGAGGGCAGGATAGGAGTAGAGTGCTGGGGGCGGGGGGGGGGATGTAACTCACTGCCAGCCGGAATCTGCCCATAGCCCCAGATACCTGGCACTGATTTACTTTAGGAAATGTGTATGTGTGGGTAGATGGAGGAAACAGGCATATTATTTAATTTATTGGGAGTATCTTATGTTAAATTTGGTATTCATAAAACTATTTTGTGGGAGAGCTGTTGAGCTCTCAGTGCTGTAGCTAATTGCAGAGTTCCACTGGTTTATTTGATGTTAGGTGTAGCTCCACTTGTGGCTGGAGTAACAGGCTTGGACTTCAGATACCTGGATCTTCCTCCAAGTTCTGTAACTTCATGCACTTGTTCGACAAATATAAACTCCTCTCTGCCTCAGTTTCCCAGCTTTGTTCCAGCCAAGAGGTGCATCATTCAGCTCTGTTCTGGGCAGTTGGAAGCCTTAAGAATGCAAGCTCTGTTTCAAAACACTGTGCGTCTGTCAAGCCTGCCCAGGCACTGCCTCAGCACAAAACCAGTGCCAGGTTGTCTGACATGGGGAAAGTGCCCCTCCGGTTCCTTTTGTACAGAGCAGGAGCAGACAGAGACAGGGTGAGAATCTTGCAGCCTCATTTTATTCGGAGCCCAAATGAAGATAAGCTATTTTAATCCGGTGCAGTAGCCCTAAATAGAGCGATGCTCAAGTAGAGAGTTCTGCAGCAGCAGCGGGTCCCATCCATGTACACAAAGTCCTGCCTTTTCCCAGACACCAGGACCACATAGTCCAGTACTTAGGGCCGTGTTCCCCCAGACCTTCCTGAGGTCCTTCAAGCCCTCGTGACAGTCTCCAGTTTACATGGCTGCTAGAACATTCTCAGGATGCATCTCCTACAAATGCAGCAGCCACTTTGTCTGTGGCTCTGTGGAGATTACTAATAACATGGAGGCTGTATTGGTACAGACTATGTTGCTTCCTTCTATTTGTCTTCAGAAATCGGTGGGATTGAGAGAAGGGACAGTCCATACAAAAGGAAAGAGAAAAATCGCAAGGCCACAACCATAATCTGGTTTTGGTTTTTAGTATATGTAACTGCTTCTTACTTTCCTCTGTCTTCTCTCATACGCTCTCCAGCGCTCTTTAAGTATGTCAGCACAAATGGGTGAGACTAATTGCCGGTTTGCTTTCAGCCGTGAAGTGTGAGCCAGCTCCAGCCCAGCACATCTCTATTATCATGGCACTGAGGCTGCACTAATAAGCCTGCCTGAGAGTATGGTGCTGTCAGTCACCATCTGTGCACACGGATCTGTTTGGTCCTTGTCATGTAGAAATTCTTCCCATCTCCATTTTTTCCTCTTCTCAAATTCCTTCCAGAGCCAGTTTCCACAGAACCTCCCAGTACTGCTCATTTCCCAAGATCTGCAAATTGGAAGCACCCCATATAATTTGCATTCAAGAAACAGCACTCTGAGACACAAGGTGTAGGAGCAGAACAGGTTTATTTGGGCATTTCAGCACACGGAGATGTAAATCAACACTCAGGGGATTGTAAATACATGTCAGTAGGATGTTAAATGCTAGAGGTTTCATTTTCCCAAGATACTTTCCTGGAAATAAGAAATGGATGTAGGCAGACTAGCACCTGCCTGGCAAGTGGTCCCATTCCTGATAAAAGCAGATGCACACACAGAGACCGATTTTTTAAGTTTTAGGGGTGATGATGATGAGTTACAATCCATCTGAGAAACAACACGTGTCCAGGGAGATGAGTTCAACTGCTTTGAAGCTCCCTCCCTACAGACTTGCACAAGTGCATATGTAAATGCATGTGTGTGTTATATAAATGCTCATGCAGCCACACAGCGTAGGTATGTGAGTCTCATAACTCTTAGCCAAAGGTTTCTCTGCAATAGGTGTGGGAGCTACTTCACTTAAGTCCTGTGTTGGACTTTAAAGATCTCAAACGTGTATTAAGATACACACTCTCTAAAGAAAGTTCCCATCAGATGTATAGGCTTCAGATGTATCGACAGAGCTGAGATTGGCTCACCACTGGCTATAGCAGAGGATGAATATGGTAGCATTGTATATGCAAAGTTATTGGATGCTGTATAGGCAGGTAAAAGTTTTATTAGCGTGTTGCCCAGCCAGGACATTATTCCAAATGAACCCGCTCCTTGCAGGGGACTGCAGGTCTCACTCTCGCCCAGGTCATTTTGCTTCTTTAGCTTGCCCAGCACAGGACACTGCCAGGTCTGAGTCTGCAGTACCTGCACCTGCTTCCGATCACAGGTATGGCCACAGGTTTTTGGAAGGTTCCTTGGGGGCAACTTGCCAGGGGGAGGGGGGCAGGGAGTGGTAAGTTCACGTCATCTCTGCTTTCAAGGAAGTTATGGTGTTACCACCCATAATGCACTCTGAGCCATAGACAGCAGCCATCACCTTTTCTGCAACCCACTATTTTCTTGAAAAAGAAAAGGAAAAGGAAAAAAAAAAGCAAAATGCGAAAGGGACAGAGGAAGAACCTCTAATGAGAAGGGGAAATGTTAATTGTGGCTGGAGGTGACAGTGCACATTAAGAAATTGCTGCTTTGCTACTGTATCTGTTATGAAAGTACCCTAGGACTGCATCACAGCCAAAGCTCGGCTCCCAGGGAGGATGATGTTTCTCGAAATCCTCGTGATCCCTGCAGGTCCTCCTGAATAGCAGGGAAAACACAAACAGAACCAAAGTTAGATGAGATCGTTCTGTGTCCCAGCTGCACTGCCAGAAAATTCCTTTCTCCCTCAGTCTCTCCAGCTCTCTCCAGCCAAGTGGGTTCCATGGGTCCAGGACACTGCGCTGCCCCTCCGCATGGAAAATCCCCTAATCCAGATGCTGTTATCAGGCAGAATCTGTCTCACAATTTATTTTCTGCCTTGCTTAACTTAAAAGTGATGCTGAGACTGACATTGCCAGCTCAAGCTGATGCATGTTAGGCTGCTCGATCAGCAGTTGGAGGAAGCAGGCAAAGCTTTTTGGCTGCTGTCAGGTACATCAATAGGCGTCTCAAGAGCCACCTCTGAAAAGCAGCTTGGCCCTAAGAGAAAGTCCTGAGTGTGGCTGAAGAACCCAATTCTTAGGAAACTCTGCCTAAGAGCTTCTTAGCGTAAAAAATTATCCCTAAACATACTTAACCTGGAAACAGCATAGGCTACTTTGCCAATACCACACCTTTCTGAGCAAGCCATTGAGAAGGAGAGGGAATCTTTTGGGAAATTGTGAGAGATTCTTTGTAGCATTTTCAGTTTTCCTCCTCCTTCCTCCTCACCCCACCCCCACCTCCCCTTTACTCCCCAGGCACGGAAGCATTCCTTTTATTTATTGCAGTTTACCACAGGAAAACAAGATCTCTCACTGACATCCTTGTAGCAGAGATCTGCTCTCTCTGCTGTCTTGGTTGCAGAACCCTGCACAGGCTGAATGAGGGAAGCTGGGAACTCGTTATGTAAAATCCACATCAAGTGAGCTTTTCTAGCGCTATTATGCCCTTACCCCTTATTTTGGCATAGTAACAAAACCATTGAGACCAGACAGTTATAGGGTTTCCCAGGCTCTTTTTTCTTTTTCTTTTTCTTTCTGGCCTCATCACAAAACCCAAGTGAGTCAATGGTGTGCCCAGACTTCTGAAATGCTCTAGGACTTTCAATATCTTCTACACACAAAGAAACAGTAAGGAAAAATGTGTATTTTATTTTTTCATTATTTAATCGGGACAGACTGATGTCTAAAAATTCCTTGTTCTGGATCATGATAGAAATCTCTGACACATTTTTCTATTTGTTTGATGTTTGATCTACGCTATGATCTCTATTGCCTTACATTCACTTTTTTCCTCTTGTGACTTAAATTCTTCATTTGCCCAATAAATTATACTTGCTCAGGTGATTATTTTCCACTCCAAGACTTGATCTTTGTTCCATCTCAGCACCCTCACGAGTAAAAAATAAAATAAAAATAAAATAGGGTGATATAAAATGAAGGGAAGGGAGTTTCTTGGCTACAGTGTACTAGGATTTTATATGTGTTTGTACCTCTCTGTGGCTTTTGAAACTTGTACACTGTCAGCTCTTTGAGGCAATGCAGTTGGGACCAGAGTGACCGAGTAAGGATAAATTACAAGTTTTTTACACTGGACAGCAAGAATTGTATTGTAGGGCTCTGTAGAAGTGCCCTTCTGTGCCTTTCACACCAGAGAACTTCAGCTGAGAAGTCAAAACCCATCTTTGCAGGGCCCATTCTGCAAACTCTACCCTACAACACTAAAGACAAGGCTGGGTGGCTTTCTGCCCCATCTGGCACCCCGAGGACCAGCCACACCACGGTGGGAGCCTCATCGATAACGGTGCTGGTGAGGCGTGTAGCTGAAAAGAATCCCTTTCACTGGTGTGTTGGTTCTGCCACGCTGCTGGCAAGAAAAATGTGCTCGTGTCAGTCAAGTATGCGGGGTGAAACTGAAAATCAGATGGGTTTTGTGGATGTTTTGCTTGTACAAAGGGGAACATGGAACCATAAACCTCTCAGAAATTTCCTTTTCTCTGTGTGTATTCTTAGAAAGGTAGATCTATTTTTAACAGGGATCAGACTTTTTTGGCTTGTATCTCTGAAGAGGGATGATTAGATGCATCTGCCTCCTTTTTAAACTGCAATTTCATACAATGCCTGTCTTCACAAAAAGAGTTCTCTCCATGAAGCTACAAAATCCACCATAAACAGCAACCTGTAGCAGGGCTACTTACAGTCTATACAAAGCATGGATGAAGGAAAAGAGAGAAGACCAATGAATCTAAAGAGATAAACCATAAAGAATAGTCTCAGACTAGTTGCTCTGTATTAATAAGATAAGTCTGCAAACAAGCTAAAATAATACTCATTATTCCCAAAGTCTTCTGGAATAAGTGCCTTTTGGCATTGTTTTTAATTATTCACACAGCTCACAGCTTTTTTCTTTTTTTTTTCCCTCAGTTGGCTTTGCCAAAGATCAACTTGTCAGTCTATAAGTACCCAAAGAAGGCAGGCATGGGGGTTGGATGAGAAAATGTTGCTTGGAAAGAAACACAAGATGTGAAAGTTGCATAAAGTAGGAGAGCCCTCTGGCCCTGTGCTTGATCTCATCCAGTCTTGGCAGATTGCATCCGCCACTCACGCTCCATCCCTGTGGGCTGTCAATACAAGCGAACACTGGACCAGAGCTTTATGCCTCAAAAGAGCATTTTCCATGGCTGCATGGGCTCCCAGAACAAACTCACTGGAATTCAGTAGCTGACAAAACATTGTTCTTTTATGTTTTCCTTCCTTCCTTCCTGAAATTAAATTAAATTAAAATGAGCTATAAGCCATTTATTAGTAAAGCTGAAGATGGCAGCAAGAAGTGCTGGTTTCTTGGTATTAATCTCTACTGTTTTTGTTGACATTTGAGCCAACACAAGAACCCCCAAAGCAGAACAGCTTCTGCCACAAAAGAGACTGAGAATCTCCAAATGCCATTTCTGAGTTTGAAGCCTTTCTCCTAGTCCTGTGTCACCTGTATCACAAGCTGTGAGGCCTCACTGGATATTTTTTCAAGCTGTAAACATGAAAACTGTCAGAAATTAAACTAATGTTCTACAAAGGATTTAGAAAAAAAAGCCATGCTGTCAGATTTTCTTTAGAAGCTTATGGACAAAAGAGCTTCAGCTTGTAAATATTCATAGTCAGACCCCACTTTTCAGTTAGTTCAAAGAAAGATGAACCTTTGCATAGAAAAAAGATCAACATCTTCACTTCTATGGCCCGAGGTTTTAGCTTTTAGGAAGTATTAATCTTGAGACAGGGGAAAACCCCTGTAAAATACATAGTATTAAGAAGACAGTTGCCATTGTAATCTGCAAAAGCCTGAACGATCTGAAGCAAAACTGCCTTTCTCAGAACATGCTGCATAAGCCCGTCCACAGCATACATTTCCACTAGGTACATAAATCCTATGAATATGAAGCTGTAGATGCATTATGCATATTATCATTCCATTACATACAGCAGATGGCTCGGACAAAGAACAAATGCCTAGCATCGGAGCACACGTCAAATATACCCTGCCAATGAGGCTCAGCTTTGCTCCCCACCCTCCACCTTCACACCCAAGAAAAAAAAAGGAAGAAAACTACCAACAACTCAGCACAAATTTGGATAATTTATTTTTTATTATTTCCATGCTGGTTGACAGAGGTAGCTGTATGGAGCAATGTGCTGGAGTCTTCCTAGAGGCTTCACCACGATACCGAGTGACATTTGGTTAAAGCATTAGCACCACAGGTTAGCCATGTCTCCATGACCTGGTTGACAAACATCTGAAAGTACTTAACGGTCTAATGGCAGCAGTTGGGAGGGGCCTGAACGGATTGCTGTGAGGCCTCATGCGCTTTGGGGTCTTCCTCAATAAGTAAATCTGGAAGCAAATATAGAATCACTGCCAGTATAGTTTGAACATGACTTGAATTAGTAGGCCAAGAAGAGAACAGCCAAACACAGCAGACTGGATTGTTCTCTAGCATGATTCCCCCTCAGATAGAATGCCTGCAAAATTTCATGTCTCAGAGTGAAATGAGACTTATTTACAGAATGAGGGCTACATCCCGAGAAGACCTGAGGAGCTTTTATGGAGAAGCAAGGAAGAATGCTTCCCCAGTGAGATGCTGTGGTAAAAATGGCTAATTCAATTCCTGGGTGTGCCACAAGAAATGCTTTTACTTCAGAATATGCCTGCTGGGAGCCTGATATTAAAAATGCATTTTAAAATGCATGTTGAAAAGAGTGGTGAAGACACAAACAAGAGCTGAAAAAAAAAAGTTAGAGACATTTCTTTAGAGTGGGACACTTTGAGAGCTCAGTCTGCTTTGCTTATCAAAAGGATGATAAAGAGATGACTTGCTCACATTATATAAGTATCCTCATGGGACACAGTAGAAGTACAAGAGGCTTTTTAATCCAAGAGAGAACAGCATAATAAGACCCACAACATTGTGAGTTCGTGCAAACTCAGTTTATAGACAAAAACATTTCTGATTATGAAAATTATCAATCTTGGGAATAAACTGCCAAGGGAATTAATGGATTTTCTATCATATGAGTTTTCAAATCAAGCAAGGATGCTTTTTGCAAAACACATTTAAAAATGGTGGTGGGTTGACCCTGGCTGGAGGCCAAGTAACCTCCAAAGCTTCTCTATTACTCCCCTCCTCAACTGGATGGGGCGGGAGAAGATATATTGAAAGGCTCATGAGTCAAGATAAGGACAAGGAGAGATTGTTCAGTAATTACTATCATGGGCAAAACAGACTCAACTAGAAAAAAAATTATTAGCAAATAAATCAGAGTAGGAGAATGAGAAATAAAACCAAATCTTAAAACACACCCCTCCACCCCTCCCTTCTCAGGCTTACTGCCTACCTCTTCCCCCCAGCAGCACAGGGAAATGGGGAATGGGGTTTAGGGTCAGTTCACCATACATTGTCTCTGATGCTCCTTCCTCCTCAAAGGAAGGACTCCTCACACTCTTCCCCTGCTGTAACATGGGGTTTCCTCCCACAGGAGACAGTCCTCCATGAACTTCTCCAACATGAGTCCTTCCTGTGGGCTTCAGTTCTTCACAGAACTTCTCCCTCCTTCATTGACTTTGATGCGTGCAAAATATGTCACAGCTTCTAACTCCATTCTCTGTCTGTAAAAACTACCACTAAGCCTTTTTGTCTTTCTTAAATACATTATCACAGAGGTGTCACCACCATCAGTGATGGGCTTGGCCTTGACCAGAAATGGGTCGGTCTTGGAACCGGCTGGTGTTGGCTCTGGATCTGTCAGTCCTAGAGCAACCTTATAGCAACTTCTCACAGAAGCCACACCTGCAGTCCTCCCCTCCCTGCCACTGCCAAAACCTTGACATGCAAACCCAAACCACAAATATAAGTTCTTATATTCACTCATTAAATGTGCCACCAGTCACATGGTTCAAAAAGACCTATAAGATCATGAAGTCCAACCATTAACTTAGCTATGCCACATATGCCACTAAACCATGCCCCTCAGCACCACACCTACAGATCTTTTAAATGCCACCAAGGATGGTGACTCAACCACTTCCCCGGACAGCCTGTTCCAGTGCTTGACAACCCTTTCAATGAAGAAATTTTCCTAATATCCATTGTAAACTTCCCCTGGTGCAACCTGAGGCCATTTACTCTTGTCCTGTCATGAAGTAAGGTGTAATGGCCTATAATATATAAAGTTAATGAGAAAATGTTATGTTTCACAGAATCACAGAATTGTAGTGGTTGGAAGGAACACCAACCCCTGGGTAACACCGCTAGTCACAGGGCTCCAACAAGACTCTGCTCCACTGATCGCCACCCTCTGGGCCTGGCCCATCAGCCAGTTCTTGACCCACCTCACCATCCACTCATCTTTCCCACACTTTCTCAGCTTTGTTATCAGGATGTCATAGGAGACAGTATCAAAAGCCTCGCTGAAGTCAAGGTAGATGCCACTACAGAAAGACATCCACTGCTCTCTCTTCAGATGTGATGACATTGTAGAAGGCTACGAGGTTAGTCGAGCACAATTTCCCGTTGGTGAATCCATGCTGACTACTCCTCATAACCTTCTTTTCTTCCAATTGCTTGGAGATAGCTTCCAGAACAAGCTGTTCCATCACCTTTCCAGGGACAGAGGTGAGACTGACTGGCCTGTAATTACCTGAGTCCTCCTTCTTGCCCTTTTTGAAAACCGGAGTGACATTGGCTAACCTCCAGTCCTCAGGCACCTCTCTTGCTCTCCAAGACCTGTCAAAGATGATAGAGTGTGTCTCAGCAATCACCTCCACCAGCTCCCTCAGCACACATAGATGCCTCCCATCAGGGCCCATGGATCTGTGGGCACTGATCCCATCTAGATGCTCCCAGACCACCTCCTCCTCAACCAGAGGAAAGTTCTCCATTTCCAAAACTATCTTTCTTCCTTCCAGGATCCAGGAGACCCAAGAGGGAATCTTTGAAGTGAAGACTGAAGCAAAGAAGGCATTCAGTATCTCCACCTTCTCAGCATGCCCCATTACCAGGACACCCCTCTCATTCAGCAGGAGACCCACATTATCCCTGGTTTTCCTCTTGCTGTTCCCATATTTAAAAAAACCCTTCTTATTATCCTTTATGTTCTTTGTCAATTTAATTTCCAGGTGGGCTTTAGCCTTCCTCGTCACAGGCCCTGCAGGCCCTGCCAACATTCCTATATTCCTCCCAAATGATCAGACCCTTTTTCCACAATTCATGGACCTTCTTTTTCCACCTAGATTTAAACTTCATGATTTTTGACTAAACCTCCTTATCTAGGAAACTGAAGCAGTGGTGAGGGAAGAGGCTGAGCATTTGGAATTGAGGAGCTCAGAAACAGCAGCAGGACTATAAGGGAAGTCAACTCAGATTGGCCAGAAAAGCTTGGCTGGGTGTTACAAGAGCATCCAACAGTGGTATACACAGTGGAGTACCTCCTCTCCTGTGACTGATAAAATCTGAGTGCTTTGCTAAATTTCATCCTCTCACCTAGCAAGTCAGATCTCTTTGACCCCTCTGGCTAAGGTTACACAACCCTCAGTGAACAGACCACCAGCATGTTGGGCTGGTTTTGCCTCCCAGCAAAACACAGAGCCTCCTGTACCCACCCTGTGCTGCTGCATGTCAGTGCCATCATCCCCCCCCCCC
>VXBZ01005879.1:39143-142534 GCA_013399135.1 Heliornis fulica | reverse complement strand
GGTGAGGGGTGGGGGGTGTCGGGGGTGCTGCGAGCTGCCTTGCCTCGGCGTTTCGCACCGAGGGATAGCTCCCGGGCAGCACCGTCGTGCCCCCGCCCGCCCCGCGAAGGTACTACCGGAGCCTCTCGGAGGCTTTTAACACTGGAGATGCAAGGAGGGGCAGAGGTTTTCTGCACCCTAAAACTTTGTGTTGTTCTCCACGCGTGGTCCAGCGACGGAGATGCGAGTGCAGGAAGCCCAGCTCCCGCGCAGCCATAAAGACGGAGTCAGTGCTGGGCTCCCGAGCCCCCCAGTTCCCACCTCCAGTGGACCCAGCCATGACAGCCGCTCGCTTAGCATCGCGCTGGGAAAGGACGCGAAATGGTTACCCGTAAATCCTGCGACAGCGACTTTGTTTGGCAAGAGCAGCCTGGCCCCCTCCTCCCCACAGGCTGGCAAGTGGGTGCTTCGCATCCATTTGAGCTACAGCCGGCTGTGCCAGCACAGGTCCAGGAGCATGTGAGCTCGCTGCAGAGATGCAACTGTAAATAGCCGCTGCGCGCAAAACTTGTGTGTGACAGTGGTGTCATGTTTGGCTGGCAGCTGCGTCCAGGCTGTTAGCGCTGTTCCTTGACGTGGTATTTGTTAGAGGAGGAAGAGTTTTGAAAGTACTGTTGGACTTGAGTACTGAAGCCTTTGTTATGACGTATCCTGGGGCGCAGCAAAAGCCTGATCAAGGGAGGTGATTCTCTCTCTCTACTCCTGACACCCCACCTGGAGTGCTGTGTCCACCTCTGGGGTCCCTGTACAAGACAGACATGGAGTTGTTGGAGTGGTCCAGAGGAGCGACACAAAGATGATCAGAGAGCTGGAGCACTTCTCCTACAAAGACAGGCTGAGAGAGTTGGGCTTGTTCAGTCTGGAGAGGAGAAAGCTCCAAAGAGACCTTACTGCAGCCTTCCAGTGCCTGAAGGGGCCTGCAGGAAAGCTGGAGAGAGGCTGTCTGTCAGGAAGCATAGTGATAGGACAAGGGGCAATGGCCTTAAACTGAAGGAGGGTAGATTTCGATTACCTGTTAGGAAGAAATTCTTCCCTATGAGGGTGGTGAGACACTGGCACAGGTTGCCCAGAGAAGCTGTGGCTGTCCCCTCCCTGGCAGTGTTCAAGGCCAGGTTGGATGGGGCTTTAGGCAATATGGTCTGGTGGAGGGTGTCCCTGCCCGTGGCAGGGGGGTGGGAACTGGATGATCTTTGAGGTCCCTTCCAACCCACACTAGTCTGTGACTCTCTGATTATCTGTGTTGTTATGGCTTTGAAAGTATAATCATGTCTGCAGTCCTGATGGAAACATGACCTGTAAAAACCCACCTTGCATCCTACCAGACACTCTGTGTAATGTTGTGGTCCAGACCAGAGAATTTCAATTGTGGCTACACGTGAAATTAGTATGTGATCATAATGTGTGTCTTTCTGTTCTTCCATTGTATTTTGTATTTATTTAAGGCAACCATGAACAGCATCTACTCAAATGTAAATTGTTTTGCAGTCAGCTTCAATGGCAAATCTTAGCTGTTGGAAAGACATGTTTTGTTTCAAACCTGGCACAACCATCGCTCTCTCTGTCTCATCTCATCTTTACATTAACTGCATGCTGAAAAAACAGTGGATGTTGGAGATGGTGCTGATTTCAAAGTTGATGATAGCCTTTAGATTTAAGTGAAAAGCTGGACTCAGGCCTCAAAAATATTGTTAAGGTTTTACTAACATTTGTAGGGTGCTTTTTTTTTGTTGTTGTTGTGTGCAAGAAAGGTGTGCAGTTTTAAAGAAAAATTTGTCTGTGACAGCTGGGTATTTTACTGGGTGTGGAAATCATAGGAAACCAGTTTGTTTCAGAAAAAACGTGTGCGTTAAAAATGGATGTTTAAATCATTAACGATCAAAGTATGGCCAACAGTGTCGTTCTACCATTTTGTGGTTTTTTCATGTAGCATGCTGTTTTAGAAGAACAGCAACCTTCTTTAGGTTGATTAGAAAGTTTCTGTGTTTGAGTTACATTTTTGGCTTGCAGACAGCACTTTTGCATTTTCAGGGCTGCAGATAACATTGACTAAAGTGATTGGTCATGATCTTAATTGGGGTAGCAGTATGAGATCTGCCCTTCATAAGTGGTAGCCTCCTTCTAGACAGACCAATCAGTACTTCAGTAGAAGGTGTGATCTTCAAGATCTTCCATGTCTATCTCTTGCACACATGCATGCATGCACACACACACTTACTTTTAATGTGTTTTTCCAAGATGTTCCTCAGCTAGAGGAAAACAAGCTGTATGATTTTGATACCAAATACAAACATACAAACACCTTTTTCTGTACACTTTTACTGGATGAAGGAGTGTCATTAATTTGAAGAGCTCAGTATTCTCTGCATACAAAAAGAGATGATCAGGCACATTCTGATAAAGAAGTGAAATGTCACCATTCCCATCTATCCCAGGCTTCAAAAACCCCAAATTGCCCCATAGTACCCCCTGGTGATTGGAAATTTTGCAGAAGTCTGGAATGTAACACCATGGTTTGCATTTTGCTTAGGAAAATCCAGATTGCATCCCAATTGAACTGGGCATGAAAGGATGGAGGAGCGCTGCTTCTCTTTTCTGTTTATCCAGGTTTCTTTTCCAGGGACTTCGGGGTATGCTTCATCCCTATATGAAATGTTCACCTGGGGCGTGCTTGGGGTAAATAAGCTTTTTTCAGTATGGATATAGCACCCATGTCCACTAAAAAGGGATATTGGAGAGGAAGTAGTAAAGATGTCAGAAGTAAACCTTTAGGTTTCTGTGAGAATATGGCCATAGGGTTCAAAGGAGAAGATGATCAACCTGCAAGCTTCATCACTGGAGGAGGCAATGATTTTGAGCCATTTTGAACAAAAAGTCTAGTCTACATAGTTGGTCGTTAACTGACTTAAGATGAGATCTTAGAAAAACATCTCTCGATGTTTGTCTCAAATTTGGGCCAAAATCAGAAAATTTTGTGGATGACCTTATTTATTTTTTTTTTGCAGATCTGACTTCAAGTCTTCTCTAGCAGAGCAAGTCCCACTCAAATCTCTCAGATCACTTTGCATGCACTTTACAACAGCTGTTTTCAGGAGATATGCAATTTTTGTTCTCATCTGAGAGTCTAGAGAACTGAGATAGAGTTCAAATGACCTTTCCAAAATACACAGTAAATTAGCATAAGAAATGAGACAGGAAAACAAATTATTTGCTCCAGCCTCAGGATTAAACTGCCTTTCCCTAACTCACTGCAACTGTTAAGAAATTCATGGGCCATTCCTTTTAAAATAACTTGAAAAGGGCAGACATGCCTTTTATACTTCTTCCCAGTGTAAGCTGTATTAAATATGCATTGTCGCTCAGTTACCTTAGATAACTGAGCATAAATTCATCCATCTTCCACTTGAAAGTCTGTTCCCAAATGTAGCAGCAGAATAGTCTTCCTTTGGTTTTCTCCTTTTTGGAGGGGTTGGAGGGGTTTTTTTTTTGCTTTTGTTTTTAGAGAAGAATCTTGTTAACATTCCTTAGAAACTCATTAAAATGCTTCCCTTTTGGCTCATTCTCCTAATTTATTAATACCACAAATAACTTTTCTTTGGTGACCCACTTTCATAGGTATCTGAACATCTAGCAAAATTGTAACTTGTCAGGAGTGCAGTGTAGACTAATAAATAGCATCTCCAGACGGAGAGAAAAATCAAGACAGTTCTTTCTTTTCCACACAGAGTCCTACACACCATGCATACAGAAAATGTTGCTCTATTTGACAGGTTACGTGGCACCTTCAGACCACAAGAAAGCACTTTATTGATCACATGATTAATTTAAAGGTCAGAATTTAGGATTGCATCTGTTCTCCTTGTTGAATTCAATGTTCATCGTACGTTCGGTGAACAAACCGCTCGCTCCGTAAATATAAATTGGAATAATTGCTTTGTATGAGTGTTCAAACAAATAGACTCTCTCTTGCAGCTCCCAGGACAACTTCCCAAGGCTACGTTGTTATCAAAACTGTTAGGCTTTGACTAAGGTATTGTTTACTATTAGCTGTCATACCTGCATTGTGGTAAGTACAGATCTACTTAGAAAAAAGGGGATACCCACTGTTCTAACAAGTACAGTGGTCAACGGGCCACTGGAAGTGGTAGGGCTTTACAGACTCTAAGTCTGGCAGATGTTAGTTGGGGTAGAACAGACTTATTTTCATACTTAGGAGAGCATAAGGCATTTTGATGACTTCTGACAAAGCTTTGTTTTCCTTTTCAGTAAGTGTGGACGTCTGTGTAAGTGTGAGAGCATCATGGTGGCGTTTAAAGGAGTCTGGACTCAGCCCTTCTGGAAAGCTGTTTCTGCAGAATTTTTGGCCATGCTCATCTTCGTCCTCCTCAGCCTCGGCTCCACGATCAACTGGGGTGGAGCAGAGAAGCCCTTGCCTGTAGACATAGTCCTTATCTCCCTCTGCTTTGGACTTAGCATTGCAACCATGGTGCAGTGCTTTGGACACATCAGCGGAGGTCACATTAACCCTGCTGTGACCGTGGCAATGGTCTGTACAAGGAAGATCAGCCTCGCCAAGTCCATGTTCTACATTCTTGCCCAGTGCCTGGGAGCCATCGTGGGTGCAGGCATCCTTTACCTTGTCACACCGCCAAGTGTGGTGGGAGGCCTGGGAGTCACTGCGGTAATCACTTCTCCTCTGGCTCTTGAGTCAGGCTAGCTTAGAGCCTATATACAGTCAGTGAAAATACAGTCATTGTCACACAGAAGAAGGAGAGCTCAAGTAGAGATTTTAAGAGCTTGTTGGTTTATTTACAATATCTAAGCAGGTCTTAAAGCTCTCCTTAGGATGGTTTTATGCAGTGTGGTATCTATAGCTGTTCTTTTTATAGAAGTTCTCTTTCCTAGAACTTCCCCAAATCTGATGACAGCAGGTAATGTTAATTTACATACAAAATTTAAATAATATATGCATGAAATGCCATTTTTATATGGGCTGGGGAGGGGGAAATTAATTCTGTGCCATTATGATGGGGATTGAAAAAACAGCAATTTAAAATGACATACTTTTGAATTAGATTGTGGCTTAGATTTCAGCTTTGTTCTAAACTAATAAGGAATGCCATCAGTTAGCCCTGTTGCAGGACTTATTAAAAATGCACTTGAGCCGTACACTGCTTAATTTTTAATTGAAATTTAAATTAATTAAGTCAGGGCTAATTAATGAATTTATAATTGAATAGTAAATTACAGTGCTCCCAAGAAAAAAAAAATGGTGAAGGGGAAGTGCAGCATTTGCAAATCCCTGTGTAAAAATAAACTGTACTTCTCCAGCCTAACTTTGAAGTTCTGGACGGGTGTTACTTTTAAGCTTTCTGTTCTCAGTCCAGCAGTAGTTTTCCATGGCTCTCAGAATAAAAATTTTAAAAGGGAGAAAAGTTGAGGGGGGAACCTGTGCCTCTGAATTTCTCTGTCTTTCACTGTGTACCATTTAGAAATACCTTTCATTGAAATAAAATCAGTGTATGTGGTGGCTTTCTGATTTACAGAGTCACTTATGTTTCATCTCCGGTGTTTCTTTCCCTTCTTCCAGGTACATGGGGATCTTTCCGCTGGCCATGGACTTCTGGTGGAGTTGATAATTACATTCCAGCTGGTTTTTACTATTTTTGCCAGCTGCGATTCAAAACGAAGTGATGTCACCGGTTCAGTAGCTTTAGCAATTGGATTTTCCGTTGCAATTGGACATTTATTTGCTGTAAGTTAATGGCTTCTCTTTACAAACTAGACCCCTTGTCCCTTTGTGACTACTTCATAAGTAAGTGGAAAGTTCTGTGGCCTTTATAGCTGCTGTAACTATATAGCTGCTGTATCCTTTAGGGATCCATGTCAGAACACTTTGGAGTAGCAGGAGGGTCCCCTTGGACAGGGTGTTGCATCGGAGGTTTTCTGCCTGCTTGTGTG
Source organism: Heliornis fulica (assembly GCA_013399135.1). Taxonomy (NCBI): domain Eukaryota; kingdom Metazoa; phylum Chordata; class Aves; order Gruiformes; family Heliornithidae; genus Heliornis; species Heliornis fulica. The sequence goes on along the minus strand of VXBZ01005879.1, from coordinate 136,537 downwards.
AGGACTGTGTTTATTTTGTGATAAGACTTGGGGGAGCGGCAATGCTCGCTGACAACAATAGAAGCCATGCAAAGTCAGGGTGTCCCCCCAGTACTAGCAGAAATTGAATAACTGTCTTCAAGATTTTAATAACAGGTTACATTTTGTCTGTGCACTAGATCAATTACACCGGTGCCAGTATGAACCCTGCTCGATCGTTTGGACCTGCTGTCATCATGGGGAGATGGGAAAATCAATGGGTAACTGCTTTCATGCTGCCTTCACCATAGTGAGAAACAGCTGTCAGGGGTTTTCACACATCATTTGCTGTTGGTTATCTATCCCAGTATGTTTTAGGTGATCCTGCTGGAGCAGGGGATTGGACCAGATGATCTCCGGAGATCCCTTCCAACCCCTGCCTTTCTGTGATTCTATGGAATTGTTTCTTGCTATTTGGGGACTGTTGTGTCGAGGTAGTGGCTGGGGTATAAAGGAAATAATGCTAAAGTTAAAAATAATTAAAAAAAAACAGTCCAATGAAACTGGAAGAATTGAACTGCTACAAAGAAAAGTCCTCCAAGGCAGATTGTAACCCCGCCGTCACACTGGTGAGAAGTTACGTAAGTAATTCTGCCACATTTCACGTTTCACCTGGTTCTGGGGCAAACAGGGGCAGATGTATAAAATGAGAGCAGGGACCCTCTGTGATCTGGTTCCCCGGGGAGAACCTGCCTCGGCAAATGCCTGCAGTGAGAGATGAAGGGGTTGCAGTCTGGTCCTTGCAGACCAGACCAGATGTTACCCACTTCAGTTTGAAAGCATCAGCTTAACTAGGAGTGTTTGCTCAGGAAACAGTTTGATAAACAGCTCGCGAACGATGCAGTCGTTTTCTAACAGCATCCCACTAATAAACTTAGCAAAAAGCAATTCCCATTTTATAATGGAGAGATGGAATTGCAGCTCAGCCTCACCTAATTAAAGGCAGGGAAAGCAATTCTAGGGACGGTTTCAGTGCTAACTGTAAGAGCCGCATATTAGAGTGCGTATAAGGATTTTCTTGATTTTTAAAGTATGAAGCCCACATTGCTCCCACTGCAGCTAAGAACAGAAATGGCATTGTCTTCAGGCCCTAAGGCTCCAATTCTGCAAACACGATACCATGTGTAACTTTGTTCCCAAGAGTTATCCTATTGAGGCAGATTTTCCCAGTTATCGGTGACCGGCTTGTTCACATGAGAAACTGCTGTAGTTTTTCACAAGATTAATTATCCATACTCCGAGGGAGCCTGTAATTTATAACTAAAGCTGTAAACAATAAGCAGATGTACCATGGAGAAACTTGTAGGAAAAGCTCTAGCTACTGTCCTGGTCACTTGGAAAGATGGTCTTTTCTCCTCCAGTGCAGTGACATTGGCATGCCACTGACAGAAATCTGTGGGCTTCTGCACCTCGTAGTGTTACAGCACCGCTGCCTGTCATGCTGAAATAGATAGGAACCCAACGAAGTTCTGTCAGTTGCATTTGCTTACTGAGATTAATCAGGTAGCTGACTGCCTGTGGGATTCTGCAGGATCAGGAGCCAGATTGAGATTCTTTTAGAACTGTGAGTTTTATGCACTGAAGAAGAACTGTTTGTGTGTGCACTAAGAAAGGTTTTGTTTTACCTTCATCATCACCTTGAGTGAAATTGCAGAAAGAATTTTATGCTTCAGTGTTTATTTTATGTTATCTTACAAACATGTATGTGTTGTCTGCCGCTGAAAGTAAGTGATGAAAATTTAGAGGAGGCCTTTTGGAAGGAGATGGATCAATAAAACTTGACAAAACTGTTTTTCTTCAAAGATGTGGGCCTGCTTCTCAGTCATCCTACCCCTGCCAGATTAAAAGTAGAGCTATTCAGAGCAGCTGTGTGTTGTATGTGACCACAGAGATGTATTTCACAAGTCATACATGATTCCAGCAGGTTCCGTGGCCAATTTTTCCCCTCAAGAAATGTTATATCTATGGTTAATCTAACTAACAGGTTGAAGAACCTGTACTTTTACTTGTTGTTGGAAATAGTTTAAAAAAATAAGTTACATCTACCATAAAGAGGGGAATGAAAAGCTGCTATTAACAGAAGGTAGAAGAGGATGCCTATGTGTGTCTGTCCATGGGAGGTGTCCGTAACTTTGCTGCCAGACAGCTGCTTAAGAAGGTCGTTAACCAGACATACAGACTGAAGTTCTTTTCAGGTATCAGGGAAGTATTAACTGTACCTCATGGACATGTCAGTGTAGGTCTCTCTTCTTAGATGACTGCATTCAAGGTGACTAGGGAGAATTTCTGAAGGGGCTGAAATACGTAAGAGAGAGTGAGAGTGGGAGCAGGCAGAAAAGGAAGAAAAAAAGACACGATAAAGGACTAATGCCATTAACGGCAGAAGAGACTGCTTTCTGACCAGCTTCATATGTGATTTTTTTAGAGCAGTCACTTAATTGCTGATCTCCATGTCACTGTCTGTGATGCATAAGGCAGTTACACTTCTCTGCCTCACAAACTGATACGATGGCAGATTTCATCCCATTTCATGCTGATGAAAGCTGGCAATGTAACCATACATTTGGGGCAGGGTATTTTGCAGAACGTTTTCTGGATGGAGTCTGTAGTGACACTCTTTTCTCTGAGACACCAGCTTCTCTATTTGCTCTAGAGCTTAATGCCTGACTGTTTTTTTCCACCTCTTTTCACAGGTGTACTGGGTGGGTCCAATAATAGGAGCAGTCCTAGCTGGTGCTCTTTATGAGTATGTCTATTGCCCTGATGTTGAACTCAAGCGCCGTTTTAAAGATGTCTTCAGTAAGGCTACCCAGCCGTCCAAAGGGAAATACATCGAGGTAGACGATAACAGGAGCCACGTAGAGACCGACGACCTGATCCTGAAGCCAGGCATTGTTCATGTGATTGATATCGACAGGGGAGAGGACAAAAAGGGAAGAGATCCATCCAGCGAGGTGTTGTCTTCTGTATGACTAGCAAGAAGCACTGAAAGCAGAGAGCAGCCTGCTAGCCTGTCCACAGATATCCTTCCACCTATTAAAGAAACAGATCTCCTCTAAACTGAGCATCTACCATTTCTTAACTGGTATGGTGCAGGCAGATGCATGTTAATGGTGTCACCAAAGCATATGCCTGCTCAGTTGGAATATTAAGACTTCTCTACAATTAGGATTGCCCGTCTGTTATTATCAATTTAAGAGTTGGTTCATTCAGTTTTCCTTTCATTCTTTCTGGAGTAATCTCAAAGTAAAAAAAAAAGATGGGAGCATTCTTCTTTAATAAATCAGTCAACAATGAGATGAAGATAGAGATGTTTAACATTCAGATTGACAGTTAAGACATATCAGGAAATGCCTATAGACATGAAGACCTACTTATTGGATTGTTCTTCTGACACTTAATTGGCTGTTGTCAGCTCCGATTAGAACATCTTATCCATTAAGCATTCTCTGCAAGGTTCAGGGACAGAACTAACAGTAGTTAAGAGTTCTATCCACAGTCAAGCAAAGGAGTACTGTTTCCACTCCTGTACATCACAACTGCCTTGCAAACTACCTCTGAAAAAATGATAGTTTAATAGTTTTGGGTTGTGGGGTTTTTTTTTATTTTAAATTCCTATCAACCCATCAAATTTTACTCATGTGATTTGCAGTATAAATATATTACCTTCATCCCTTCCCAGGAGTAAATATGCTGAAACTGAATGTTGAAATCTACTGTAATAAGGCTGCAAAGCATTTGACTGCACTTCATGCTCCCTCTTGTCATTGTCTATCTGGTGAAACATTCTCCTGGGGTTTGACTATTGACCATTTCGTGTTAGCAGACTCTCAAGGTCATGCAAAGGATATGAAGGGTTTCCTGTTACTTAATAACTCAAATAAGAGATATCAGAAGAAAAGAAGGCATATCTGTTTTCAGTGCACTTGTTCAAATACATATTTCTACGCTAATTTATGTAAACTAAAGATTTAAATTACTTTCTTACAAGATGGTTGGAGATATGGGTTTTTAATTTATTAACAGTGTAGTGGGTTTTTAACTTTTAACTGTATTGAAACACTGATTGGAAGATTTTTTTTATAACAGATCATAAAAATACAACTACTACTGGGGATTTTTGGTTGTAACTGATACCTAACTGAACAAGATCCATGCTTATTCCAGTGTTCATACAGTCTTAATTACACCTCTGGCAAAGGTTTTTTTAACCTGTTGTTAGGAAAAAATTCAAGCACTTGCAACATTTTTTAGGGGGAAAGGGACATGAAATATATTCAGTAATCAGTCTTTCCCTTACAGAAGTATTTTGACAGACATAATTTCCCCAGCAGAACTTTTCTTTAAAGCTGTTACTGACTTACTGCTTTTATTTCTGATCAGTGGATTTGAGTTTTACAATATGCAGCTGCAGAGCAGTCAGGAGCATGGTATTATTACTGTAATTATATAGTTTTATTTTGAAATTGAAAAGCTACCCCTGCCTATTTAGCAATAAGAGAGGGGAGAAACAGCGTTAGTGCTGACTGTGGGCTGTAATAGCCATATCTGCTCTTTGACATACTCTACATGCAATCTTTATTACAGGGAATTAGATGTTTCTAATGAGATCATAAACCACAGCTACATTCAAATCCGTGCACTATGATCCAAAGGCAATTCTATTATCCCCACCTCCAGCACTGTATAGCCTCAGCATGTCCTGCTGTAACCGTTTTTATAGTTTCCCACTTTCCTGGTCTTAATCCCTGTTAGAGTATCACACAAGCTCCCTACATTGAGCCCAAGATCCATGACTCCTCCATGCATTTCCAGTTGGACCATGATTTTTTCCCTGCACACCCCCTCCCTTCCCAAGCACAGCATGTGGCATACATGGGCTCAGGACAGGACCTCCTCAGGTGACCCAGTGACAGCCCTGCTCCTGACATATGAGCTCACCCACCAGACATGGTCCCCATCACATACCTGTGCAGCATCACAGCTGTGGCTGCCTGTCAGCTTTACTAAAACAGATCGTGTCTGTCCTTTGCTGTTCCCCAACGTAGTGTCAGCATCACAGTTCGAGGCCATGAGCATGGTTAGAGACCTCCAAGGGACAATGTCAAGTATAAGAGCTCCTTCCCACAGCAAAGACTGGGTCTCCTGGTAAAGGGTAACACAGGTGTGATGCCCCCACATACCTCTGCTCAGATGAGTGAACGCCATGCTAAACAGATTCAGTGAGAAAGATAACTTGTGGGGCTTTTTTTCATCTAAGGATTCATTCTGGCTTCTTTTTATTTTTTTTTTACTTCAAATGCTGTATTTGTTAAAGGGACACTTAGATGAAACCTTTTGCATGGCTTAGACAGGTGAAGAGTAGCACACATAGCATTGGTGGATTTTTAACAAAGGTTTGCATTTTTTTATTTAAAGACACTCCTTAGAAGCTCTTAATTTGTGAATTTTGTGTGGTACTGTATTATTTAAATAAGAAGTTGTGATTTGCTTAATGCTTAAGGGTCCTTTACACAAATGGCTTGATGCATATTTTCCTCAGCCAGCCTGACTGCGCTGCTGAAGTGAGCAACACATGTGCATGGCACCAGCCACCTAAGGTTAGAGGATTATTTTTTCCATGAAACAGCCTGTATTAGTGAGGTGTGGTAAAGATTCTGAGGCCTCTGCAAAGATTAGGAGAAAGGAAGCAAAAATAAAGACCACTATACAGTGAAGGATGTTGCCGTGCTTTAGACATCAGTAACAAAGCCAGATATAGTAGGTCTGCTCCTGCTCCCACAGAATGAGACTCACAGAGGAGTTTGTCATTGACTACAGTGGAAATAATCCTGAGCTTTTTCAGGCCCTGATGGCTTCTCTCGTGAACTTCCCCATGGGTTTTTTTTCCAAAATCAGAGTCTTTCAGCAAGATACTTAATTCTGGAAGGATATGCTTTCAACTTGAGGTTTGTGACCCATCGTAAGGGAACGTCACTCTTCAGCATCCCTTAGGACTCGATTTAGATTTGACCTGTTGGGATATGGGCTTCTCCAAGTTGTTTTGCAGTAGTATCATCACTGTACAATAGCCACATTTGGTTGAATAGTAGGCTAGCATGACCTTTTTATGGACTGAAAATACTTTTGCCGTAATATGATTTAAAAATAAGTACTTTAGTACTCTTTGAGTGACATGTTGTAAAGGCCTTCAGCTCTAAAGTGCACCTCATAACATACCTTGGTTTCCCCTGAAAGTGTTTGTTGTTTGGGGTGGGACATGGTAAATGTCCCTTGTTTATGATGTTGAATGGATATCACAGCAAGCCTGGCAGGCATGTCGTCATTCTGAGGTCCTAGTCTCTCACTGCCCCATGATGGCATGAGTGTTTCTAATGCTGAATTTGCACTTTTACAAACACAATCAAAATCACTTAAATCACTAGATTTCAGAAAAGAAAAGGTGGTTACACCAACATCATTTGGGTTGCATGAACTCTTATGAGTTTATCAGCCAAATTCTATCTATTCTCAGGAAAAAAGACACAAAACCTTGTAGCTTTTGAGTTGTCATCATGTTTCCTCTGTTGGTGTATTTGGGAGCTTCACTTGGTAGAGGCAGGAGCAAGATTCACCTCATGAGGGCTTAGGCTTGTCATGTATATTTGCATATGAGCTGGTAAAAATCTGCTTTGTTTCTGATTATTAGTAATTGCCACAGTGTCTGCTTGGAAAGTTACACGGCCTTCAGATTTCCACCTTTGGAGTATTTGGTGTCAGAGAAGTTGCCACTGTGCTCTGCAACATGTTATCTGTGGTCTTTATAACACGTACAGAATATTACACTGTTCCAATATTTTTAATCTAAATTATCTGAGAATTTACATTGTGACCTTTTCTTTCCAAGGTGAGAGAAGAAAACACCTTGCACGTTTTTGGGGTTTTTTTTAATCTCAAATCGAACTGTGTGTATCTGCGTTTCTCGAGGACTTACTAAATAGACAAGATGCAAATATAGAGTGAACTGTTTGTTATCCACTTATGTGATCTAAATCATACTGATGCAGTCTCTGTAATTTAGGACAAATGAGATAAAGCAAACTACATTCATGGATTTTTTCCACAAGACTGCTTATTGTTAAAATGCTTAGTCACCATGACATCAGAACTAATGTTATAGGTCTTAAAATTTCCATATGTAACATTTGGAATAATCTACTGAAAAAGATACTATCAAATAATACATGATTATCTGATTCCAACTTGTATTCTACTCTATCTCACAATACTGTTGCAAATAAATTATCTGTTAAAAAAAAAAAAGGCATTGTGGTCACTAGAAACATTTAATGATTCTTAAGCTTAGGGTTAAAACGTATGGAAAAAAAAATCTCAATCCAGCCAATAGAACATGTTGAAGAGGAAGATGGACATATGTGCAGCTGAGAATGAAGATTTACTATGAAAAAATATTTGTCAGTGAAGAGAGGTGATTGTGGAAGAGATTTAATATCTTTATGGAAATGAGATAAACCAATTGGAGGAGAAATTATGCAGGTATATGTACTTCACCTATTTTGCCTGATGCTTATAAAACCCATAGGACTAGAGAATTTGAGGAGTGATAGAGATGACACTGACACTGCAGAGTCTTTTCTCTGCAGCATGGCTTGTGAGGCCGAGCTCCCATGAGGAACTTCAGCAATGGAAATCAGGTCCTGTAGCGATTACATTTCTGGTTGTCTGGTTCCTGGAATGCAAATGTTAGCACTTTAGACACATGCAGCACTCATGGAGGTAACTTAGGATCTTGAAAATTATTAATATGAAAACCCATCACCTAGGATAGCATCTAATCAGTGGGAAGACCTGTGGGCAGACTTGTAACTGAAACACCTCTTGCAGAGGTTCGGCTCTTGCCTTCAAGCTTCTTCATATCCAACCTCCAGGGACACCTCTCAAGAGGCTGAAGGCAGTGTGTCCATGTCTGTGTCTGTGTCTGTGTCTGTGTCTTTGTCTGTGTCTGTGTCTCTGTGTGTGCATTATGGCTTACAACACATGTGACCTGTACCTTAATGGAATGGTTCCCACAGGGATTTAGACAGAACCACAACCACAAAAAAGCAGGAGCCACTTTGACATTTTGAGACACTCACAAACCAGGAATCTAGCTGTCTGGACAGTTAGGGAAGTAAACAAGTTGTGATGCAGGGTTAAGATGAAGAGTCCTGGGAAGAACGGGAAAGCAACAGTGAAGGCAAGGGGGATCTTTGTGGTGTCATTCTTAGCCAGTGTCTGCTGGCACTGTGGTGTAACTTACAGGATAAAAATGCGGTCCCGGCTGTATGAGGTCATGCATGAAGCCTTGTGGATCACATTCAAGCCACTGAATGGGAGAGTATGAGCCATGCTGGATGAGCAATGTCCCTGCTCCAAGCTTCAGTGGCAACACTGGTTTCAGCAGCAACAACTGCAAATAACAACTGTGGCTCAGTCATCTGTGTAAAAAGAGAACTTTGTTCAGAGTGTAGATATTCCCAATATCAACTTCCTTTTGAACTCTCCTCCGGCTTTAGGCTCCTTTATCTGTTGAAGATTATGGTGCATTGGAAGTGTTATAAGCTGCTTTTTTTTTATATATCAGACTGATAACTGTTATCTTGGCTTTTAATTTCTTTTGACCTTTCTTACCTCATTAGAAAAGCAATCCTTACAAGTACAAAGACTGCAGAATAAGCTAGCTAAAAAAGGTATCACAAGGTCCTTTTGGAAGGTGAATGGGGCTTATGTTGCTTGTCTCTCACCTTGCGCTGTGTGATGGGGAGAGGCAGAGGCTGGCTGAGCATGTGCCTGGCACGTAGAGCTCCCAACAGCTCTTCTCTGATCATGCACAGCAACGACTTCCATACAGTGTTTCATCCCTGCTTCCCTTTCGAAATGAACCCACATCAAAAGCTCTGGAATTCCCAGTAGGTCTAGAAGTTTATGTTAATAGACTCTGTATGTGCACACATCCGTGTGTGAAAGATGCAGAGGGGCATAATTTTGCACAGGGTTTACTCCTTCCCAGCAATGGACCACATCAGTGGGTAAAACCATGGGGCAGCAGCTGCCATTTGAGATCACTGTGTGTCCCGCTGGTATCTTAATGGCTCCATCATTTATTTGCACTTGTTTCTGAGCCATATGGCTTTTAGCTTGAAGAGGGGTCATGGCTGTCTCCTGCCATGGAGCCAGTTCTGCTGCTCTTCCTCTCAAGGTTCATTTGCCATAAGGGTTTTTCTTCCACACTTGAACCATTGAAAAATGTATTACCTTACACATTTTGGAACCTTCTAGCATGAAAAATATTTTACTGTTACCCCACCCTACCTTAGGGTTAGCTCCGTTTATTCTGTAGCAATTGTTGCACTTTGGTGCACCAAATCTCGGGGCACTGGAGATTTGTTCATTTTTCCTCAAAAAATCCCTTTGATAATCCCAGTGATATCTCCTCTATTCTATTCCAGTACTTTATCTTTTCCACTCGCTTAGTATCTCAGTGCCTAGCTGCCTTGTGGTCCCATCTTCACACAGGAATGCATGCTTATTTTGCTTTGTTTTGCTTTATTCCTACACATTCCCCACCCCCCTTTCCAGCTGAATGAGCTTATCAGAGCTGCAGTGAGGTGGTTTAGTCTCTCAAGTCTCATTCTCTGAGCTTCTTCAAGCTGCTCCAGCCACTTTGGACTTGGGGCCACTTTCTCTTGGTGTCAGCAGAATTGTGCCAGAGGGGGACTTCTCCTCTGCCTTGACTTGCCAGAGCTCTACAGTACACAGGCAAAACCCTGCCTCAGCTTCGCAGAAGAGATGAAGTCAGGTTGCACCAGCCAAACCCAGTCTTAGACAATTGTAGTAAACAGCATCCAGCAAAGAAGTAATCCATTTTGAAAAGATAGGACTTGGGCTTGTGGCAGGTCCCTGGGCACTATCTGCAAGAAAAAACATTGATAGGAAAACTGGAACAATGGTCAATTGGCCCTATAAGTTCTTAACATATGCATATGCACATGAACATCCAGTTAGAAAAAGTCTAATGCTTGATGATTAAAGATGACAGAGTAGGGACAAAATGAACTCTGGAGATCAGGAAGATGTACATAGATGTTGGACTCCGCTGCTGTTTGCCCACAGGTTTTGCTCTAGAGAAACAGCTGCACAGCATCTTCTCAGAGCTGAGTCAGACCAGCTGTACAGGGTAAGATGCACATGAACACTAATGTTTCAGACACAAGACGTTTTTGTTTTCCTCCCTCCTTCCACAGCTGCCCAACATACTTCAGATTTACTGAAGGCAAACATTGCCAGGCCATAAATGAAGAAGCTTCTCTAGCCTGAAGACGAATATGTGAGAACAAAGCTTTGTGTCCTCCAACCTTTTAGCTTTGAAAAAGCCCAGCAAATACCATGGAGGGAGCTTTAGCAAAGGAGGTTAAAAAGTCCCTGTGGATCTCTCTGCATCCTAGTCATTCCTAGAGCTACCCTTAGAGAAGCGATCCATAGGTTAATTTATCACTGTAAATAAAATACCCCCCCAACTTCTTTTACCACTAGCCTAAGTAAAAATAAATATCCTTTGGTTGAGTGCAGCTGAAGAGTACCTAAGGTTTCTGTATAGCAGCTATAGCTATTGTGTCTGAGTGGTGAGGAAAAGGTCAAAGCAAAATTATTTTATTCTCTCCCCAGTTAGAAAAATTGCTTTGTGTGTTCATTTTGGGTTTAACTCTTTGTTCTTAGGGTTGGGGTTTGTTTGGTTTGGGGTTATTTTTGGGGGGAAGGGGGGGCAGAATTTGTTCTTTTTTCCTCTTACAGAGCTCCATTTCTTTCAGGATAACTACACTGTATTTTATTTTCTTTCTACAGTTTGAATACTCAAATAATTTATGGAATTAAGTAGAACAATTTATTTTCTCATCTATCAAAGTCTTGCACTATCCTATTTATTGTCTTTTTTTTTTTCCTTGTCAAAGAATGTCACTTGAGGATGCTTTAACTTTACTGGCTGTTTAATGTCTTTGCTATGCAGGATCTGATGACACCCTCCATCATGTGGTCTCCATTTGTTCCAATTTCCTGCATAGAGAGTTGTCCTTTCAATGGATTGGGACCTTATGGGGACTGCCTAGGTTTTTAGAATGAAGCTCCAAGCTCTAATTTTTGGATACAGCATCTTAATTTTCACTCCAGATAGTACTTTTCATCATAAACCACACACAGTTTCTGTGACCTTTATTTCATGACAGACCTCATTTTTTCATCCAATTCCAGGCATATTTTATCAATTTTCTCAACATTTCACTAATTTTTAATCCACATTATATCCCTCAGCCCTGGAAATGGCTCCCAAGTGACCTGTAAAAAACATTGCCTTGTATAGTTTGTGACTTAATCAGCTCAGAGAATAAATCTACTAAATATTTGATGGTGCCTTTGCCATTGCCAATATCAGAGATACTTTCCCTCCAGAGTGTCTCCAATGGCAGAAAATTCAGAGCAAGCAGGACTTCACATGTCTTTGTGGGTTTAATGCAGCAGTGGAAAAATAAATTTAAGGTCATGCATAACCAGATCCAATGAGGAGGCACACTGAGGGCAGGCAGAGAAAGGGAAAAGCACTTGACATGTCAAGAAGGAATGAGCTGCATGGTTCTGGGCTGCTCCCCAGACACATCCTGTGGAGGCATGCAAACAGAGTTCTTACCTCCACCTCCAAGAAAGGATGTGGTAGAAGGACTTAAATAACAAGCTTTCCAGTTCCAAGAAGGAAATCTTATAGCTAAAGCAACTTTCAAATATTAAATCCTGAACTTCTAGAAAGTGGTTAAAACTATTTTTACAATTTATTTTTATATGCCTATANTTACAAATGGTTAAGCAATCTTGAAGTGTTCTGGTCACCCCAAAGATTTAAAAGTAAATTTTAATTGTGAAGACAACATAGGCAGCCTGACCCCCATTCTTTTGTTCTAAACATTGGATTTTCTCTCTGACAAGTGTTAACATTCCTCCAGCCAACAGGAAGTGTTTATTCTGCAGATAAGTCTGAAAAGTGGAAGCTTTGTCTGCTTTCATGGTTGCTACACTGATGGCATTTTCACAGAATCACTGACTAGTTTGGGTTGTAAGGGACCTCAAAGTTCATCCAGTTACCACTCCCTGCCATGGGCAGGGACGCCCTCCACCAGACCAGGTTGCCTAAAGCCCCATCCAACCTGGTCTTGAACACTGACAGGGAGGGGGTAGCCACAGCTTCTTTGGGAAAACTGTGTCAAGGCCTCACCACCCTCACAGGGAAGGATTTTCCTACTATCATCTCATCTAAATCTTCCCTCTTTCATCTTAAACCCGTTGTGCCTTGTGCTATCACTACACTCCCTGACAAACAGTCCCTCTCCAGCTTTTCTATAGGTCCCTACAGGTACTGGCAGGCCTCTGTAAGGTCTCCCCAGAATCTTCTCTTCTCCAGGCTGAACAAGCCCAACTCTCAGCCTGTCTTCACAAGAAAGGTGATCCATCCCTCTGATCATGTTTAAGTCCTTCCTCTGGACTTGCTCCAACAGTTCCATGTCTTTCTTGTATCAGGGATCCCAGAGCTGGTCACAGTACTCCAGGTGAGGTCCTGCCAGAGCAGAGCAGAGCAGAGGAGTAGAATCCCCTCTTGTGGCCTGTTGGACATACTGGTTTTGATGCAGCCCAGCATACAGTTGGCTTTCTGGACTGCAAGTGCACCAGCTCGTGCTGAGCTTCTCATCCAAGAACACCCATCATGGTTTGATTTATCATGAAGCTAGGAATGCTCTCTGTAGATATGAAATTATTACACCTAAGGTAATACAACTTGCTTTTTCTGAAACATAATGCTTTGTTGGTTTGTTTTTGTTTGTTTTTTTTTTCTTCTCTGCTTTGTGCTTTCTTGAAGGCAGACCAAGTCAGAAAGTGCTGAAGATGAGTCTCTTCATTTCCAACTATGGTTGTAGGTCATACTGGATCCTTTCCTTCAGAACATCAGCGGAAAAGACAGTTTTTTCTTTTTTTTTTTTTTCTGTCTCTGTGCAGATCCTTCTGCCTGCTTGGAGCACTCTGCAATAGCAATAATCCATTTACAAAATTAACAATGATAGTTTAATTTCTCTTTCTCACAGACCAAACTTTACTACTAAGGTTGATGGTTGAAAGACATCTGCATAACCCAGGTGTGTGATTTCTGTGGGTCACCTAGTTTTCTTCCACAGACCAAAGGATGGGTAGTGCTAAAAGAACTATCTTGATCATTGTGTCTGTGCCTTCTTGTCCTTCCTTAATGGCAATAGCAAGACTAAAAAAGTATCATGAATTTTTGGTTGATGAGACAGAGCTCCCTTCCCCATGGTCACTACTCTCTCAGCTCTCCTGACTAAGAAGTCTGCAATGGGTGGTCTGATATTCTTCGGTTGCCCCAGATCCACAAATTTGAGTTTGAGGCTGAAGGAGATCACTAGTGAATACCTGGAGGTCATACAGCTGCTAGTAAATACAGGGAAGGTTATGTTTGGTTGTGTTTGGTTTAGTTTGTGCTATTTGATGAAAACAAGACAAGACGACCAGATTTGCAATAACATTGAGAAATCTTTACAATAACTGGTAAACCAATTCCAAAATATTGTCACCTTTCTAGTAGAAGTCAGAATCACAATATTCTCTTTCTAAAGACAGATGAGTTTTGAATTTAAAACATTTTGTTTGTCTGATTTTTTAGACCCCGTGATCATCTGTTACAACAGTGAGAGCAGGAAACATCATGGTCTGAGACTTCAGAGTTTAAAGAATATGCCTGGGGTGGTAATTAAACAATTTACAATGCAATGATGTTCTACACTTGTGTCAGCCCTTTCTTTTTAATGATGCCGTGGTTCTGTAACAAATGAAGCAAAGTTATCTCCACTGGGAATGACTGTCAGGGTATTAGGGTGGTCATTCTTCTCACAGCAATGCAGGAAGCTTGAAAAACCTCTGGATGGGGCTAGATCTGTTGGTATAAAAAGTCTTGGACTTCATAACAGGAGGTGGCCTCAGGTGGCTTGGAAGCCGTTTCAGACATGGTTAACACAAATTGCCAGAGATGCTGCAGTAGTGATGGTGGTGTGTTCTGTGCAGCATGACCATAGTGACATAAATTCAAAGAGACTATGGGAAAAATGTTTGTGTTAAGAATAAAATTTGTTTTAAAAATAGATGGTGAAAGAAAGAGCATGAAAGTAGGCACTTTGAAAGACATTCCATAGCAAATGATATCTCACATTAAACATTTCACACTAGGAATTGCACTGTATTTCAGTACTTTTTTTTCAGTTTGTTATCCCAAAGAGTCCCTCAGAACACTCCTTACACACCCCACAGATCTTCTGTCAAAATCCAGTTGCAAACCTATTTCATATGGGAGGCAGGAGTTTATGTTGTTAATTAGTAAGGCCAACTTGAAGATGATCTCACAGTCCCAGAGGCAGCAATAAGTTGTTCTAATCTCTGTTAAGAAGTAAGTTGTCCTTTTTATGCTGGAAAACTAATGTATGGAATCAAAGCTGTAATGTTGTGCTGTGAGGATGTGCTGGTTTAGAGGTAAACCGGCAGGAGAAATGGACCCACCACAAGAGAGATTATAAGTCAGAGTTACAATTTAATGAAAGATATTACCATACAAACACTGACACAAAGAGAACAACCTGCTTTCAACTCACCAAAACCCAGCAGTAAACCCAGTTTCCCAGGGCACAAGCCCAAAGGGTTTTGTTAGTCCCGGTGCTGAGATCCACGTGGCTCTCCCAAGTCCAAAGCAAAAAGAAGTGAAGAGTCCGTTGCTGCAGATGACGGCTGTGGCCCGGCCAGAAGCGATGGTTGTAGTCCGGTCGAGAGCGATGGCTTCCTCCTGTCGAGGTTCCGCTGCTCCTCCAGATCCAACGAAGAGAGTCTTAAGGTCTTCTGAGCCCTGTTTGTATATCCTCAGGGAGCACCCAGTCCCTCCCCCAGGGCGGGGACTCACACAATGGGTAATTAACTGTGAGTCATGGGGTATGGTTGGACCATTGATGGCCCATTAGCACCCACGCGCCCTCAGGCTGGGTGTGAAGGTGCTAACGACTTCCTGGACAACTGTTGCAAATGGTCCATTATTCTTGAGGAATGAATAGAGGGTGTAGAATACACAGCCTTGATCCCCCCCCCACAGTGATAACCGGTGTCTCTTGCTGAACTAGGACAGAGGATAAGTCAGTATCTTGTCCAGTGACAGAAAAAATTAATTACCTAAATGACAAAATGGCATGCTTTAAGTCCTTCTTACCAGAGCTGAGGTTAGCAAATTGAAATGTGCTCTATAAAGTAGCTGAGCCTCTCAGAAGAAGCAAACCTCTCGAATCTAGGTGTTAGGGCTCTGGACCCAAATGTGTGCAAGTGCTTTCCTCTATCATCAACACAGGCAAAGGCTGTGGGATCTTGAGGAGAAATTATCAACATGTGTGTTTTCAATGACCAACTTTCTAACATGCAGAGGCACAGACCGTGCTCATCTGCATGGGTTTCAGTCAACTGGTTTTAAGCCATTTCCCTTTGTGTATGCTGCTACTGAGTCCACTTGCTATGCCAAGGACTGAAAGAGTTCCCGTATCATAGGAGTGGCAATTGCTGCGAAACTTCAGCTGATTTTGGACATATTTGCAAAGATCTAGAGGGATTTGGGTATTACTGTCCTGTTCTTTGACTTTTCCAATTACTCATCTCCCACAGAACATAGAAAAGTGCAAGTGAGTGCTCCTCAGTAGAAATCAACCTTAGTTAAGCAGTCTGTGACAATTATTTATACCAAGCTGAGTTTGCACTGTTTGAAGACCATTCACATGATCAATCCTAGGAGCTTTGTTCAAGAGGTAGCAAAGGGGCAACAAGTCAGTGAAGGGCAATCACTCTTAAGACTCTTCTTCAAGAGGATGTCTGACCATTCCCAGTCAGATGGATAGGAAAGCAACATGCAGTGTGTGTTAAGAGTGTGCAGTATCTGCAAGCAGCATTATTCAAGTATTTTTAAGGGACCCCGGTATAGAACAGTAGTGACATAACACTCGAAAGTAGATAGTTTCATCTTCTTTAAAACAACCAGGCTGACAGCAATACTCAGAAGTTGTGGCATTTCTAGCAAGTGCAGATGTGGTAACAGTCTTGTCAACTTATTCAGGAAGGTTGTGAGTTTTGCTCCTTGACATAGATGTCGATCACTTTTTATTACATGCAATTCTGTACGAGCAGGTCAGATTATGATTACTGGGAGTTAACCATAGCATGATAACCTAGAGCTCAGGGCTTCACTGTGCTAGAAAGTGTGGAGGTATAAGAAAGAAAGATTTCTGTCCCAGAAGCCTGGCACTCAAACTGGAGGGGTCTTGGCTAGAAAGGTGATAAACAGCCCTGGGGAGCAGAAGTACATGAAACAGTGTGGAGGCAGACAGGAAAACATCGAACCAGGTGTGAGCTGCAGGAGATTCTCTTCAAGTTTCTGAAAAGCCTCACTGATACAAGAAATTTTCCAATAGATTGAACTTTTACTGTAAGTTTATGGACACACATGAGAATTTGGTATGTCTCCAGACTTTTTTAAAAGAGGAAAGGGAATGATTATAGATTATGTTTGGGCTTTTGGTTAAAAAAAATATTATCCTCTATGGTTATGCTAAGTACTAATTGAATACAAAAGTAATTAATCCTTAATCCCTTCCTTTATCAAAGTTATTAAGGAGAGAAAAAATGCTGTGTACATCCAAGGTACCCCTCTGTTAGGGACAAATTGTTTCCCACAGTTTGTATATTAACACTTCTCCACCCTACCTGAAAAAGGACTTTGCTGTTCTACCTCTGAAAGTCAGCAGTACATTTGCAGTAGCCTCTGCTTATTTCTGTTTTCCTATGCTCTATTTCTACTGAGCTATGAACTTTCTCTAGAGCACTGAATCACAGAAGCACAGAACATTAGGAGTTGTAAGGGACCTTGAGAGACCATCTAATACAACCCTCAGTACGTTTATGGCCTTCAAATATTGTGGGGTTTTGTTAATATGATTCTAGCCCTGCTGTTCCTGATTTGCATGTTGCTCCCTTCAGCTCAGTGATTACCTTCCTTATTTTTGTCTCCACTCCTGATACTGGTAATGTCAGAATCTTTTTAGCAATATAAGGTCTTGGACTCATTGTAAAAATGCTGCCGACATGGCTCCTGTGACACACTCTGAGGGCTGTACATCTATCTTTTCACCCCAAGAAAGGATTCTTTTGCATGGACTGCACTTACCATAGTACGCTCTCCAAAGCAGTGTGGTGTGCTCCCAGGATGTTGCACACTAGCAAGAGAAATTATGGGTTCATTAAAACCTTGGCCAGAAGTACTAACTTAAGCACAATGGTTCTGTGAACTTTTGAGAGGCAGGATGGGGACGGAGGAGCCAGCAGAAAAACCTTTGGAAAGTCAATAGAAAGCTTCCTTCAGTACACAAACACGGTACAGTCTCGGAGGAGAAGCAGCTGGCACTTCTCATTCCTGGGAGAGGTTTGTGGGGCCGTGTCGAAGCTCGAAGCCGCAGTGTGCCCTCTTATGGCAACACCAGCTGCTTTCCCTCTCTGATTCAGTGTTTTTGGTTTGGTTGGTTGTTTTGGGTTTTTTTTCCCTGAAAATGAGAGGTGGGAAAAATATAGTAACTCTGTATGTTGTGGTGTGTGTAGAAGACAGGCTTGGAGCTTCACATCCAGATCATCAAGCAGTGCCTCGTCTTCCCAAGATTAAATAGTGAACAAAATTAAGTGAGAGGGTAATGTCATCAGGTCTATCATTTGCTGATGACATGTAGTTTCCATGCCAAGGCATATATAAAGTGAAAGAGGATTGTTGGTTAGAGGCACTGCATTTAACAGATAACATCAGGTTTGTTGACTGAATGTTTCAGTGCTGGCTCCACTGCGAGCCAGGCTCTGCATGTTTGTCTGCAGTGCCACAGCATTTCGAGTAAGAGGACGACTAAGGTATTGCCATTATTTTGTAAACATTCTATCATTAGAGCAGATCCCCCTTTTGAAGATTGTGTTCCCATGGCTTCCTCTCCCTCTGCTTCTAGTACCCTGTTCTCCTCTGATGTTTTGCCTCGTTACTTCTCAGACATCCTCCCTCCACCACCTTGGAGCCCCGGTACCAGTGCAGCACTCCTGTGGTTCCCCTGCACTCCCAGCAGGCTCTCCTCCTCTGCTCACTGAGGATATTCCCAGTCTCAAGGCATTTTCAAACCCACAAAGTCATATTTGGAGCACTCTGGGACTCAAACAAGTTTACACAGTCTTTCCATCAGAACAGAAACATCATTCTTGCTTAATTGGTATTGATTCTCTACTTATTGAATGTTTAAAAGTGCACAAAAATCCTGAGAGCTCAAGGCACAAGTTTCAACTGTGGCACTAATGCCTTTTTCTGCAGTGACTGGCACTGATAAATAAAAGAGGCATCTTTACCAATTTTCTGGCCAGCCTTGGACATCCAATATATTCTGACCTCTTCAAGATTCCAGTTCCAAAACTGATCTAAATTCATGTGCATGAGGAAAATAAATGCATTGCCCTGCCAGGCTCCTGGATTATCCATCAGGACAAAACCTGGCACCACATGGCGGCATGTGCAAGTCCTCTCTGATAACACTGCATGCTCCAAGCGCAGACTATTCCTGGGATGACCTGTCATCCTGGGGTGCAGGTTCATAATGGTGCCCAGGAGCCACATGCGCACACCCTGGTATTTCTGACTGCAGTGTATTTGTGTTTGTACTTTCCCTCTGGTTCATTGCCTTTTATGTTCACTTCAGCATGCTCATTCACCTTAACATAAGAAATCAAATAGCAAAACGGTTGAAACACTTGTTCTGTCAATCAGGCAGCTTCTGCTGCAGCTCATTCTGCTGCAGAATCTTCCTAAAATCTGTCTTTCATTAGGATAATATAGTCATCAGGCAGTTCAAATACCTCTGATTATCGATGCAAAGACTGATGATATTTACTACCAAAAGGCAAAGTAATCTTTAGAAACTAGAAACACACCTGCAGGCTCACTTTGGATTTCAACTGAGCCAAACCCCACTGGAATGGTGCTAAAAACCTACGATAAATCTATCCGAAATGTGGCGATTAACTCAGCCCTGCTTGCCTCCAAAATGAGGAGGGTAAGCTGATGCTGTTTAGAGTTATACCACTTCTGACCAGCCCTCGGGAACACAGTTCAATGACCCTTAAATGTTCCTCTTGCACTTTCTGTTTGATGATATGACAGGAATTTTGTAATTAAGTCAGCCTCTGTCACCAAATTACATTTTTCTATGTCACAAGAAATGCTTTCCTTGATAGACAGGCAGCAATGGATGTCAGAATCCAGCCCTTCTTATTAACCAGCACTGAAGCATTATTCTTCCTGGTGTGTGCTTGTTTGTTCTTCAAGCCTCCCATTTATTTTACTGTTTACAGTATGGTTTGTGCTGGGAGGATACTGCTGGTGGGGAAGCTCTTGGAAGAACAGAAAGGTTTCTGTGCCTTTGAGATGTTTGTTCACATACCCTCAGCTTGATACACAGCAAAAAAATGCTTCAGTTAATTAGGAACACAGACCAGGAAAGGATCTTGTGGGCTACAGGGTCTCGACCTTTACTGTCTCCAGTAACCACAAAACATAAAGCTTTCTACCCAATGCATCGAACTTTCTTAGCATTATGGTAAGCAGTTTTTCTGTAGCTGCTTTAATTGGAAGGTTGTGCCAACGCTTACAGCTCTCACAGTGAGAAAACTTCTCTTGATTTCCATTTAGAATTTATTCATTGCTACCTTATAATCACCTGTAAATATCAATGTTCAGATAAAGATCAGTGACAAGTGATGTCCCTCAGGACTCCGTATCAGGATCAGTACCACTTAATATCTTCATCTATGACACAGTGGAATCAAGAGTACCTCCACAGGTTTACCAATGACACTATGTTGAGTTGTACAGTTGACACACCTGTGGAATGGGATGCCATCCACAGGACTTGGACAAGATCAAGAAGTAGGCCCATGTGAACCTCATGAGGTTCAACTAGGCCAAGTGCAAGGTCATGTTCATGGGTCGAGGCAACCCCCAGCATCAGTACAGGCTGGGAGAGGAAGGGATTGAGATCAGCTCTGTGGGGGTACTGGCAAATAAAAAGCTGGACACAAGCCAGCCACGTGTGCTCGCAGCTCAGAAAGCCAACCATATCCTGGGCTGCACCAAAAGAAGTGTGACCAGCAGGTCTAGGGAGGTGATTCTGCCCCTCTTCTCTGCTGTTGACCCCACCTGGAGTACTGCTTCCAGCTCTGGAGTCCCAGTACTGGAAAGACATGGAGCTGTTGGAGTCCAGAGGAGTGCCACAAGGTTGAACAGAGGGTTGGAGCACCCCTCTGGTGAAGACAGGTTGAGACAGTTGGGGTTATTCAGCCTGAAGAAGAGAAGGCTCCAGGGACACTTTATAGCAGACTTCCAGTACTGGAAGGGGGCTTACCTGAAAGGTAGGTGCCAACATTTTTGTGGCACCTGTTGCAATAGAACAGAGTAGTGGTTTTAAACTAAAAGAGGGTAGTTTTAGGCTAGATAATTTTTTTTTACGTTGAGGTTGGTGAAACAGTGGAGCAGGTTGCCCAGAGAGGTAGATGCCCAATCCCTGGAAACAGTCAAGCAGGACAGGGCAACCTGATCTAGGTAAAGATGTCCCTGCTCATTGCAAAGTAGTTGGACTAGATGGCCTCTAAAGGTCCCTTCCAACCCAAAGTAATCTATGATTCTATGATGCTATGATTCTGTGATTCTTTACCAACACTGACCTTGGTTTACAATATGTTCTTTTTTCCTTTTTTTCATCCTACTTTCTCCATCCATCTTAGTGAAACTCCTTCTTTATCTTAAGATTTAACAAGGGCAAGTATAGGACCTTGCATCTGGGGAGGAACAACCCCAAGTACCAGTTTCGGCTGAGGACTAGACTGTTGGAGTGTAGGTAAGAGAGACTTGGATGTACTGATGGACAGCAAGATGTCTGTGAGCCCGCAATGTACCCTAATGGACAATAAGGTCAGTGGCATCCTGGGGTGTATTAGAAGGGGGGTGGCTAGTAGGTTAAGAGAGGTCTTTCTCCCCCTCTACTCTGCCCTAGTAAGACCACACCTGGAGTATTGTGTCCAGTTCTGGGCCCCTCAGTTCAACAAGGACATAGAATTCCTTGAGAGAGTCCAGTGCAGGGCCACCAAGGTGATGGAGTGGAACACCTTCCTTATGAGGACAGCCTGAGGGAGCTGCATCTCTTCAGCTTGGAGAAGAGGAAACCAAGGGATGATCTCATTAATGTTAATAAATATGTTAATAGTGAGTGTCAGGAGGATGGAGCCAGGCTTTTATCAGTGTTGGCCAGTGATAGGACAGGGGGTAATGGGTCCAAATTGGAACACAGGAAGGTCCATGTGAATGTAAGGAAAAACTTTTTCACTGTGAGGGTGACGGAGCACAGGAACAAGCTGCCCAGAGAGGTTGTGGAGTCTCCTTCTCTAGAGACACTCAAAACCAATTTGGATGCATTCCTGTGTGATTTAATATAGGTGATCCTAGGTTGACTAGGTAGTCTTTCAAGGTCCCTTCCAACTCCTAACATTCTGTGATGCTGTGATCTTCCTTGCTCTGCTTGCTCTTGCTTGCCTTCCGCCATACCCTACCCATACAGCTGCTGCCTGGGACTGCTGTGCTTCATGCACAGCCCTTCACCTCTCTTCTGGGATCAGACCTGTGTGAATGTCCACTTGTGACCACAGTGACAAAAGGAAAGGGCTGTGTCTCAGCCACAAAGCTTATCATCCTGCTCTCACCTGTCTTGCCAGTATCTCTCTGTGAGCATTTACTAGTTCCTCATACTGTATTTGCCTGCTTTCCATCTTCTCTTCTTCTTTTAACATATGTAGAAAAAGAAGGTATGAACACTCTTACTTGAGTCATTACCTTAAGGCTTCTGGTTTCTTCCTTATCCTCCCCTCCAGCAGTGCCCAAAATAAAAGAATTATTTCTAAAAGGATAAAAATAATATAGACCTGTGCAAGGAACAGGAAAAACTCTCACCCAAATGAGTGCCAATAGCTGCCAATTCTAGTCTCTTGATTTTTGCTTTCAAGGCTGGGAAACTCTCCATATATCTGCAGGGATATAAATGAGCTGATGTTGGATAACACTCAAATGAATACATTCTATGAATGTTGAAGTATATTTTGCAGTATATGCAGGTGTAGTCTTATGAAGGACTTTATCCACAATTGAAACTGAGTGTCTATCTCCTGTTAACAATATAACGGAGAAAACCAGCCCTTGTAACTGTCTCCAATTGAAGTAGAAGAAAACAGAGGAATTTCAAGGATAAATGGCTCTTGAAAATATATCAAGGTGGGGAGTACACAGTAAGGATACTTGGTATTGTGCTTGTGATGGTGCACTGCATTAGCCTCACTTCCTCAACCATTCACACTGCTGACAAGTTTCCGCGAAGCTCCTTGTTTATGTCAATGGCCGTAGAGGGTCCTACTCTCTATAAAACATCCCAGTTATTCAGTCTTGACCCAGAAAGATGATGTCTCCTGTAATCAAACCTGTGTGGTGGTACAATACCTGATAAAGTTTCCCACATTTTCGAGATTAATCATTGTCTATTTTTTTTAATTTTTTATAGAAGTGGTCTCTGTGCTTTCACAACCAAATGAAGGCTGGAGCATGTCTCTATGTGTGTGTCCCACTTGGGTATGCACGTTTCAAGTAGGGATTTGCTTTCCCCGAAGACATTTTGCCGTGAAAATTGTATTGTAATGACTCTGTGTTCATTTACAATGCTGACTATGATAATTTATCTGAGGCTACTTCAATGTTCCTTTATTTTAGAATTGTAGAACAGTTTGGGTTTGAAGGGACCTTTAAAGGTCATTGTCTAGTTCAACCTTCCTGCCATGGGAAGGGATGTGTAATAAAATCAATGGATTTGGTAACTCCTAGAAAGTAAATGGTATCTGCAGTGACATGTCAGTAAAATATAAAACCAGGAGTTTATGTCAGTAGAGGAAACTATATTTCTTAATTTTGTAAAGAAGAGGAAGGAAGGAAGAAACAAACAAACTAGATCATGTTGCTCAAAGCCCTGTCCTGCCTGACCTTGAGTGTTTCCAGGGACAGGGTATCTAACACCTCTCTGGGCAACCTGCTTCAGTGTTTCACCTCACTCGGTGTAAAAAATGTCTTGCTTTTATGTAGCCTAAAACTACCCTCTTTTAGTTTAAAACCATTACCCCCTGTTCTATTGCAAAAAGCCCTAAAAAAAGCAGGCCCCCATCTTTTGTGTGGGCTCCCTTCAGGTACTGAAAAGCTCTTCTCCAGGCTGAACAACTCATGAGAGCAGAATGAAGGGGCAGAATCACCTCCCTAGACCTGCTGGTCACACTTCTTTTGGTGCAGCCCAGGATACAGTTGGCTTTCTGGGCTGTGAGCACACGTGGTTGGCTTGTGTCCAGCTTTTTATTTGCCAGTACCCCCACATCCTTCTCCACAGAGCTGATCTCAATCCCTTCCTCCCCCAGGGAGGAATCAATGCCTCAACCCATGAACGTGACCCTGCACTTGGCCTAGTTGAACCTCATGAGGTTCACAAGGGCCCACTTCTTGATCTTGTCCAAGTCCTGTGGATGGCATCCTATTTCTCAGGCTGCTTTGGGTTTACATGGCAAGGTTTTGGTAGTGGAGTGGGTTTCAAGGGTGACTTCTGTGAGAAGCCTCTAGAAGTTTCCCTAGGTCTGACAGAGCCAATACCAGCCAGTTCTAAGACAGACCCACTGTTGGCCAGGGGTGGGTGAGCCAATCAGTGATAGTGGTAGCTCCTTTGTGATAACATATTTAAGAAGGAAAAAATACCCCTCCAAAACCACATGGTGTCTTTTTTTTTCTACCAGAGGAAGGAGTGAGAGTGTGATAAACTTTGCAGACACCAAGGCCATTCTAAAAGAAGGGGGAGTAGGTGCTCCAGATGTGAGAGAAGTCATTCTCTTGCAGCCTGTGGAGAAGGCCATGGTGAGTAAGGCTGTCTCCCTGCAGCCCATAGAGGATGACGGGAAGTAGAGATATCTACCTGCAGTCCATAGAGGACCATTCCAAGGCAGGTGGAGACACATTAAGGAGGCTGCGACCCAGCAGGAAACCCATGCTGGAGCTCCTGGAAGGAACTGTGGCCTCATGAAGATGGGAGCCCAGGATGGTTCCTGAATGTCTGCAGCCCATGGAAGGGACACACACTGGAACAGTTTGTGAAGAACTGCAGCCCACAGGAAGGACTGAGGTTGAAGAAGTTCATGAAGGATTGTCTCCTGTGGAGGAAACCCCTTGTTGGATCAGGGGAAGAGTGTGAAGAGTCCTCCTGAGGAGGAAGGAGTGGCAGAGACAATGCGTGATGAACTGACCAGGACCTCCATCCCCCATTCCCTGTCCCCCTGTGCTGCTCAGGGAGTGGAGGCAGGGAAATCAGGACTAAAGTTTATCCCTGAAGAAGGGAGGGGTATGGGAAGTTGGTCACCTGGCCTAAATCCAGGGTCAACTCACCACACAGGCACATCAACTACACCACTCAGCTCAATGTTGTTGGCAAACTTGATGAGTGTGCACTTCTTCCCACTGTCTATATCAATGTTGAAGATAATAAACAGTACTGATCCTAGTATAAACCTCTGAAGGACATCACTGGTGCCTGATCTCCATCTGGATATTGATCCATTGACCACTACCCTCTGATTGTGACCATCTTCTAACCAGTTCCTCATCCACCAAACTGTCCATCCATCAAATCCATATTTCTCCACTTTAGAGAGGAGGATGTTGTGGTGAGCTGTGTCAAAGGCCTTACAGAAGTTCAGATGTCTGAGATCAGTGGAAAGTACCTTGCTATAATGGGCAGATAAATCTGATTATGCCTACAGTGCAAAGCTGTGGAATATATAGCAACTCATTTTATTAAAGCAGGGTGGATAGAGGATCCTATTTAAGTCCTAGAACTATCTCTCTAAGCAAGTTCTCTTGTTTCCACCACCAACCAGGAATGATACCTGAATCTATGAGCCATCCCAGCAATTGTTTGTAAGATGTTTAAAGCACTTGACTTGCATCAGTTCAGCAGTTGAAAACAAGAATAGACCTTTAATAAGGGGCAGGAAGGGGAGGGTCGGGTGTTAGGCAGGAGCATTTTATGTGGATAAATAAGGGAGTGTGGAGGCTTCACAGCATCCCATTAACAGGCCACATACAGTCCCTCCACTTGTCCTCCATCTCTTCCTGGTTGCTCTGATGGTGGTACACGGTGATGGGTTTTGAATGAGTTACCTCAGGCAACAGGGACAGTCACTGCTGGACTCACAGCAGGTAAATTCATCCCACTGCAAATGGCTGATCCTGATGCCCAAACAAAGTTATTTAAAGCTTGCTCATGCATCTTTATGCTTTCAGATGCTGTTTAGACACATGTTCACTTTAGATATGTGTAGGGGTTGATTAATCCCGTGGAGCACAACTGGTGATGACTGGCAGCACACCCCCATCTTGTTCCTCATTTAGGTGTGTGGATCACACCATGCAGTCCTGGGGGCAAGGAAAGTCATCCTCCCTCTGCTTTCAGATATGACTGGCTGCCTTACACCAAGCATGCCTTTCTCAGTAGCTTTGAGCAGCCAGTGTTCACAGCAGTGTGATGGGGTGTGCTGCAGGTTTGCTCTCCAAAGCCACAGGCTATGGAGCAGGCTCTGCTTTTGCAGAGCGTAAATGAAGAGGAGTTAAAGTGGTAGATAATTTCCAGTGGAAGGAAGGGACCAGAAAGGTATCTTATGGGTACAACAGTGCCAGTTATTCCACAGAGATGTACAGGTTTTCAGTGTTTCTGTGGCTGTGCTTCTAATGGTTCTGAATCTACATTTTAATTGATTGTGACACCAGGCAGATGTTGAAAATAAATTATATTAATTGTATAGTGTTGGTTAAAACAGGCAACACAAAGGGATGCTGGAAGCTTAGGCTTAGAAGGACTCAATGCACATGTCACTGGTCTTCCCTTTACCTTGAGATCACAAGAAGGATTTGCCTGAGTTCTGCCAAACATGTAGTAAGATTGACCAGAGGTACAGAGGCAGTGGGAGTATAATTGGGTGTGAGCCCCACGAGGTGACCAGCACCCACTTGCTGTGGCAGAGCAGCCTCTCTCCTCTCCTCCCTGTAGTCTAGTTAAGCAGTGATAGCCTGTCTTTCTAGCTGCTGTGTGGAAAACCGTAAGAGCTTACGTGGAGGTTTCAAGGGAACCAGGGTGCCCAGGCCAGCGTCAGCCTGCACAACTGGGAAGGGTAGAAAGCCATTTCTCCCCTATTCTGCCATCCTGAATTATTGTCTGTGCCATCCTTTTGCGTTCTCACAGGGATAAAGACCACCAGGAAACACATTTAAAAAATCATCTGTGGCACACAGAAGGAGAAGAGAGAAAGTTGTTGGTACATTTCAGCAAGCCTTGTTAAAAACATCTCTAGGCACTACAAAGTGCATGTTATCAATATGCATATGTGATGTCTCTGAGGCAGAGTTGCCTTTAAGGTACATATTCAGCAGGACAACATTTTCCCATGTGAGGCAAGGAACAACAGTGAATCATATGTGTGGGAGAGAAAGGCCTTCCGGCTATGTACAGTATTTATTCCCTTTTGTGTCTTGCTTCTCCCCCTCCCCTCTTTTATTAATGGCTTTTGCAATTACTGGGAACAGGGTATTGCTATCTGGCAAAAAGTGGTGACTTCTGCAGTCGATTGTTTGCAGAAATCTGTACCTACAGTGGAGGGAAACGATGCTCGTGCACTGGCTCAGCTCACCCCTCCGAGCCCCAAGCGAGAGCCAACCAAGACACTATTTGTGTTTGGCACTTGCCTCCCCAGCTGAACGTCACAATACTTGACCTCACATAAATACACATACAGGTGTAGAAATACAGAAGGTGAAGCCTGCAGCGCCCACACTGGAAACTCTTACTGAAGATGTCAGCAGGGGGCCCAGAGAAGCTGATGTAGGTTTAGAGGGAATCTGAAATACCCTGCTCTACCTGCAACCTCAGGGGCTGGGTATTGGACTTGAGTTTTTATTCCTCGCTATTTAGCACTGGAAAGCATTGCAAAAAGCAGGCAGATGCACCAGTGCAGACAATGAATACTACTGTATCTTGGAATGTCAGCAGAGTGATGGGATAGCACTGGAGTTCAGCATCTGCCCAAGTGCCAATCAATTGTCAATGGATGTGAACAGTGACACACAGGCAGTAGACAGCAGGTTGCCCATGGTTTTGGCAGTAAATTGCATGCAAGCAAGAGGGAGTGCCCAGGAGAGTGTAACCATGATGGAAGAGCCCCAGTGTCCCAGCAGCACATGTGTCCTGGCAGTGGGGAGGTTATCCAGGAACTGTACCTCTAGTAGGCCTGGGGGCTGGCAGTGCATTTCCCAGGGATCGTAGGAGAGGTAAAGGGTGAGCCATTTCAGAAAAAAAAAAAAATTATGTTGCTTTTAACAGAATTGAGCTGTCTAGGAGCAGCAAAATCCAGTATCAATGTGTATTGACAGACAGCTTGTGAAGCTGTGACTCTATTGGCCATGGAAATACATATATACTGCCAGGACAGACATAGTGGTGAGCTACAACTTCCTTACAGTTCCCCTTTCTCCTTGCCTTCCCTGCCTGATTTCCTATTGTACCGCTGCGTGTGGATTTAGAGACTTCTGCTGAAGCCAAAATGCCAAAATGCAGCATGTTGTATGAATATGGCAGTATGGGAGCTAACAGCTCCGAATGGAGCAGAAGAATTCAGAAAGAAACATGCAAGCTGACATCACCAAGCTGGGAGTGCCATCACCGGCAAACACTAATATCAACATCTCTCTGATGGGTAAGTTCTGCTGTTTGCTCCCTTTTTTCTCTTGCTGGAAAAGCAGATAGTCAATGGCAAGAGTGGGAAAGGGTAGAGGAAAAAGGGCAGGTGGAGTGAGCAGGGTGAGACTCGTAGGAGAGGCTGCAAGAGAGGTCGCAAGAGGGAATCAGAGCCAACAGCTCATTGATGAGAAAAGAGCATCTGGAAAAGAACTGAAAGGTTTTGAGGCACTAGCGAGTAGAAATGGTTGGCAGTTTCCTGACAGCATGGAAAGGATGTCATTCTTTTCTGCAGGAAAGGCCCTTTTAATAACTGTCCATCAGATAATATTTCTTTGAAAATTTCCAATTTTACCTGACTCATTTTAAATTTGTGTTGGGGAGGAATTGTCACACAGCTGGGAGCTGACATTTCTGGCAGGCTCTTATCATTCACGTTTTCTACCTAGAGGCAAAGAGCGTGAGATCCTTCCAATCTGGGAGCTACAGCTGGGCTGACGGGGAGGCACTGAGCCTGGCGCTTGCTTCCAGCCATCTGCCTGGAACCCTCACACCATGGCAATTCTCTTCCCTTAGGCAAAAGTCAGGCTGATGAGAGCCTTTCAAGACAGCAACCAGCAAATCAAATAAAGTCTTTGTTCTTCCAGACTGGAATGTTTCCCTTTTCTGCCCAAATGAGACATGGATGTACAAACAATTTTGTGAGAAAAGTCTGACTCTACCGCTGACCTTAGAGAGTACAAAGGTCCTTTGGTAGCTGCTTGCCTGCGCTTCCATTGGCTAAATTTCTTGACAGACCAGCTATTTTGTCCCTGAATTTCACATGGTTGCAAGCAGGAACAGCTGCCCTGAGGAAAAGGCTCTCCTGTACACGAGTTCTGTCCCTGGGAGTGCTCAGAAACAACGAATACGTTTGGCTTCTCTGTCTCCTCTGCCTCCTCACTGTGCTCCTCAGAGCATTTGCTCTGCTCGTACTGTGACAGCTCTCTAGCTAACACAGTAAGCAGGGTATGGTAAAATGAGTATAGCCTGGCATCAGTGCCGACATATATAGCATACTGCAAATTTCACTAGCTGCGTTAGGGACCATTAGCCAGCCTACCTGACTCCTGCAGGATCTGTTACTTTCTGCAGAGGGCCCCACAGACCAAGCTCTATGAGCAGGTTGACCCTGCAGGCTGCTTCCCCCTGGACTCCGGCTGGAGCATCCTCCAGGAAAAGATGATGTTGAGCAACCAGGAGAAAGCATCTTCATGATACTCCTGAAAAATAAAACTTGATGGAGACTTGTTTTTCCATTCCATGTAGAGTACTGTGAATTTTGGGTTCTGAACTTCAAGAAAGAAGTACACCACCGGAACAGAGGTCTAGAAAACTGGATGCTAGAAAAACTGACCTGGTAGCTAACACAGAATCACAAAGCAATAGGAGTGGAAGGGACCTCAAAAGATCACCTAGTCCAGTCCCCCTGCCTGAACAGGATCACGGACCTAAATAATTCTTAGTCAGTTAAGTCTACTTACAGGTCTCTCTTCTAATTCCAGAAGAGAGACCTGTAAGTAGATACTGACAGATATATAAAACAAGGTCCTCTGTGATGGAGAGGTTAGGAAATAATGGATTTCATTTCAATTAAAAAATCTATAGGAAAAGTTTGGAAATTATAAGGGCAAATAATGTATTGATAAGAGATTTTTCCACACAAGTACACAAGTATCTTCAGATATTTTCAGGAACAAGTTAGAGAAAGAACTTTCAAACATAGCAGCTGACCCTCTCTTGGGCAGGGGAAAGGACCAGATGACTTTTAGGTTCTTTCCAGCATGATGCTTTTCTATTCTACACTTTTTATAGAAAATCATGGGTTGGGTTTGCAAATTTGTTTGTTTGTTTGTTTGTTTGTTTTTTCTAGACACTTAATTCTTCTGGGAAAGGGTATGTAGAGGGAATCGAAACCTGTAGGGGAAAAAAAAAAAAAAAAGATGGTTAGAGGAAGTCTGGGAAGCTTCAGACAAACTGCACAGACTGTCTGGATCCTTTGCAGGGGAGACTCCAGGCAGCTACTTACTGGTTATGCGGAGGACCGACGTGTATGCCTGAGAGTTGTATGAAAAATATTCTGCGGGTGGGATTGATGTATCTACTATTTTGGCTTTGCCTGCACTACATTTACCTGTGTTAAATAAACAAAGAAAGTGCTCTAAGTGTTGCTCTAAGATTGAATAATAAGTAGAACATTTCTTCTTTTGTTAGTAGCTTGTGTCCTTACTTATTAAGTCTCAGGCTGAGCAGCCAAAGGGAGTGTTTGAGACATAAATGCCAGAGGGGACTCCTACTGCTGAAAGCAACGAGCAAGCAGCTTGAATCGTGCTACTTCTATTCCTGGAAGACCATGATGATCAGAAATGCAAGCTCCATGTCTTTTACTCTCTGCCCTCTCTTTTCTTCCCCCACACTCCTCCTCCATCCCCTTGATGGAGTATTCAGGAAGTTCAAAACTCATCCTTAATTGTAAAACAGTGACTAATAAAATGAAATTGTTCCTTTGTCTTTTGCTAACTGAATTAGCAGAGCTCAATTTTGGACAAACTCCTCATTTCAGTTAATGGTAAGATGAATACCAAGATTTCCTCTGCTTGCCTCTCTCTTAGTCTTTAGATTGATTCAGTTTTTAAATCACTGCACCAAGGTTTCTACCCCTTGGAAAAATCTACAAAATGAGATTATAGGAGAAGTACCAAGTCTATCAAAATTAATTTGCCCTTTCAAAACCAAATCTCTGTCTCATAAAATAAAAAAGACGTTCTTATTCAATGCTGTGAAAAGTAACAACTGCTTACATCAGATCACCTTTTATCTTTCAGATCACTTCCATGAAAGCTTCCTCTGCCTTACTGAAGCCAAGCCTCCCCAGACAAAGCTAAGCTTTGTCAGTCCTAGAAAGACACAGGAGTTCCAGTGATAAGGACAACACAGGAAAAATCTCCTACCCCCTTTTCACATGCCTGGTAAGATTTTTTGTCCTAGCATGGCTGCTAATCACAACTGCATGCTGTCACCCAGAGAGCAAGACATGGTCTTTTCAATCTATACCTGACACTTCCCCAGAAACTAATTGGAGCCAGTGTAGATATTGTGAAGAGCTCCCTGTGCAAAGCAACTGTGTGACAGAGAGCTGATCTAATGCAGAACCAGCAGAGTTGTGCTTTGCTTTACAACCACGCACTCCTGCAATTACTGCCAGATGTTTGCAAATGTTCTGTAAGTCTCCCACCTAACGTTAACTGCTCCTTTCAAATCTTTTACAGCATTCGAAGACTGAGGGTGCTGTTCAGCCAGTGCTGGCAAGAATTAAAAGGGGAATTAAATAAGCCTTTTTATTCTGTTCTTTCTGCTAATGGTAGCAGGGATGAGGCCACTCAAGTGATAGCCATGTCCACAGTGCTACTGAGACACATAATAAGAATTTGATTTTCAGGTCTCTTATCTAAAAGATATACCTCAGCCTCAGAGATGAGAGTTGCACTTCTGTTTAGTGATGTAATTGAAAAGACTGATATTTCATTGCTGGCACATGTCACAATTTTGCAAAGAAAGAGCACCTACCTATTCAGATAGGTAGGTGCTCTGTGCATTAATCTGTGCATTAATAATATTTATTAATGCACAGATTAAGTGGCTCATTTAAAGTCTGTTGACACCATTCCCTCATACACTCCTATTCACAGCCTGCAGAATTCAATGCACTGACCACTTCATCACGCTTTGGAACAGCTGCTGAAAGATTTACCTGCAATTGCCTACAAAAACTGAAATAAAAGGTTAGTAGAAATAAGATGTCACTTCAGACTTAGGGCTCCTGTTGCTAGGGAACATTAGAGTTAGCATCCTGATTAGGGCAAACTGAACCTTTGTTAGCATTGGTGTTCAGCAGATAGCCTGCTTCTCTGGCCAGGGACAGTGATTGCCCACTGTGGTCTCCAGGCTGGCCAAAATGCCCTTTTTGAACGGTGACTCATCCAGACACCAGCTAACAAAGACACATAGCAGGGACCATGTAACCGAATTACACAGATACAACACCAGCGAGATTAGACAAGTAAAAGGGAAAGGTTGGTGGAGGAAAAGAGATTAATTATGCTTAATACTCACTAGTATCAAACAATTCAGAGCTATCCAGGCACCCACTGCCTGCCCACCACTCCTACAGGAACACATTTCAAACAGGAAGAACAGTAATAGAGAGACATCACTCAAGTGAGAGTTTGTCAACAAAACCTGCAAATGGACTTGAAGCAGTGGAGCAAGGCCAAAGACAATGAAAAGTATTCTTATACACTTGTGCCTGGGCCTCCAGATAGGAAAACCGGGTGATTATGCAGAGAGAAATGGACACCCCTCTAATGTGTACACCCTCCTAAAGGAAGGAGATGTCACCACACTACCCCATCCTGAGGAAGAGACTCCTTTGCATTTCTGGAGTTTGAAGGGAACTAATTTGTGGAAATCCTGACTCTCCCACTTTCCCCCCATATTATTGGGGAACCCCCACGCTGGTAAACCCTCTTTGAAGATCTCAATGCCTGCAGCTTCACTTAGGGGACAAAGAGGTTTCCAGCACAGCCCTCCTGACACTATAAAACATCCAGGAGGGCTCTTACTTGGGCAATGGCAAGAGAACATGTTTCAGACAAGCACAGAGGCATCAGAACACAAGGTAATGCTTTTTATTTGTGGAGTTTGAAAGCTGTCAGGGACCAGTCTGTCAGCATAACTGAATTAACTGCAATCAGTACTTGGCTGGATTCAATGAAACAGATTCTGCTGTGATTCTGTACTTAGACATAAGTTCTGTTTCAACTCTATTCGAGGTACGGCTTTTTAAAACACCCTAGTTCTCAAAAAACACAGTAAGAGAGCTACTGTATCAGATGAGAAAGATGGTGGATCATTTTGTTTTTCAAAGCTTTTGCTACTATCGAAGTATTGCCCATCATTTCAGCCAACACAAATACTGAACTTGAGCTACATGCAAATTGGAGAGCAAATCTTTACAATTATCTCATTATTTAAATGATTGGATTACTTTGTCTCTGCCCTTTGTAAAAGAATCACCATCCTTAAGAGGAGAAATGCAAACGCTGCATGATTAGTTCATGACCAGAAACACCAAAAGCAAACCACTTCATTAGTTCTTTCGTCTTTAATGTTACCTAAGTGCTGACTTTTTAAAATAATCTGGGATTAATATCTTAAATATGCACAGACGTTCTTGCATTCTTCTATCCACAACTTCAGTACCAAAAGAAACATTATAAATGCCAGGACTGTAGGAGTGTTGAAAGGAAAATTAACATTCAGGGATCAGGAAATACTGCTTGTCTGTGTGATTATGACACTTATTTCTTAGAGATTTGCAAACTTTAGCAGTGATATTTAAAGGGTGCTAATGGTTGATCTCAGGTCTTTTTAGCTGCAGTGACTTGAATACTGCTTCCAGCAGCCCACGTTTTTCCATAGCAGACTACACCATGTTGTGTAAGGTGAGGCAAAAGGGCAGGTGAGTCTGTTCCTTAGCCATCATAGGGCACAGCTAAATGAGTCATTACACTCAAATTCTCCCTCAGTGTCCCAGATGGCAACCAGTGAAGTGCAGTTCAGCACTTGCAGTTATGAGAGTGCTGCATTTCTAAAGAGAGAATATAAATATTCAGCTTTTTGGTTGGGTGGAAAATTCCTTTCTGCTCTTAGTAATTCTAAGCAAACTCATCTAATTACAAACTATGATGAAAGCAAATATTTTATCGTCTTACCACACAGCTTAATTCATGAAAAATTTCGTCTTATATCTTTCTTTTTTTTTTTTTTTTCCTTCAGCTGCAGAGGAATGACCTTCCATTGGAAAAGTGTGTGTGTGTGTGTATAATTATTTCAGTCTCCAGTAGTGATTTGGCCAGTTCGTAGCAGTTCAACAGCAGAAACTTTGCCAGTTTCGAGCACACCAGAACATTTAATTACAGTATTTTTTACTCTTAGCCTCTTGTATCTCTTCTGTTCTAACAATTAAAAGTTCAGTAGTAACAGAATAAGTGAATCTTGTTACATATGGAAATACAGCTGAAGGGTTGGTGTTCTAAATATAAGAAGATTTCCTTTGTTCTTTTTTCCCATGAGTTTCTGCAATTCATTATAAGTTCAGTCAGAAGAAAAGTACAAGGCATAAAAACTTCTCCTTAAGCCAAATGAGTAAAAAAATATAGTTATTTTCATTACCTACACACCATACATTATCACCTCGGTGCTCTCCCCGCAATTTTGGTGGGTTGACCCCAGCCAACAGCCAAACACTCTCACAGCTGCTCATTCAGTCCTCTTTTTCTGGTCTCTTCTGATACCATGCTCCGAGAATTCTGCACCTATGTTTGCTCTGAGTGGCCTGTACTCCAGTATAGGTCTGCTGTGTGCTTATTGCCTTGCCATGGCACGCAACCGGAACCTGCTCAGATTCCTCTCCCACAGGACAGGGGGAATATAGGAGGAACCCCAGACTAGTGAGAGAAGATCCTCTGTTCCTCTAATGGTGCTGAACATTCTATCCCAGCGAAGACAAGGAAGGTTGGCTTTGAAAATACCATGGCTGAGAGAGACAGAGACCCTAATCCCAACTCCATTGATCACCCCAGTAGGCAGAAGGGACATTGGAAGCAGAGGCACACAGGTCCATCCCAGTGGTCCTTGTTAAAAGACAAAGGGAAGATTTGTAGATGCATTTTTCATTTCTGGAGTAGTAACATGCCCTTTTTATGGCAGATAATCACCTCTGAAAAGCTGAGATACAGTACCAATCTTAGTAGCACATGTAGCGTGTAGAAAGAGAGAGTATAAAAGACATCAGCAGAAGACAAACATAAACTGTTATTAACTCCTGGAATAGAATAAGTTCAACATTACATACTGTGGTGGGTTTGCAACGTGGCTTTTTTAAGAAGCAGCTATAAGCTTCTTAAGGGTCCAACAAAGCAAATCCCAGCTGGGCTCCCAAGGCCAAACTCCCAAACCCTGTTACTGACAACGCCAGCCGGGCCAATCAGCAGCGGTCACAGCGCCTCTGGGAATCACATTTTAGAGAGAGAAGAATACAACAGCCACATTTTGCCACCAGAGAAGGGAGTAGAAGATGTAAGAAACTTTGCAGACACCAAGGTCAGTGAAGGAGGGGAGGGAGAGGCACTGAGAGAAGATTCCCTGAAGCCCATGGAGAATACCGTCGNGACTGAGAGAAATTTTATGAATTTATAGAAGTGACCCACTCTGGGGCAGTTGGTGAAGAGCTGAGGCCCTGTGGGAGAGGACTCAGGAGGAGAAGTTCATGGAGGACTGTTTCTGTGTGTGGGACCCCATGCTGGTGCAGGGAAAGAGTGTGAGAATGTGTGTGTGTGTGTATGTGTGTGTGTATTGTGTGTGTACCCACCAAGAGGGAAAACAACTCATGAGTAACTGAAGCCTCCATTCCATATTCCCCCCCCTTTCCCCCCATGCCATCCTGGGGAGCAGAAAATCATGAGTAAAGTGAAGTCTTTAAAGAAGGGAGGGGCGGGGGGTGGTGTTTTAAGAGTTGTTTGTATTTCTCATTATCTGACTCTGGTTTCTCTGTGTGTGTAGTGTAGTGTAATAAATTAGAGAGTTTTCTTGCCTTTCTTCTGTGTTACGTCTGGTTTGCCCATGACACTAATTACAGAATGATCTCTCCCTCTCCTTATCTCAACTCCAAAGCCTCTCAACATTTTCTCCCCTGTCCAGCTAAGAGTGGAGTGACGGAGAGACTTTGGTGGGAGCCTGGCCTCTAGCCAGGGTCAAACTGCCACATGTACCTATACATCCACTGAAACTCAAGGATTAGAGAGCCACAGTCCAATCCAAAACAGGGCCTTAAATAATAAGGCACCCTGTTAGCCATGGTTTTCATTATATTCCCTTGAGTCTACAACAATAAGAAGTTAAGGGATTTCTGGTCCTGGTGTAGCTTTAGACTTCAGGCTGCTCATATTATCTGCTGATATTAGAGGAATTTTCACTGTAAGTACAGTAAGGAACTTCTGAAGCAGTGTAAAAAAAAAAAAACAAACCAACAAACAAACAGTAAAAGTATCTGCAAAACTTGGCAAAGTGAGGAAGGAGACCACAGCAAGGCACAGAAGATACTGTGTGTGCCTAGTAAAGAACAGCACTTCAGTGTCTCCCCCTTAGTAAGGAGTCATCAAAACAGGTGTGTGATTTCACCAGAGTATTTTAACAGGATGTTTTCCTTTCTGGATTAAGTTTATGGATTACCAGAACTCTTTAAAAAATAATGATCAGAGACAGGTGCTGTCTGAATTAAATGAACAACCACTGCACACAGAAGCAGCAACCTTGAGGAAAAACACATTTGAAAACATTCTTTGCAAGCATTCATCAAGCCAGAATTTTGCAGTTTTTTTCATGTTCCTTCTGTCCAAAGGATAGCTCCTGGTAATGTCTGTTCTGGTGATGAAGGTAGAAGTAAAATTTATGCTCTGCAACAGAAAGGAAAAAGACATCTTTAGACTACTTTGAGATTGCCTTTCACCAAAGGCAAAACAAAAACTAGAAGTGAAATCTCGTTCCATTGCATTCTATGGCCAAATCCATTTATTTCAGTTATTTTTGGATCTTATGCCAGAAGGGCATCTAGAGACTGAGGATACAGAATGTGAGTATCAGTAGCCATCCCACCACAGCAATCCTAAGTTTAATACATGGACTGTTAACATAGATAGGTGACCCTGCTCAGATTCTACTGTAGCTGATCTAGTTAGTTCAAGGCCAGTACACTGAGTGCAAGTGTAAGCATTACCTAAGACACACAGAGCAACAATTAACACAAATTAGGTAAGCTTTTCCAGGTAATGACATTCTTCTGTATCAAAGACTAGGCTAAAAAGAAAGCAAAGTAAGAGCTTAGGTGAAAAGTTGCACTTGTCCACGTAAAAGCTCTTTCCTTGTAATCTGCTCTTTTTCTAATAAAGCCTGTCTTCCAAACAGTGGAATTTGAAGCTGAACATCTGTGAAATGAATATTTTCAGTTCATGCTAATTCAGAATGTGCTGGAGGCAGAAAAGGTGCAGCAGCTGTGAGCACCACAGGTTCTGGTTGGGTGCCAGTGCAAGGCAGTAAGTACGCAGCAGACCTTGACGGTTGTACACACTCTCCAGATCTGAGAGGACTTCTGCTGAACAATCCTTACCGGAGTGACAGGCAGGAGTACAGCAGGAAGGCCACTCACAGCAACGGTGCCTGCAACTTTCATGGAACATAGTATCAGGGGAGAGAGCCAGTTAAAGAATCAGAACTAGAAAGTCCAAGAAAGTTTGTGATGAATAATCCAGTGTCTTGAAAGAGATACAGAAAAAGCATAAATTTAAGAAAAATCCACAGGAAACAAGAATAAGCCTTGACTACAAGCAGGATTGATTTTCTATTCAGCAGAGGATGCACCTAGGAAGGAAGGAAGGAAGGAAGGAAGGAAGGAAGGAAGGAAGGAGGGAGGGAAGGAGGGAGGGAAGGAAGGAAGGAAGGAAGGAAGGAAGGAAGGAAGGAAGGAAGGAAGGAAGGAAGGAAGGAAGGAAGGAAGGAAGGATTTTCTTGGGGATGGAGGGAGACTCCTTTCCAGCCCCCTGTAGTACTGATGGTTGATCATCACAATACTATTTTGCATAAGATGGTTTTGAATAGATGACAAAGCCTGAGAGCCTACCACATAATCTAAGGCTAGGACTCTTCCATGCTTGCTTTCAAAGCTGTGGCCCTATCTCCCATCTCAGAGTTCCCTGCAGTGACCACCCATTCCTACAAGAAGCAGGGTGGGCAGGAGCCCTCCTTTCTGTTTCTCTCCTTTCTGCTCCACTTCTGGAAAGATCCAGATGTGTAGAGTGCAGCTCTGCTGGTAACCACCTTATATTTCAGTCTCTCCACTGACAATGGCCACCCATCTCCTCCCTGTTTGAGAGTATTTAACTGCAGGCATTTATGTAGGAATGAAGAGATGTGATACTGAAAATAGTGCTCTTTTCCTGGGCTAAGAAGCAGCAGGTACAGAGGAAGCATGCGGGGGAGCTGACCCTACAAGACAGGCATGCACACAGTGAGTATATTTATTCCCTCTCAGTTTTTGAATTGTTCTTTAGACCACATCCGCCAAGTAGGGTTTAGGGTGGTACTTCCTTACAATAAATACTGTCAGGTCTAACAGAGGGACGAAGGGAGAACACTTTTTCTTGACCAAATTAAAACCAGTCCTACGCGAACCCAAGTAAAATGGATGAATATGCATATGCTAGTTTGAATATGTGGTTTGTCAGCTATTTGCCTACATGTATTTAACACCCACAGAAGGCCTAAGGCAGCAGCCACAGTCTTTCTTCCACTTGCTTTCTTGCAGAGATCTTACAGAAATCCCAAAGGAGTTAAATTACTGCCATTATGATGCTATGAAAGACTGATAGAAGTATATTACTCTCCAGAGCATTGGTTGACTTAATGTAAGCAAAAGTGCAACTAGTGCATAATGACTTGGGACTAAGTCTGCCGGATCCTCACCTTGAGACTTTAGGAGCTCAGAAAAATCGGCTTGTGTTTGTGGTGTAGTCATGCACTTCTCTTTTCTTCTCTGTTATGTGCCTCAAAGAGTGATACAAGCTGAATCTTGGGGCTAACCATGATGTTTCAGTACCTGTATGTAGGTTGCAGATAACGGATAAATTAGGGAAAACAATACTTTCTGATTTCTCCACCTTCTTGCCCCACATGTTCAAGTTAGCTGGCAAATTAGTTTAATTTGGATTTGCCTACTCAACTACAGAAGCACGTATCTGTAAGCTGAGACATCCTCTGCTTTTACAGCTTCTTGACAGAAGAAAGGATATTTATTTCCAGGAGACTATGCTCTGTTGTTTCTAAATAAAGTCAGTTTACCCTGACTTTAGTGAAACCATTTAGGGAATGGTTTGTTGTAAGTAAGTAGCAATTTGGATAAAATCTTGATTTTGTTGAAATTAAGGGAAAAAGCAAATTTCACATGAAATTAATATTAAGAGGAAGAGAGCATGTAATCCCATTTGTATACACCATTTAAATTGGGGTTACAAAAATCCTGTAAGTTCTACAGCCACACAGGAGAGATGCCTGGATAGCCAAGCACATCTTCTTAGAAACCCCAAGGGACCTTTGTCAAGTGCACAAATCTCACAGAAATCTTTGTTGCTCCCCTCCACCCCCACTTTAGGATACAGCATATATCTGCATGACTTTGTGAGAGAGTTCTTCGTTACAGCTTGGGGGATCATTTGGAGAGCTGGTAAACATCGAGAATCTCATGTTTCTGTCTCACTGGCTTATCCTGTCTCCCTTTAAAACACCTGAGTACAGATAGGAGCTGACTATTCTCTTGTCTTAATATAACTGTTTCCAAATAGACAGTTTGATGTCCTACATTAGTGATGGTGGCCTTTTCTTTTGAGTGTGAAGGGAGTTCCTTTTACTTGATAGCAAGGTGGTGAGCATGCTGCAAAGAGAGAGAGAAGTAGGAAGGTGGAACTGTGCTTATTTACAAGTTCCGTTCTGAAGCCTGCAGAAAAAGAAACATGGGAAATTTGCAAAGAAATAGTGAGAACACCAGACAAAAGGGCTTTCAGGTGGAGTTTGGGGGCAGGATATTACCAAAGAAGGAGATAGAGATAAATGGAGATGACGCAGCACCACAGCGCTGTGCAAGGGCATGGGGAGCTCCGAGTTCTACTGGGTGCTATGGCAGGGAGAATTTGGTTTGGAAGATCCTAAAGTCC
Source organism: Heliornis fulica (assembly GCA_013399135.1). Taxonomy (NCBI): domain Eukaryota; kingdom Metazoa; phylum Chordata; class Aves; order Gruiformes; family Heliornithidae; genus Heliornis; species Heliornis fulica. The sequence continues at coordinate 96,630 of VXBZ01005879.1, read as the reverse complement.
AGGGTAGGCACAAGCTGCTCCTGTTGATTAAAACGAAATATTATCTTCACATCAGTATTTTAGAGGAATTGTTAAAAGCATTCTAGAAACTTTGTTTCTTGCACAACAGTGTGAGGTGTTCTTTCTCAATAAATAACACAATTCCTCTGTCACTGGGGAAAACCTGGTATTTTACAAGACAATGGCATTTCACCAACTGGAGAAAAGTCTCTTTGTTACCAGAGTTCCAAACTGCAGGTTTTTCATGGAACAGTTGGTTTAAAAAATTAATGTTGTAAATTTAGTCAGTTAAAACACCTATTCAGTTTAAAAGTTTTGGATGTTACACTGTTACAGCAGACTTTTTCAGCTAAGATGACAATTTGAATGATAACTCCTCTTCCTTCTACCCTCATTAAATGCCCAATATGTCCTAAACACTTGCAGTATTTACAGTACATCACTCAGAACTCTATATTTCATTGTTTTTCTGGCCTGTTTTTCACTTTTGTACTGAAAAAAAGAGAAAAAAAACCAAAGCTGGATTACCATGTTGATTTGCTTTCTTCAACTTAATTACCATCTTTTTGACTACTGCTCCTCCAATGTGCCAACTTTTAATACAGAAGGATGACAAAGTATCTGCAGAAACCCAAATATTAGCCAGACCAATCCCCTGTGTACAAAGCAAATGAGCATTCTGGAAATACAAAACCTGTCTGTTGATTTCAGCTTCAGACTTCTTTCTTCTTTGCACTGGTAATAACTAAGAAAATTTCAGTTATCTGTGCATAATCACAAGCCTTGCCCTGGGGTGTGCAGAAACAGAGCTGTGATGCTATAGCTCAAGAAAGAAAAGTTGCTATAGGTGAAGACAGATGGAGAAATGGCTTGCAGGTACAGGGTTGGGGAGCAGTCTCTTCCAAGGTCCTTGCTGACATTCTGCAGTCAGTGTCCCTTTGCTCCTGGAAATGCTTCTCGTGAAGCATCACAAGTGGAAACTATGCCCAGAAAGCCTGTTATGCACTTGATTTTCATTCTGGCTTTTTTTCATCAAGGCCAGCTGGAGACTGGAGTGTTCTTTGACTCATTTGTCCCTTCATTAAACTGCTCTAAATGCTTGTTTTATACTTTAAATCCAGCCCCTTGCCTCTTCTCAGGCATTTCTCACATTCTCTTGAAGCTATCATAAAATTGTACAACCCCGGTTATGGTTACTGCTCCCTTTCTGTCTATAGTGAAAGCAGTTTCTGCATCTAAGATGTGGAAACAGATGCAAAGACTTAGATATAACTGCAGTATCACCACCCTTAGTTAATGAAACATTTGGATTAATTAAGAAGCAGTAATGTGGCTTTACTGTGTACAGTTATTTCACTTGTATCTTAATTTCTGCTGAGATTTGTTTTTTTGGGAACATAAACCAAAAATAAATGTCAGGGTAACTGTAAAATCTTGGTGAGTGGGTGTTATCTTTATTGTCTGTGTTATCTGTATTATCTACATCTTCTGTATCTTTTATATCATCTGTAACTATAACATGGCTATTATTAACTTAGCACATAGATTTGTAGCACTATGTTGTAGACAAACATTTAATTGATACAGGGGTCTTTTACTTACTTTAAAAACAAACAAATAAACAAAAGGTCTTTAGGTAGTAACTCTAGTGTTTGTCTTGCTCCCCTGAGGTCTGTTAGCCAGCGTGCAGAAGCCAGGAAACTCTGCCCATGGCAAAATACTGCAGCTTCTGAAACAGCTGCTGAGCTCCGCGCCGTGTTTCCAGGTCCACCTGCTCGAGAGCTCCCCCGTTTCTTCCGTTGGGGATGAGAAGTGTCAAATGGACCATCCAGAATAGCAAAGCCAGGTATTTGCTGTGCATCTCATCTCCAGACGGGACCTTCCAGACTGTATTCTGGAAACCCTTTCAGGAAGTGAGGGGTTGAAAGGAGCAAGGAAGCAGCCATACCAAAGTCTGAAGAGGAAGCACAGGGACAAATTTGTTTTAGCAGCACTGCTGCAAATCTGACCAATTATTCTCACTGCTGATCTTCTGACATTGTTCTTTGATCAGTGGTCTAAGAAATCAGCTCTCCACATGCTTACTTGATGTTGGCTTCATCCTGAAGCTTTGCCGCCCTACTTTGAAAAAAATCTCATCTTGTCAACAAAGGCAGAAATGAAGATGCGACAGCCTGCAGCAACTGCTGCCTTACTTCCTGAGTCAGCTTGTCTTTGGCTGTCACCAGATTTCCACCTGAGAACCTGTGAGGTCCAGCTTCATTAATGGTAGCACTGGTAAAGGCTGGCTTGGTGAATTACCCATAGATACCATTTTATCCTGAATCGTGATGCACCATGAGGCAGTGGTTAGCCACACTGTATGTTAACAGCAAGCAAAGCATTTATTTTTATAATCTTCAGTCTCCATGTATGTGTTTCTACTCTAAGATATTCACACAAAGTCTTACCTTTGCCTCTCTTACTGCACTATGCCATGCAGGAGAAAGGAAACTATGATAAAGATGTAATTTGCCTCGCCATAAATGTGTGCTTTCTGAGCTACTGCAGAGAATTTGGACATTGATTAGCTGGGAGCAAGCAGATAGAAAGCCTAAAGATCTCCTAATGGAATATCAATACTGCAAAACTTGCAGGTTGAAAGCTCATGATATCCACTCAAAGGATCCTGTGGGATCATTGTACTGTCTTTCAAAACCTCATTATACTTTGGTCATCTGGACTAGCATTATGTTTTAACTTCTTCATTACCCTTTTCTGAGGGGGAAATTTTTCAGTAAAATCCACCAGAAATAGAGCAAAGAGAGTCTTCAATTCCTGATGGAGGTCTAAAGTGTTTTTCTTGTTTGGAGTCTTCCCCCTAACATTGTTGGGATCAAGCTGTTTCACACTACCTGACTCCACTCCTGCCAAATTCCATCTTCTCTATTATTTTTTCACTAGCAATACAGGCTGGCAGAAGAAAGAGCAATAGGCTGTAAACTGTGACAATTCATGGGTCACGTCCTCCCTTTCTTTTTTCCTTTTCATCGTTATCACTACTGGCTTCCAGGAGCTGAAGGAGGACGGGTAGGACCTTCCACTTTGACACCACATCCAGCTCGCTCTTGCCCCCTGCAATACTAAGAGGGCCGGTAGAAGTTTGAGCAGCACTCCCTCAACTGATGGTGACCAGAGCAGCATCTAGTGGCTCAAGCATTGTTTCAAAGAAGATTTTGGTCTGAAATCTTCAGGCGTGAGGAATTTGTTTGCATATTGCCACGAAGTATAATTTCTCCAAAGTCACAGCACTTGTGAAAATATGGCATTTGGCAGCCTTGGTGCACAGAGAGGTTTAACAGCTGGGTGAACAGTTTGAATGCATCACCTCTTGTAGTCTTGGTGGCCTCCATGGAATGACTTGAGGTCAAATTGATAGCATGCATTTGAATACTGAGAGATGTGAAGTACAAAAGAAGAAAGGAGCAGAAGCAGTGTGGCAGCCCTGGAGCAGTCGTGCTTGCAGAACCAGACTCATGAGTAGCTCCTCCAGAGCTGCCTGCCCATCAGTTGGAGCCTTGTCCGGGAACAGAACAGCTACACAGAAGTGATTTGGTACATGTGCAGTTGATGAGCATCTCTGTTCGACACGCAAAATCAGTGGATCAGCCCACAAACCAGCTACTTGCCTGGTCAGAAAACTAAACACCAACACTAGCTGCTGATTCCACACAGACCATACAGCAAATTTTGTCATGTCTTTTGGGAAGGAGTCTGAGTCAAACTCTGATACCTTGTACCAAACTGGACTCATCTGGAAATCATCTGAAGAGACGCTGTGTGCTAATTCTGTGCCTACGTTTCTTCTGGGTAAAACCACAGAAAGAAATGGTCAGATTTCTTCTAACTCAGGCAATATATACGTTATGATTTCTTGAGAGCGTTACTGTTTTGGAGCGAGGGCGGTTTCTGCTTGCTGTTTGCATTTATCTCTGTTCAAGGGGTGGAAAATTAAGAATAAAAATCCCCCAAAAGCCATCACCTTGGGAGGTTCTGCTGCCAACCACCACCGGGCTGAAAGCTGAGGTCTTCTTGCAAATTGGATGAGTTGTGTAGTAAGCCCGGGCTGTTTACTGTAAACAAAGATCAGTGTGGTTTGGCAGATAATTAATTTCCTGATAAGTATGTTTACCTGCAGCCCATCCCCCTCCCCTACCATCGAATTTTTTGCTCTACCTTATTAAATCTACAAACACATTTAAACCACTTAGGCTTGTTTTCCACACACAGTTGTTTTCAGTCAGCAATGGGTCATAATCCCTGCTTTGTACTAACTCAGACTAGGTTGATGTATGTGAATGTCTGGATTGCTTGAGTTTAATCTGCACTTCCCCCCCACACCCCAGCGCAGAGCAGTTTGGTCCTCTGAGCCAGCAGGATGAACCACTCGCTACTACTACCTTGCCTTACACAAGTGTGTGGGCTTGAGTGTAATTATTTTACATGGTATTTCTCACCTGGCAGTGAGTTCCTGTGATAATAGGGTCTGTGTAATTACCAGCCTGATAGAGGGCTTCGGTGAAACAGCTGCTTTTAGCAGATTTGAATCTCCTTTCTGCCTGACGTGTGGATTTTCTGNGGGGGGGGGTGTGTGCCTGACCCTGAATGGGTGCTGCTTTCACCCAAACCCCTCTTTCCCAGCTGCCAGGTTGCCCCAGGACAGGGAGCAAGGCTCCTTTCAGACACTTCTCAGAATAGAGAGGCTCAAAATGACCAGAAACCGTGCAAAGGGGAGATTAAACCAAATTTAAACTAATTCCATGTTTAGATGTAGCCACGGGACAAAGCCAGGCTTCAGACTGCTCGTGGAAATCGCCTGGGTGCAGAGGGAATAGTCTGTGTATTGCTTTTGCAATATTTTTCAGTGCGAAGAACCAAGGTGGGGATTCGCTCTCGGACTTTGCAGAGAAGTCATCCCTGACAAAGTGCAGCAGTTCATGAACAGATGCAAACCTGTATTGCATCAAGTTATCAGATTCGTCTCTTAGTGCTGGGCTCCTGGCCTTGGTTGTAGTTTCTGTAAATTACCTGGGAGCTTTGGAAGGCATTAGTGCCTTTCTCTGTTGTGTGTGTAACAACATTAAAGCTGAAATTACTTTCTTATAGGTTTAAAAATAATATCCCAGTGCCTGCTTCAAATCTGGCTGAAGTTAATAGGAACTGGCTTAAGTGAGTTTCAGTCAAGGTCTGGGGATTTCAGAAAGTTGTTCAGAATTACCTGCATTTATTACATGATTAGGTCGTTGTGGGAGCTGCAGCAGGTGTGGGTCCCCTAGCCAAGATGGTTTTGTGAAACAGCAGCCACCCCCAGCAGTGGTCCTCAGGGAGAAGCATGGTACAGAAACCACAGCTGAGTCACACCAGCCAGCTCAGCTCCTCCTGTGCGAGATGTGAACTCCACAAGATACGGCACGCCATAGGGCAACAGCAAAGACCTCGATCCCTGTCCCCCTTTTTCCCCTTAGCCATTGGAGAGGGTCATCCAGCAGTCAGGTGGCATTAGCCTGTCACAAACTCTGGGCTGCTCCGGGGTCTCTTTGCTCCACACCAGCTGTGGGTTGTACCTCTGCCCATTGGTAGTTTCATTGCCAGTTTTGCAATGGATGACTCAAACAGCATCCTCAACATCCTTGGCCTCCTCCACTGCCAACAGACCTGAGTTGAACACATTCTAGGAGCAAGAGTGTTATGGGCTGGTGCCTTCCAAGAAGTTATTGCTTTGCTAGAGAGAATCCCAGTGGAAAATCAGCTTTCTTCTGGGTTGGTCATCATGTGTATTTACAGCACTGATAGTGTCTACTTAATATATTTTTACTATTTTCTGCAAGGTAATTTTACAATTACAATTTTATGAATAGAAAGGGAGAGTGGCATTTTCTGCTTTGCCAGGCTAGTCTTTCCCATCATACCACCTTCAGAGGGGAAAACCACAGCCTCTTGACTGGGACACAGGGAGAATAACCAACAAAACAAATAATTTTGGGGAATATGGAGAGATCTGGAAGGTATATATACTGAGTTGGGTATATTAGCAAAAAAAAAAAAAAAAAAAAAAAAAAAGCAGCGGTTACCAGAACCAAAGCTCAAAAGATCTTATGGTTGTTCTCTGACACAGCTCCATGCCTTTTGGAGATTGTCCAATTTGCGGGAGGTGCAGGAGCATGTAAGGACTGTGACAACTACTTTTACACAGCCTTGTGCTCCTTCGGCCTCTGTTCATCTCTACTTGCTGTCAGTCTGCGAAACACCTTATTATGGGAGGTTCTGCCTGAAAATTTCTAACTTAGAAATTGCACACACAAACTTCCTAACATTGCCTTGTAATGTTTTCCAGCCAGCCCTTCTCCCAAGTCCGGAGGTTTCTGCCAACACCTTCACTTCAAAACACCCAAATACGCACACCTCTCTCTCCCGTTCCTGAGTTTCTGATGTGCTAAAGTGATTTTTGTGCCGTTATTTTTGGAAATGTGAGGTAAAGGAAAAATGCCTTGCACATCAAAGATATAGTTGACCCTTTGAGACCAACTCTTTGCCATATTCTCTTTCAAAAAGGTGTTCTCATGTAAGCATGCTCAGGAGGAGGAAGGGAGCAGCAAGTCCAACCGCAAAGCTTTATGTTCAGTAGGAGAGAATTGTTCCTGCCAGAATGTGAAACAATTCCTGTATCCCTGCCAAAACAATTGCTTGATGTGTGCTCCCTAATAGCTCATAATGAACCACAAACAAGCTTTTAAAGTAAGGATAAGGACACACATGCTTATAATGTTCATAGACTGAACATCCAGAGAACTGAACAAAGAGCCAAAGAATAGCTCAGCTAAAGGGGATGAAGCCTGCTCTTCAGCACTTTGCTAATTAAAACAATGGCTCTCTGAATTACAGTATTTCTTTTTTGGAAAAACACTCAGATTCTTCCAAAGAGGCATTCCTCCAATCAGCATATTGGAGAAAAATAGAGTCCTGATCATGAAAATAGATGCACATAGGTGGTTCCCTCCCTCCTTGAACTCAGTGAAGATTTGTGCAGGAAAAGGGCTCAGCCAGGCCATTTGTTTGGGAATCACATAGGTCCTACAGTAATATGGACTGTAGATATCATTATATAGAAAGTTTGACCTACAGAAGTATCTGTTTAATACACTTGGCACTGATAGCCTGCTTCAAACCTGCTGAAACCTGGTACACCTCCTCATTGACCTGGGTGGCCTTCAGTGTCTGTTATCCCTTTTTTTTTTTCCTCTAACCTCTTCTTAAATGTTTTTAAAGAAGTAATTTCATTCCTGTAAGGAACTAGATTTTTAAAGGAAATCAGTGGATACCCAAAGTGCTTGCTCAATGCTTCCCATTCACATATCTTAGTCATATGAAGAGTTGAATACATGTGGGTTTTATATTCAATTTTGACTACTGGGATAAGAGAAGCACACAATATCCAGATGACTCACCCAAGGTCAGAGTAAGCCAGTGACTTATAAAGAAATTCAAATCTCCTTAATTTCCCAGGTCTCATCCACAAGACAATCTTGCCTTTTACATGAAAAGAGCTAAAAAAAGTTTTATTCATTTATGGGAAGGGAAAAAAGCAAGTATCCCTGAGGAAGAAAATAAATTATTAGACCAAACATCACAAAAGGTTTTTATGCCATATGATTTGCAGCATTCAGCAAAATTCAACAGTTAAAGCATTAAATAATTAAAGCTATAAGCAAGAGGTGGGAAGGGAAACTGGTTTTTAAATAAAATGCGGGAAGGAGTCAGGAATCAGTGGGACAGGAAGCTGCAGGCAAAAGGTTCAAAAGGGACTGGAAGGGTGAAGTGTCTATCACCAAGACAGTGAGTTTATATTAATCTACCTGTAGCAACAACTGTTACGGATGTTGAAAGATACACAGTTCATAAGCATAAATGCAGAGGGAGCAAAATGCTGAAACACGGCTTCAGCTTGAGCTTGAGCTAGCTCCCTATTGCCTTAACTCACACAAATATCTCCAGTGCAGTCGTGGGTACTATCTGTGTGACTAAAACCAGAAAGGTCTCTGGGGCCCAGGCCAGCTTTGAACTTGGCCAAATGCTAGACAGCTGGAACATATTTTTAAATGTAATTTTTTCCTGACTACTGTTTCCAAGGGTATTCTCAAAGTCTGTTTTGTTTCTTCCCTTACTTTTAAAAGCTCAGGCCCCAGCAAAAGAAACAAAGTGCTAGAGGAGAACAGGAACTGCTGGAAGGAAACCTGTGGTGGCTGATGCACAACCTGAGATGCAGAGTCATCTACCCTTCCTGAATCCAGGGGCCTTGTTTGTTCTACTCTTGCTTTTCTTCAGACACTGCTCACCAATAAGAGGCCAGGTCCGTACCCTGGTTCTCTATATGTTCCCGTAGAATAAAATGCAGCATAAGGGCAATTGCTAATTACCCATACAGCCACTGATGCTGTATGCACAGATGGGTCCAGCTGTTTAAAGTACAACCCAGGATAGATCAGCTGTGCAAGTCTGTGAACAGAGAATGAAGTTACATCAGGCATAGGACTCTAGCGAGAAACCTGTACGGAAAGAAATAGTTATGTGGAGTCAAACCCAGAGGACACAAAGTTCTCGCTGAAGCAATGAAAACCACCAGCCTCTTAGGCAGGGCATTGAACTCAAGGGAGTCAGGTTCAATTTTCCAGCAGTTCAACCCCAGATTTGTTTGATTCGCTGCCAGCTGGATAGATACATCAAAACACAGGCACAGACAAATCAAAGCCCATGAAAATTATCTACCTTCTCCTTATACAAGATATCTTCAACACCAGTGTTCTCAGAAAACAGTAGCTGCTTCAGGCAGCCACTGTAACTCCAGATGAACTCCTCTATCCGATCAGTTGCTTAGTGATGAGAGGGCTATAAATTGGAGTAAGGGCTTTGGGAATTTTCCCCAAGAGCCACATGTTTCTTTATTACTAATACTAGGTAGTATTTAATTCACTTTGGTATTAGGAATTACTCTGAGGCCTGAGCTGCTCACCCCTGTGCACACACCCCTGTGTGTGTTTCCTGTTGTCTTTGCTGGGTCCAGTGCACAAATAGTCAAGGCATGTTTTTCACTCCTGAGTCTGTATTCACTCTCTGTGCTTATGTTGCTCTCATGACAAAATTCAGAAGGTGTGTATGAAGAATCTCATTTGGGCCTATGTCTCTGGAAGTGCATGGGGAAAAAAAAATCACTACTATTCATATCCTTGCATCAGCAACCACTTTCCCCCTCTAAAAATAAACTAATGGCATTTTCAGTACATTTCCAACCACCATTGACCTCACCAATCCCAGAGGGGAAAGAGCTATGGGAAACTGCCATTTCAAGGAAGGTCTGCTTCTGCACTGTACCAGTGCAGCTGGAGGAAAGGTTACCAGGCCAGAACATGCAGTGGCATCTTATCTATAAGGGAATTTTTCCTTATTTATACATGCAGGCAAATACAATTATTTTAAATGGGTTGGGGATTCCAGCCTAATCTAAGATCAATGTTGGACATTTTTGTGAAGACATGTGGCATGTTGTTGCACTCAGGTTGCACTGTAGGCGTTTACTTGTCCCGGCACTTCATCTAAGACTTTACTTAAGACACTGCACAGGTAAAGAAAAACACTAGAAGAGCTCCACCACATAATGATTTTTTTAATAAATAAAAAGGTTGGCTGCTTAAAAGGTCGAGTTAAGTGAAATATAACAACTGTGGGTTTTTTCAATTGAGAAGTCCCATATTTGGGTTTATATGTCCTAGAAGGTTGGCCAAATGTCCTTTTTTGCTGTTTCACTTAAACACTTAAACGTGCCTATATTTATGAATCCATACATGGATTCATGTATGAATCCATGAGTCAGGTGGGAAGCTGTATTTGGGATTATTTTTTTTTTTCATGTGCCATATTTTGGATTAAATACAATTTTTTTTCTTCAGAAAAGAGACAATAACTAATCAATTGTACAGAGAGGGAAAATCAAATAGAGATTAAAATAATAGACTAATCCTACCAGGATTTAAAACTTGCTGTTTTCACAGTATGATGCAGTTTGGCAAAGAGGTCCAAAACAGCTAGAATGTGTAATTCACATTGCCTTGCAATTGCTCTCAACACATGCAATAATTTATCTTCCTTCTAGAGTGGGTTGACTTTTGTGCAGTTGAGTCTCATATTGATGGCATAAAAATTCAGAAAAAAACTGAGCTGGGCTGCTATTTCATCAGTAGGAGGAAAAAAATACAGCATTTGAACAGGGAAAAAATATTGTTTTTCCAGGTAGCATAGCTGCAGAAATTTTGATATGCTCTAAATTATTACAAGTCACATATTTATTTGTACCTGAATATAAAATATAGAGATAAGAAATTATTTTTTACACTTTAATCTTACAGACTTTTTAATCTCAATATTTTGTATACTGAAAAAAAGAAGTTTCAGGAGCTCAATGAATCCTCATGAGCTACATCAAATTAGTTATACAGCCCATAATATCAGCACTCTATGAGACCCCAGATGCACCCAAACCAAACTGAAAATCTTTGCTAGTATCCTGCTCCAAAATCACAGAATCACAGAATATTAGGAGCTGGAAGGGACCTCAAAAGATCACCTAGTCTAACCCCCCTGCCTGAGCAGGATCACCTGGATTAGATCACACAGGAACGCATCCAGACTGGTCTTGAATATCTCCAGAGAAGGAGACTTCACAACCTCTCTGGGCAGCCTGTTCCAGTGATCTGTCACCCTCACAGTGAAAAAGTTCCTCCTTATATTAAGATGGAACTTCCTATGTTCCAGTTTGGAACCATTTCCTCTTGTTCTATCACTGGCCATCACTAAGAAGAGCCTGGATCCATCCTCCTGACACTCACCCTTTATATATTTATATACGTTAATGAGCTCACCCCTCAGTCTCTTCTCCAAGCTGAAGAGACCCAGCTCCCTCAGCCTGTCCTCATAAGGAAGATGTTCCACTCCCTTAATCATCTTAGTGGCCCTGCGTTGAACTCTCTCAAGGAGTTGTATGTCCTTCTGGAACTGAGGGGCCCAGAACTGGACATAATACTCCAGGTGAGGTCTCATCAGGGCGGAGTAAATCCATTCAGTTCTTCTCAGCATGGATTAGTGCTTGGGGATGGAGAGACACCAGGATCTAATCCCTTTTGACCTTGGTCTCCTTGTAGCATTTCATGGTGGCATTGTGGCCCTGCAAAGTCAGCACTATGCCAAGACTCCAGAGGGTTTTCCCCATGATAAATCATGAGCTTCCTTGACAGTTACTTCTCTCCAGGGATCAAAGATGCCTAGGGATTTGGCCTTTATTGCAGAGGTACAGGTTTACTAGATATAGCTCAAGGACAGTTGGAAAGATATAATGGAAGTGTCTTTTGGAAGATTCTCTCACCAAGGGTTGAATAAACAGAGTTAAGAAAAAAACCCTCAATTTTTCATGACACAGAGAAATAGCTGGCTGAAAAATAAGGGCAAAAGAGCAAGAATAAAATATGAGTTTTCATGATGGATAGATGTTACTAAGGCAATCCCATAAGACCTGTACTAGGAACCATGCATTGCAAAATTGTCAAACGTAATCTGGAAAAGAAGGTTAAAAATAGAGCAAGGAAGGCTGCAGGAGACAAAATTAGTTGGGATAGTGACATGTGCAATTGACTACAAAGAGGTATGGACAGATATCACAATACTGGTTGATGAAGCAATAAAATCACAGATGAAGTCAGTGAAAATCACAAATGAGTTGTCAAGAAACACAAAGTATAAGAAGGAGAAAGAAACAACTATCTGTATGACTATATACATGATGAACTCTAAATTAGCAGTTTGCTAGGGGAATTAGCTATTACTGATCTATCAAGATATTGGGGAGTCATTTTGGTTAGTGCTTTGAAAAGTCAGTTCCATGGCAATGATGTTGCAAATAGTGCATTGGGAACTGGAAATAAAACAGATAGCACCTTTGTAGCATTATAGAAATGGATGATGTATCTGAATCTTGAGTACTGCTGATAATTTTAGTTACTGCTTTTGCTAAAGGATATGCAAACATTAAGGAAGTTGCTGAGAAGTACCACAGAAAAATGAAAGAGACTAAATAGGTCACGATATTTCTGTATGGAAAAAGAGATGATGGAGCAGGTATATGAAAAAGCAAACAGCAGGAATGGACCTTTATAATGGGAGCAATAAAGTGGAGTACAAAATATCTCCTAGTGGCTGAAACTCTAGGAAAATTTGGCATAACTTTTGTCTCTATCTTGTTCACAGTATTTTTTTTTTTTTTTTTGCCTTTGTGTTAGATGTTTCAATCATAACATATACCTTGTAACACTGTGGAGATAAGACTCAAGCAGGACCAAAGAATGCAGCTCAGGCTGTGGTCCATTTTGTTGACACAGAGCTGAACACCTATCTCACCTGGGCCCAGCCTAGGCAGGGAAGCTGGGATGCTAAGGGTGGAGTGGGACCGACATTACCCTTCTCCCTGCAATGCAAAGAGCAAGTAGGAAGGGGAGATCCTAAAAGGGGAGATCCCGGTCTCAAGAGGAGTTCTGATTTTTTGAAGAGGCTCCTTAGAAATTCTGGGGACAAGCTGAGCAACAAGGAGTTATTTCTGGAATCTGGTATGATACTAATTCTGGCTTTGTTGGACACTGGCATGCAAGGACTTGGTGAGAGGACAGAAAATTACGCTTCTGAGAAGGAAATTGGGAGCTGATGGATGGGCTTTTTTGGGAAAGATCAAAGAATAAAGCTACATAGGGTATAAAGGGAAAAGATAAGGGCAAAGAAGTTGTTAATCTACCCATAAATTCACTATTTTTTGGGATGGAAATTGCTTGAGTTGCACAAAACCTTTGCTTTCCTTTGTCTCTCCTTCCCTTTTCTCATACTAGTGCGGTTACGAAGTAGGAAGTATATTGCATAAAAGAACCTCAGGCCGAGGTTCTGCTCCAAAGATCGATTGCAGCAATAGTCCAGGAGATCAAGCTGCCAATAACTGAGGAGGAGGACTTGATGATAGGCTACATTACTCAAAAAGGCAGCATGAAAGGGGAAGAGCCAAAGCATAGATCCTCTGCTGTTGGAGGGTGCAGCTCAGCAAACAACTGGCGAGCGGAACACTGCTCTGCTTACCCTCTGCCAGGCAGCAGTCGGAAAGCTGCTGGCAATGCTAACACTGTTCTGCTTTTTTTCCTAGCAGGAAGATTTTGCACAAAGGCTTGCACCTGCTTTAAAATAGGTTGTTAGAAACATTAATGATTCAAATGAATTTCTTATGTTAGTTAGATAATTCAGAGACCATGGAGAAAAAGCCACATTTTTCAACCACAATACCTTCTCATGAACTGGCGGAAAAGTACATATTCATTGGCTCCAGCAAGACTCTCAATCTCATTTAAACCAATGTTTCTCCCACCTGCAAAAAAGCCAAATATAAATCTAGTTAATACATGCTATTTATGAAGATCTTTCTTCCCATAAAAAGCAGGTGGGTCATATAAAGTTATTGCGGTTTTGTTCCTAAAAGCAATGTGATTCGTTAAGGTTGTTAGGATAGTTAGGAGGGAGTACCTGGCTCTGGAATGTGCCCAGGAGTCAGTGATTTAGTTTCTCTCCATTCTAGATTTCCTGATTATTTCCTCCCTATCACAACTCTTCAGTTCTTCCCCTATAAAGGTAACACTCTCCTACCTTCCAGGATGTTGGCAATGGCACAGAGAAGGAATTTATAAAAGTGTCTAAGATGGTTAGTCTACTCGTCACTGCAACATATACAACTCCTGGCTCCCATAAGCACTTCCACCAAGATGCAGTGATTCATATTTGGCAGATGGGAGCAGATTGATCAGGCCAAACACCATCTGGAACAAGTTCTGTAATACTTTGCAAAGTATTAATCAATGTGATGTTCTTCTGCCCACCTTAGACTCCAAGTGTAATCTTAACAAAAGTACAGTGCCGCCAGATTTATCTCAAAGTTGACTGTGCGATGCTCTGGACTAATAGACTTTACAGCCTCAGTGAAAGCATACTTACAACACCAAAAATATCTGGTCTAAACTCTGATTGACTGAATGTATATTTCACGGCAGAAGACAGGCATTGCCTCTGGTTGTTGCATACACTTACAGGAAAGTAAAATATTTCTCCCTAAACAGAATCCAAGAGTAAACCCTGGATGGTTTTAAATCATTGAAATAACATACATTTCCCTAGTTTAGGTACAGGTAAGTTAGGATAATTAGCTCTAACATACTTTAACCAGAATATAGAAAGAAAGAAAGAAAGAAAGAAAGAAAGAAAGAAAGAAAGAAAGAAAGAAAGAAAGAAAGAAAGAAAGAAAGAAAGAGAAAGAAAGAAAAGAGAACCATCATACAATTTGGTTTAGGAAATTGATTTTTTTCTGAAGTTTCTGTTCAATCAGTCCAGTGCAGGAACTAGGCTTATTTGTAAACATATATGTCTTTTAAAGCACTTTCTCTGATTGGTTCTTATTTTTTCTCTCTTGGCTGAACAGTGACAAAATGCACAAAACAGTATCTATCAGTTTCTAACAAATTCTATTTAATAAAATGCTTTCGGGAAGGGTGACCAAGTGAAGAACCTTCCCAACAATGGCTCCGATGTCCAGGTCCCCTGGGCTGGGTTTGCTCTCTACTTGGAGAGAAGCGATACTGCAAGCCATTTCCACTGACTGCATTCCTCAATTTCATTGGAAAATTCCTGCTAGGAAAATTAGTCTTCCTGATGAGTGCTGCTGGGGTATGACAGTTATCTCTAGTACCGTGTGAAGTATTTATTAAGGTACTGTGTGTCCCAGTGTTCAGAGGAAAGTGCTTAAACAAAACTTGTGGCTGTTTCCACTTCTTATAGCCTCTGACAAGGCGACAGAGAACGAAAGGCTAAGGATGTCATGATGGTCTATACCACAAGCTGTCTGCCAAAATAAACCCTCCAAGCAAGTGGACAAGAAGAAAGCAGATAAAGAATTGTGTCATGGACCACAGCTTTGCTTTAGAAGGATAATGCTTGTTCAGCTATTTACACATTGCTATACAAACCCATAAAAATCAAATATATGGGTCTAACAGCGCATGTTTTTCTCACTTCTCCATCCAAGTAAAGTTTCTCTTCTCTCGGCTCAAAGAAAGGGAACTGTTATTTTTCCTTGTAAAGGAAATGACTAGAACTTCATCAAAAAGGTGCCAGCAATTACATACTCTGAAAGGAGTATATTTCCTCTCAGGAGTGAAACTGGGATCTTTACTCGTCCAAAACAGTGTGTGCCATAGAATTATCTGATTCTAGTGAGACTGGACACATGAACAGAATTTACCATTGCAGAAACAGTCTGATAGGCTGTTTCTTCCAAAAACCTGCAATAGAGGAATAGGTCTTGTCCCTTAGATGAAACACTGAGCATTACAATTCCTCTATCAAGGCAGCTGAGCACCAGAAGATCTTTTATGCCAGAGGTCTGGCCTGCTGAAGTGGATGGTGCTGGTGCTGGTTGCTTCAGACATATGAGCTGCCCTCCACAAAACAGGTGTGCAAGCATCGCACCACTGTCCTGCAATGCTTTATTAAGTACTTGTGGCATCCTAACAGACTGTCAGCATGTCCTCTACTGTGACAGGGACACCTTTGTGATATGTTACCCAGTCACTAAAGCCTTTGTGCAGCCAATTCTGGAAAACAGTAATCCCAGGATTTTATTGAGCTGGCTAACTGAATGGACTACAGGAGCCCAGAAATTCCCCACAAACACTCCAAGACACAGCCAGAGACATTACCTGAATCCAAAAGAAAGCCAAGCTGTCCTGTTATGCATTTTGTTGTCCATTCAAAATCAATTATAAATAGAAGGCAGAGGTGGCAATCAGACTCGGCTTAGTCAGTTTATTAAACACAAAAATCACTACCCATTAGCAAAAAAAAAAAAAAAAAGTTACCATGTTATCATGTCATGTTTTCAATGCACATGCCACAACAGCTCTGGACAGAAGGATTATCTGTCAAATTGTATACCTCATTTATTGACTGCAAAGTTCCTAAACTGCTATCTCATTTCCATCTCCTTATTTTATAAGCAGAAGGGGAAAAGAAACACAGTAGCACCCGTGACAATAAACAGAAGAATCACAGAATTGTAGGTGTTGGAAGAGACCTGAAGAGATCATCAAGTCCAACCCCCCCTGCCAAAGCAGGTTCCCTAAAGGAGATTGCACAGATAGGCATCCCTAGAGAAGGAAACTACACACCCCTGCTGGGCAGCCTGTTCCAGTGCTCCATCACCCTCACCGTGAAGAAGTTCTTTCACATATTGGTGTGGAGAATCTTCTCTGATTTTCCTTAAAGTAACAAGTAAATAGATAAACTGAGGAAAAAAAAAATGTACCCAGTACAGTTATTCATACCATAGAACAAGAAAGCTCTTTTATTTATCAATGAGATAGGAAATATGAAAGGGACTTAACTAGGCTACAGATCAAGGAGAGTTCAGCTGACACAAATAGCAGAGCAGAAGTTTGCTTCGGAGTTTAGAGTAGCAGAGGTAAACTTTCATAATATTAAAGTGCTTAATACAAATACCACCTTAACTAGGTCTACAGTGACAGGCCTATGCTATTGATTGCACAGTATTATATCGATGCATTATAGGTGCAGGGGACAGGAACACCTTATTCCAGCGAACAGCCAGCATGCTGCCATGTTGATTTAGTCTCTTCCGAACCGCTATGCTTTCAATCGGTGTAGTTCAAAAATGCAGAGAGTACATGTATTCTGCAACTGTTTCTTCCCTAAAAGATCATATCAGCTGAGTGAGTTTGCAGGGTCAGCAATGAGGCATTTATATGCCCTTTGATGATAATTTTTGGACTGTGTTGCTCCTGTTCTATTTTTCAACCATTTTTTTTGCCATTTCTGGCAAAAGCGATGCCATGGTGAAGATTAATTAGCAGTTTGAAGGGAAAAATCTTCTGTTGTAGCAATAGGTACAGAAAAATGAAAGCATTGAGATCATTTCTGCGTCCCTAGCTCCCTCAGCTTTGAGCTAATGCAAAATGTTATGAGACCTGACTATTCCATAAGATTATATCCCCCCCACCTTTCTTCCAAAACTTGTTTTAAAGAATTTTAAATGATTTGTCAACCACCTGCCCTGCTCCTCTGGGTTACCACAGCATACTGTGCACATTGTGTTTATGTGTTCAAGGCAAAGATGCTCAAATAACCCAGCTTTCCGCAGCATCCCCCATACCTGGGGCTCAGAGATCAGAGGCATTATCCTCCCCAGGCACACTGCCCCGAGGTTCGCTGCCTCTCCCACCATTGTGTGAATTGCCCCTGGAATGCACAGGCAAATTCCTTGGACGTGTCATCTCTTGAGTCCCCTTTCATCCAGTGGAGGATAGAGACAGGTGTTAAATCAGTTCTAGTACCCATGATACCACAGATGCTGGTGGGGAAAAATTAGAAGAAAAAGACAATGTCCCTTTTGTCCAGACTGTAATTTCTATGTTAAGACAGAAAATGTTTGGCTCCTTCACATTCAGTCAAGTTCTTTACCATGAAATCCTTGCCCTCCATCCCCTGTTTTGGAAGCCTCCAAAGATGAGGATGAACCTTTCTGGGCACACTGACCAGAAACAGTTTAGTTGCTAGCTGCACANAAAAAAAAAAAAAGCATACAATTTTGAGTATGATTGAGAATGATTTTATTCCTTTTACCAGAAGACGCAGGTCCTTCTCCCATTATCCCCCAAACCTTAAGAAACAGAGAACATTCTAGAGCATCCTGCACAGACTTAATAACCTTGAGAGTGTTTGCTTCCCTACACTGTGTAGCTTAAAAAAATCATGTTGAAATCTTTAGTACAAAGGCGATAGAGTTTTCAACTTCATCTTGTTATTCTTTCTAATATTTTCTACTGCTCAGGACATTTAGTTTTATTTACAGTTAAAACACCTTTGAAAACATCTTTACAATTACGGTTCCACATCCTAAAACACCAGCCTTTAGTGAAATAAAATCCCTAACAAAGTAAACAAAAATCCCTGCATGAACTGTAATATGTGCACTGTTGAACTCACATATAAAGAGTACATAAAATAGATTTAGGTTTAAAGCCAAAACCAAAGAAATGTGAATAGTTTCCAGTCATCATCAACTGCAACATAGCAGCATAACACTTCCCCAGTTGTATGCTCTGAGCAGTGGTGGCATTTTATTGAAGTGCCCTCTCCAGCTGCTCAGCACCACCTCCAACCTCCCTTCTTGGGCACACAGAAAGTCTCACTCCTAAGCTTATTCTGCAAAACAAAGGAGACATTGAAATGAGAACATCTGTTTCTTGCCACCCATCAGCTTTAATATCTGACTCCTTCTGGACCTGTCCTTTGTTCCTCTGGGTACCACTGGGTATAATAAAATCTCCTTGCATTTATCCAAACCTACCTTTAACCTGTCAGTGAGCTACTCCTCTCAAAAAATCTGAAGGAACAGATAAGCTGTGGGTGCTATGAGTCTCCAGGCAAAGCTGGTCAGTGCATTCAGCATATAGTGAAGCCCATGGCAGCTGCTCCATCACTGTGGCCATGAGGGTCAGCAACAGCACCCTGCGCCAAGAGAGCACTATTTTGGCTTGGGTCTGAAGTTGGGGGTCCCCAGGAAAAAGAATCCCTTGATTACAGGCTTCTCCAGAGTTGTCCTGAGCCACAAAGTCACAGCCTGAGGATATGCTAACCCATGCCTGTGTGTCACCATGAGTATTGTAACACTCAACAGCATCTCCTGCATACTGCCACTTGGAATATGGCATTGGTCGTCTCACAAGAAGTACGTATATGGTGGGATGAAAATGACAAAATGCTGGGACATGCATAGTTCAGTCCCTGGCTTGTGTTGTCTCCCTGCAGGCCATGATGGAGCAGCAGAATAATACACAGTGGGGCACCCAACCATATTTCCTTGGTGTGTATGCCGACACGTGTTGGTGTGGCATGGCAGCAGCTTAGTCAGCCACTCCTAATACTTGTGTGCACGTGACTCATGCAATAGGTGCTGGGGATCAGTCACTTCAGGATATGCAGAAACCACAACAAATCCCAGAATTGAACATGCCTCAAGTTGTGGTGGTAGAGCCCCTTGCCTACCCCAGGCCCTTGAGTAGATGTGGAAGGACAACCCCACACGCTTCCGTCCCCACAGCTTTTCCTGAGCCAAGCTCTGTCCTGGCACAGGGAAGCACAAAATCTTTTGTTCAAAGTCTAATTCCAAGACCTGACCTTGCAGGACATTAGTGACCCGAATGTACACCTGAATCCACGTTTCCATGGGATGGGCTGAACCAAAAATAAACAGAAAAAAAAGCAGAACCTACTCTAAATAGCTTCCAAAGTCAGGGGTTTCACTCTGAGCTGCTCTGGTGTTATTGCTAAGCTAATCCTGCAGGTTGAGGTGACAGCAACCCAGTGTGACTGACTTTCTGAGTGAAGTTTCTGAGGCCTGGCCTTTGGCCCTGACCTGCTTTCTTTTTCATTCCCTTCCTTTTCTCTCTTTCCTTCCTCACCCTTTTAACTTACTGCTAGCATGTTTTATCCGTTTTAAATCTTTATACATACAATTTTTACAAAAAGGTTTCTAGGCTGACAGTCTCTCATTGTATCTGTCATTTCCTATTACTCTCTGTGACATGACAGACTCTCATATGAATATGATGCATTATGACACAACACATGACACCAGTTACCCAATATTGTACCTCATTAGAAGAAACTGTGAAGGCATAAACCAAGGGTGAGCCCTTTCTATTAATCTCTTGTTCCTTTTGCTACCACTATTAGGAGTTCATGTGGTTGTTGCAGATTTCCCCCCTCCCCCCGCCATGGACAGTCTCCTAATTGTTTTTGAGTATAGACAAGAAACAAAAAAAAAAAAAAGAAAAAGAAACCACAGTAAACCCCTGAAAGGTTAATACCCATCACACTCTTTTCTCTGTGAGCACAGAAAGAAAATCTTTTGAGATAGACCTGGTTGATCCCTTCTTAATAGCTGGAAGGAAAACAAGAATTTATATCTCCCTGGCAGCACATTTCCTGATGGCAGAACAAGTTGATCAGAATTACTGTTGTCCAGGAGGGAAGGAATCATCTGGAAAGATGCTGGATTCTCTTTTAGACACAGTTTGGTAAAATAAAAAAATAACTTAAAAATTGACAGTCCTCAGATCACAATAAAATGCTTTCTGTCAAAATCTGCTGGAGAGAAAAAAAAATGTAAATGCTGATGTAAGAAAGAAAGATTATTGTTGTTGTTCCTTCTAGTTTCCCCCTTATGCTTGATAAGTGGCACCTCTGATTTTTTCTTTCTAATTCATACCTACAAATATCACCTCCTAATAGAGCAGAATGAGCCTGCATCATTGTTGTGTGAAACTGTCTGGGGAAAGAAACCAAGGCCAGTTTCTCCTCTGTTTCTGTGGAGTTTGTAAGCTCCATGAACAGGATGAAGCTATTATGAAGGTGGACAGGAGACATTTATTAGCCACAGCAGATAAGCCTCAGTCTGATTTTCAGTTATCCCAGCTGACACTGTCTCTTTGCGTTCAGCACAGACAGTCTCTGTTGCGCTAACACCTCAGGCCAGGCCAACAAACTCCTGCTAGGTGTGTGGTGACTACAGCTCATGAAACACCAAAGTTGTCTTCCTACATTTTAGAAAATTCTAGTAGCAGAGATGGTGGATGAGAATCGGATGTTTATAAAACTGTGGGAAGCAGTAGTAAGCGGATGACTCCATACCAACAGCAGATTAGGCATCTGGAGACAAGTTGCTAGCTCCTACAGTTATGTCAAAGTCAGGGGATACAGCTGCAAACTCTTCTATAGCCACGTCTTCCTAATGAATACTGGAGCGTATGCATATAGCTCAGGTGACTGAAGAGATTTCAAGATGATGTCATTTTGATTCTTTGACAACATTTGGTGTAAGAAGAATAAAACACTCCCCTAGAGTTAACTGAATTCAACCAATTAACACTGACAGTCACCACCTACCTGATGAAGGCAGATGTTTGCATCCCCAAAACATGTTTCGCTTAGTTGGCACCTTTAATGTCCATCTAAAAGCTGAGTAATCATGGAAAAGTGATACTGAGCTGTCTCACTCAGCCTGGAAAGACTCTTGTCAGGCTATGCAGATGTGGGATGATGCTGTTTTGCTCTTGCACCTGAAGGTGTATAAATGTTCATGCTCTTTTTACATTGGTATTCCCTAATCTCTCACAGGATTTAAATTCACTTTAATGAAGGAGAAAGTATTTTTAGAATTGGATTTACAGTTAAATCCCACAGTCCTGTTACCAAGCTTGCTATTTCTAAGCAAATATACTCTAAAAACAGAAAGATAATTTTCTGTTTGTTAGGAAATGCTAAATGTTATGCTGTAGCTGAGCAGGAGAAATCTGAGGCACTCACCTTGACTAACTGGTACAACCAGTTCTGGGATGTGTTAATGTGGAAAAAAATGAGTGATATCCTCAAAATCCTCAATCAAAATTATTTCTGAATATTCAGATGTATGTTTTTCACTTTTGCTTAAAAAAAACCTCGAACCAACAAAGCTCCATAGAAAAGCTACTCACTTCCCATTTCAATCTGCTGGGCTTTTTTTCTTTATTGTCTATGTTTGCCACAATGTTTCTGACATCTTTTACAGTCCGTTATAGGGAATGAACTCATTCTAACTGTGTCCCAAATAACTAGTTAGGTATATAAAAGCTTAGGTTCCAAAACCAACCCCTGAGGAACACCACTCATCACTGGTCTCCACTTGGACATGGAGGTGTTGACCACTATTCTTTGCGTGCAACCATCCAATCCAGATGGTTACCCTATCTCACATAGCCATTAATCTCTTGTGACACATAACACATTTTTGGATCTGTGGCTTTGAGCCATTTGAAAAGTAGGTAGTTTTGCTTCTTTAAGAAACTAATGGCACAGTGTACTTTCTTAAAATCTGTTCTGTTGCTGCGTAACCTTATTAAGGATGTAAGTGTCTAAAAGGCAACATTCATCAAGTGAGTTTACACCTGGAATTGCTTTCCATTTCTCTCATGTGCTCGGTTAGACCTCCAGTCTCTAGGTAGGTGCCCAGGCTTCTCAGTACAGGAACAGTTCCTGGCATGTAGGACAAGCTCAGCTAACTGAGTAGCAAGCACAAAGGATACAAAAGCAGGACTTAAAGGATCAGATAGGAACCTAGCTAATTCCAGGTGAGAAAAAGACTTTTCATCAGGATTTACAGCCCTGAACCTCTTCTGACAGCAGGCTAGTTCAGAAAGAGCTTCTGGGGACGAAATAGTTGCAATGATAATGCGTACAGTGCTAGAAGATTAACACCTGAGCACCTGGACATCTAGATATCAGAGGACTGCTTTATTGGAGTCATGAAACAATGACCAAAAAGACACATTTTTCTCAACAGGTTTCTAATCCCTTTGCAACCAATGAAAAAATGTAGGGTTCTGTAAATCAAAAAAGGAT
Source organism: Heliornis fulica (assembly GCA_013399135.1). Taxonomy (NCBI): domain Eukaryota; kingdom Metazoa; phylum Chordata; class Aves; order Gruiformes; family Heliornithidae; genus Heliornis; species Heliornis fulica. The sequence goes on along the minus strand of VXBZ01005879.1, from coordinate 74,016 downwards.
GAAAACACTCAACTGGAGTCCTGCATTTTTTTTCAAAACTGGAGAGACCAGACATGGGTGTCTTCAGCAATTAATCCTAACACAGACACCCATCTGCAAGATGGAACTCATGTTTTACGATCGAAGTAGAAAAATGTTCATGCTGCCCAAAAGAGGAACCAATGTCTACTCCTCTCCTACTTTCTCTGCATTTTGCTTTCACCTACTACAGGTTGGTTTAGAGAATCAATCATACTGGTAGGTTGGTTTCTGCAGATTTGTACCCTAAATTACCAGCTACCCCTCCACACAGCATTTAGGTTGTCCAGGACAATAATTCTGTTTGCTAGAAGGCCACATAAAGATTAGTTGATGCAGCACTGCCTGAAGCACAATGCTCTTGATCAGACAAGTATTGTAATAAGAGCCTAATCCATGACATACTGAAGTCACTGAAACATTACCACTAATACATGAGGATTGAATTAGGACTTGCAAATCTTCGAGGCAGCTATTGCTGTTCAAGTAAAATTCCTTTATTAATGATAATATGTATCTGTACCAAAATGAAAAAATTACCTTTGAAACCTAAATCCTTATGTTTTAAATTGGTAGACATCCTATGTTCTACCCCATAGGATGATGTACAAGTAGAACATTCGGAATGAGAGGACAAATGATTTTTTCATTTGAAGGGGCCTTGAAAGATCATCTAGTCAAACCTGTTGATGTTTAAGTCTATATATTTCTCTCAAAATCAGTATTAGATATTTTTATTCTACCACTTTATGGGCTATTTCTCCACTCTTTCTAGACTTCAGAATTCTGATACCCTGACTACCAATCTATGGTTTATTCCACTTTCAGATCTGATTGTAAATTTATTGTGCTGATTTTAGTAATGCTCTCTTAAAAGTAGTAGGTATCCCTGAAAAATATTATTGTTAATATACTTTTGAAAAAAGTACTGCTTAGCACGACCTCAGTCATATAAAAAATGAGGAATGTTGAAGCACTGCTACCTTTACCGACAGACTTCCATAATTTTACTCAAAAATGGTGATGTGCCTTATGCACATCAGTAGTATGCGCTGTAAGTAGTGGCAGGGATGGATTTATAAGTAAAAGTAGGGAAAAGAAGGGAGAAAAAAGGATTGTGAGCATCAATCAGCATGACATGTACTCTGGATTGTGTAAGGACAGGCTGCAGAGCCCTCACCTAGATCATGGCAGATCCAGCCACAGTAGCACTGGTGTACAGGGACTTAGAGTGAAGAAGGAATGTTGGAGCAACACCCAGTTATTCAGTGGGGGCTGGAGAACCTAAAGGATAGCTGAGCTGTCCAAAGAGCAATCTAAAATTGTTACCTCCCACTCCGGTGTCAGCTATGCATCTACACACCCCCCTCCCACAGCCTTTTCCTCACCCCTTTCTGAGTCACAACCCCTCTGTCTCCATCTGCTTGATGGTGGGAGGGCAGAAGGCAACATGCAGCCAGACAGGTATGAGAGGAGTGGGTCTGTAGGATATGCCTCCTGTCAGCTGAATCCACTCATTTTACTTTAACATATCCTATGAAGGAACGATGATATTTTCTCTTTGTTCTCAGTGAGGGCTGGGCCATAACACAGGTGCGATGCAGCTCTGGCACCGGCTGAGCTCAAGGGCCCGAAAGGCAGCTCCCGAGGGAGGGTGCCCTAGGAAGACAGCTGAAATCCTGGAAGCAGAAGAGTGTGCTCCAGGCCCTTCAATTTTAAAATGTCCTTTTCCACTGTGTAAGAGAGGCATAAGGTCTCCACAGCTTTTTTAGCCGTCACCTGAGAATCTACAACATGTGGGTGAGCCTGCGCAGGGTCAGCTGGACTACCAACAAAACGAAAAATTCATTGCTTGTTTTGGTGGTCTCCCAGCCAGCATGCTTCATCTTTATCTATGAGGGTACTGAGGATGCTGAAAATAGCCTGAAGGGAGAAAATGAAACCGAGTTTTTCAGGCATGTGACAACGTCTGTATAATCCCAAGAGATTACTCACTATTCCTACATTCTGTAGCAATTTCTGTTCCTGTAATTCTCTGTATGTCAGCCAGACACCATATTGTGAGCAAGGGGAAGAATTCGGGTGTGGTATGAAAGAGGAGTGCAAGGACAAAACTGAAGTATCAGAAAGTACATGAGGATGCGCAGCACAAAGCTGCTCTGAGCAAGAGGCCTGATACCACCTCCCAGGGACACTCACCTGGAGTTACCCCTCCTTGTGCGTGCAGACATGTTGCTAGAAAACTGCAGCATGTTTGGGCTGGGATTCAGCTGCACCATGACCTGAGGATGAGAGGAAGGGAAGCTGCAGAGACGGATGACTGTCACCACCTCTCCTGTGCCTGCTGGGCACTGACAGTGAGGAGGGCTGTCCCATTAGCCCCATCCTCCACAAACCTGTGCTGGCAGGTGCTGATCAGCAGCACACCAAGACTTCACTACCTGCACACAAAGTATAATCCATGTTGCTAGAAGGCTGTCACCACCAACAGTGCTAGAAAATGCTCGCCTTGCTTTTCCCAGGGGGAAACAGGCAGGTAGGGAACAAAGCAGAGCCAGGGTGCACACCCTGAGTCCCAGATGGTCCCAAGCAAGGTAATGGAAGAGCTGGACTGCAGGGAACTGCAGCTAAATAGAAACAGGCTGAAACCTGAAACACTGTCTCAACTCGCTATTCTCACTTCAGCCCTGCTCTGGAAGAGAAAAGCTTTTGCTATAGGATGCTGCCTACCTAAGATGGACCAAAACCTAGATAAAAGGTATCGTGCTGATCTTGCCCTGGGAGACACCCACAATGCTTTCTTGAAACTCCTTTGAACATACAGTTTAATTGTTGCCTCTCATAAGCAAGATGGTGAATACTCAATTATATGAATTTCTTTTCTGTTCTCAGTCTTTTTCTCACACTGGCTCCAGTCCTATTGTAGAAAGGTCCCGAATACTACCGAAAAAAAGTACACTGATGTAAAAATATGTCATCCTTGCCTTTTGCAGAATATCTTGGGAAAATATTTTTATAAGGAGATTTTATAAAAGCTTGTGTTCATTTTGCTTAAACTTCGAACCAAGAAAAGCCAACAAAATTGTTTTTAATATCAGCAGAAGGACAGCTGGAAACAAGGCAGAAAAAGGAAGAGAAAACTCTAAACTTATTTTTGTGCTATAGTATACACAATGTAATCTGTTTCCTCCGACATCCATAGGTATTAAGCATGTTTGTCACAGTAAGGTACTTCTAAAGCTTTTGTCTGTGTTAAGGTAGGATTCACATTGTTTTCAATAGGTGAACTTTATTATTAAGATGAAATTTAAAGTTTCTAAAAGCAAAAAGTAGAAACAATAAGGTTTCTACAGTCCCGGGGAAAGAACTTAACTATAATCATGTCCAGAAGCATCTGAACTGAAGGATAAATTAGAGAAAAAAAAATGTGGAAAACAATAGTCCACTACAGTGGCAAAATCCATCAGCTGAAGAAAGCAGGGCAGACATGGTCAAGGCATTGTGCTTAAAGGATATCCATAAGATACACATATACAGTAACAGAGAGTGACATTCTTCATGTTGTATCAGTTTAAAAATCCAGATAGATCTAGATATAGATGTCAGCTACTAGGACAACCAGGCTTCATCGCCTATGGACATCAGCACAGCCAGCACCTGTCCACTCAGCAGGTTGTGTGCCTTGTGGTGAAGGGATAAACATGATCCATTGCTCCGAGCCCCCACCGCCCCCGCACATGAGCCGCAGCACCGGCAGCCCACAGCTCACGGTGCACCTCCCACCAGGCTGTGCCAGCACATGGAGTGCAGTCAGGGGAGGCAATTTATAATTATTTGATGCAGATTGCAGATGGTCACTTCATTAATGTCGATGCGGAGCCACCCCCTCGCAAGGTGTGGGGTGTTTGTCCCTTTGCAGAGGGGAATGGCTTGCTTGTTCTGATCATTTAATGCCTCTCCCAGGGCTCGATCCGGGGAGGTGCTGAGAAAGGTCTCTTACATTAAAGAAGTAGAAAAGACCAAATTAACAGCCCTTTGGGATAGAGGCTTGAGAAGGAAATTAGAGAATGGGATTTCTGCATTGTAAAATATTAGGGACAGAGTGTATTAATTTGCTCCTAAATGGTGACAAAGGAGATCTGTTTCACTGTCTGTTTTATTAATTGTTTTAACTAAAGGATGTGTCTCTCTTGTGGGGTATTGACTGCTAATTCCAAAACTACAAATATTAGTGATGCATTACAATTAGGCTACTATGCTAATTTTCAATGAAATAATACTCAAGTTATGTATGTTGTGCTTCCAACATTTATTTACTTGTTAAACCAGGCCTTTTATTGAGAGTGGTTTCATGCATTCTTTCACCAGTCAAGTCAACATTACTGTCCTTTTAAAACAGCTGTAAATCTCTTTGATTGGGACTTGAGGCTGGAATCATTCGTGCTGTGTTAAACTAAACTGTCTTATCTCCTTGAGTGCTACGCAGCCTCTAGCATGTCCAGAGCTGCATCTGCCCATGGCCTAAGGAGGCCAATACTTGAGAGCTATTAATAAAGACATTTGGGGAGGAGATGGAGACACGCCTTTAAACCTCGGTGCAATGCATTAGAGGAGATGGCAGAGTAGGAGAGGCACACTTTTTTCAAGGATAGGGGTTGCTGGGTTTGTTTTTTTTCAAACGGGGACAATCAGTGCCCTGCAGATAACCCATTATTTTCAAAAGAATTCAGGCTGCTGAACATCTGCATCACAGGACCAAAGTCTAACCCAAATAAAGTTTTTGAACCAAAAACAGGAGGAAGAAATAAAATGGCCATGAAGCTGGTCCCTGCCAGCAACATAGCAGGTAGACCTGAACCTCTGGTGGCTCTTCCTGCCCTTACTGCCCTAAACTGCTGAGCATCAGACAGAGATAAAACCCTTCCATGGTCCTGGAGAGACCTGGAAGTTTCCAAAGAGCTGACTCAAATAGGGAATTCTGTGATTCTGTGAAACCATAAAGCACCTATACATGGGGCTCCTACCCATGGAGGACTCATCTTCCCAATCAGGCAGAATCTGCTCTTTCCATGTCAAGGTGACCCACAGACAGTTTCAAACTGGTCCCATCCCATGTTAGTATTAGCCAGGAACTCACAAACTACTGTAATGTGGAACATGGAGTTCCCCTAGAGACATCAGATTGCAAAAGGCAAGTCAAACGTCCTGCTTGTTTTTCCATTTTCCCCACCTCAGCGTGTGAAAAGCCAGGCTATTGAGGGAGGCAGTGTTAAAAATCTCCAGGCTGCTGAGGACAGGTGGCAGTAACTTCCTCAGCTATCCGAAAGTCAGGCCTCCATATAACCAATGTCAAGAACTGGGGCACATTCAGAGCAGTTATTGCATCTGCTGTGGACACTTATCCAGGAGAGTCTTAGTTCCTTCCAGTGTGACAAGTGAACAGGGACGTGGTCTCACTCTGACTTCAGTTTCCACTGAGTTGAGTTTCACCCACTGGGGCTTTGTCACAGTAAATCTACTGACATTGCTCCCTTTTGTACCCCCTAAAATCAGGGCAGAGGTGGGGAACAGAAGTTGGGAACCCACTTTAGAAAGTGTCCTTGCTCGTGACTTTCCTTGGAATCAGCTCTTCCTGGCATACTACCTTTCTGTTGCTGAAACTGTTGGTGATGTACCAAATGAGTGGTACATTCCTGTCCCCACACTCCATACCCCTACATCTCTGCTATCTGGAGCTGCCTGTTCCTCACAACTCAACAACTTGATCCATGTGTTTCTCTGAGAGGTTATGTCCAGAGCTGTCTGCTGTGCTTCTTTCCAGGCTTGGCTGCCCATATTTAAAATCAGGCAGTCAGGGAACACCGTGCTCATGGCTAGGGTAAAGTCAAACAAGTTATCACACTGCAAGGCAGGGAATGCCTTTGCTGCTGTCACTGCTTATTACAGTAGAAGAGGGAAATGTCCCTTTCACTGAAACCAAGATTTGGCCTCAACTTTCCTTCCTGTTGTGGCCTCCTCGGCAGCGATCTCAATTCTCTCTCACAATACCCACAAAGTAAAAAGAAAATACAAGTATTAACCCCTACAAAAGTCCTTAAGGAGTACAACACAAGTGAGATACAAAAGGCCAGCCTTGCCCCTAAGAAGAGCAGCACCAAACTCTTAAGTAAAGGTTCAAGAATGGACTGCAAACTCTTTCAGAGAGAAATCTGGCAGTTTTTTCACTTAAACAAACTCTACCATACATCTGGTATTTGATGTCTTTTTAAATTAGGAATTTCTCTGAGTTCTTGGATTCTATTTTGTAAGGATAAAACACATGATAAACTGTAGTCACATAAAAACCACAGCATCTATTTTAACACTTCAAAATGCTACAGAGCAAAAAGCTCAAAGCAATGGGACCTGCTTCTTCAATGCCAAGTCTCGAAAGCCCCAGTGAAACCACCACTCCCTGGGTAGCACCTAAATGAGATGACTCAGCAGGACTTCAAGCTCTGCCCTCACCCAAAAGTCTCAGAAGGGTTACACCATAGCTCATTTTCCTGGCCTCCAAAGTTGCCTTCAGCTTTTTCTCCCAGAAGAGTCTCCTTTGTTCTTGGTTTTTTTTTTTTGCCACAAAAGAAATTTAAAAAAAAAAAACAACAAAAAAAACCCTTCATGAATCAATGCCACAGTTATAATAGGTCTATCAATCCACTCCAAACAAATCACAGAATCATACAGCATCATAGAACACTAGGAGTTGGAAGGGACCAAGCCCCCTGCCAGAGCAGGATCACCTAGATTAAATCACACAGGAACCAATCCAGATTGCGTGATGGTTATCTTGCATTTAAAATTGTTAGGAGTTGTTGTTGATTTGTTTGTTTGTTGTTTGTTTTTTTTTTTAATACAGAATTCTGGCTTCTTTTCTTCTTTTCTTTCCTTTTCTTTTCTTTTCTTTTCTTTTCTTCCAAACTGTTTCTATCTAAACTGAAAAAATATGAATGTTGGAAATTGCAGCCAGGAGAGATGGGGACTCTGGAGGGTCCTCTCACAAAATATATGCTGTTTTCTGACTACCACTTTTCTGTTCTCTCTAAAATTTCCATCACTGCAGTAACTGAAGAGCCTGAAGTCCAGATCACATTTAGTTTCATTTCAGAAGTGCTAAAGAGATTAAACAGCTTGCAGATCAGATGATATTGCATGATATGCCCTATACATAATCATACGGAAACTGGAGCTCAGCTTCCCATTAATTGTGCATTGATTCACTTTAAACAGACTCTGGATATAGGCTAAGATGTATTAATAATATTTTATTGTATTTTAACTCACTTCTGCTATTATTAACTTGTTAATTTGTTTTAATGAATTATTTAGTTTTTCTCATAAGATTTATTAATGTGTCAGACCATACTTTCACCTGTAGTTTTATATTATATCTGCAGCTGTGAGGAAGTACAGAGGAAAAATAAGCAGAAAGAATTTTTGCAGAATATCTTTGTTTCAGTTGTACTATGCCTTGTAATTTATTATTACTACTTTGCTGCCTTACTCTGCACAAGTAAATTAACCAATGTGTGCCTAAGGACATGTAGCACATGTTCAGGGTTTGTGGCATAGAAGTGGATAAACAAAGATGGTAATATCAGCTAATTTCATTTCTTTGTACAGTTCCAACAAGGAATGCTAACCCTCTAAATGAGGAAAGGCATTTGTCCCCGTGAGGTTTAGGCTGGCAGTCCACAGGCTGTCCAGTTGCAACTATTTTCTTCCCAATCAGCTTGCGGTTGGGTGCAAAGTCATGCTGTTTCACAGTTCTCCTACCTTCATCTGACCTTCAAGATCATCCACAATGTTATCTCTTCAGCACCAAAAATCGCAATAGACACAGGCAGAATTGGCACAAGAAACCTTGTGCTAGACACCACTGCAGCTTGAAAGAGGGTAAGAAAAAAGCTAAAGGGGTGATTATTTCCCTGCAATTGAAACAGACCCTTTCCTCTAACAGAGAGCTTCCAGGGCCCCACATCTGTCAAAACTGAAAAGAAATCAGCAAACGTGAGAAGTTTTAGCAGCATTACCTTTATAATGAAGAATCTGCTGTTGCCATTACACCCAAATCAGAATATTTTAATTGGTGTTATCCTGTAACACTTGGGTTAAGATCACCTTATATCCTTTAACTGCCTTTTCCCCACTACAAAATCAAAATGTCTATGTACCTGTCTGGTGCAACACAGACCCTGAACCCTAGGTACATGTTATTTCTGAGTAAGCACAAACCAGCACGTTCCCTTATGCTCACAGGTTGTGATGGCACACCTAGGAACAAAGACTCATCAAATTTAAGACAAGAAAACAATGTATTTGTTCAAGCCATTTATCTCCCACTTTATCTTGATTTAAAGATGCCAAGAAACAAAAATTGCACCATTTCCCAGACTACCTTACTTAACATTCAAACTTCCTCTGTATTGAGAGCCTGCACTTAACTTCTTGCATGAATTTGCTTGGGTTCAGCTTCCAGCCACCACTGAGGAGCCCTTAAGCAGTGTTTTTCCCTCTCAAGGTCGTCATACACCACAGCTCAAATACTTCCATGGCTTTCTTTGCAGGTCTTTTCTGTTTTCCCACCTCCCCTTCAGCATATAAACACCAGGAGTGTGGGCAGCATACTACTATCGTTCCCATCAAGGGAAAGTTGAGACTGTCCCATGAAGGCTTTCACAGAGAGACTATAGCTTCCTTGCTCCCATCTCTGCAGACCTACACAGTCCCACTGGGAGTTCATTTTCAGCTCCTTTTTCGAGCGCTCTCTGCCCACCCTGCCTTACCCCATGGACCACCTCCCACACCCCTCAGGTACAGCTTGTACTCTTAGGGCAGAAATGTTTTTTGTTTAAATGGGCCTGTCCTTCCAAGGAATTTTAATCACTGTGTAATTGTCCCCACTGCTGTTTATCACAAAGACTTGCAATTCCAGACCACAGAAGAAAACATAAAAGAACACAATAGTCACAAAACACCAATTTTCAATGTTTATACCCTCCTCTTTTGTCATGTCTGTCTTACTGTTCTATTGGGGTGATGTGACATGCAATTTTTATTTCCAGTTTTGTACCATCTCCATAAGCCTTCAGGCTGTGTGGTCCAGGAATCTTTTCTTGTCCTTTGGCAAAACTAGCACATCTACAGCAGGTCCAGAAGCTGTTCCTTCTGCTACGCATCGATTCCTTCCACTTAGGTGGAAAGAATCAGCCTTAAAATCTCCCTCAAAACGTCTGTTCACCCACCAGGAGCATCAGTGACAAGGTCTCCTCTCAGAGCTCTACCACTGAGAGAGGACTGATGTGTCAGATGTATCAAATCTTGGGTTTGATCAAGGTTTCACACCCTGGGTTCCTCACAGGAAGCTGCATTAGCTGGAGGCAGCTGAGACTCCAAGCAAGGTAACACTTGTGTGTGGTTTTTGGTTGATCTCAGAGAACTGGCAAAGCAAGCCCACATCTGCCCACTGGAGGCCATGTAGACACAGCCCCAAGGCACAAACAGCAAAGCTGTTTCATGTGGCCTCCCCTCCCCCTCCAGCACACACAGAGACTGTCAAGCAGAAATCCAGAATTTATGCACTTAAACAGATTGAGGGATGGGGGGGCAGGAACGAAAAAATTGAGCAGAGATGTGCCTGGCAGCTCTTCAACTGTAGCAAAGGTCTGTGAGGAAGCGTTTTTCTGTAGGGAGTGAAGAGGGCAGGGACGATGAAGAGGAATGTCCTGACGCCAGCTCCAGCACAGGAGCTGCAGCATTCCAGGCAGTGTAGGCAATGGAAGAGGTGGGTTGGAGATATAGCTGCATCCCGGGAACCCTACCACAGCTTCACCTACTGTGCCTACATCTCACGGCCCTGGGCAGCGGCCAACTGCTTGGCTGAGGTAGCTGGAAGGCCGCTTCCTTCTTCCTCTACCCTCTTCCCTCAATCCTTATTAAAGCCAATGAGAAATTATTTGTGCTCTTTTTTAAGCAGACTGAAAAAGAAAAAACAGAGTTGGATGGTATGCCTACGCTCAGACAGAATTTTATGCATTCAAAGAAATAGATAGCAATCTTGACTTTTTTGTTTGCTGTTTGGATTGCAAAAGTATCAGGAAGCAAAGGTGCCCTGGAACTAATTTCTATTGTATTCTCCAGACAGCTTGTTCAGTAGCATAAATCCTATTAATAGATGACCTCGGATGTTGCCTTTTGAGCTGTGGTGAGTTTATGAAGAGTATGAGCAATGTTTTTCTGTGGGTCTATAATTTCCCTACTGAACAAACAGCTCTCTTTCCTACCCTTCCTCTGAGCGTGACTGCTCCATCAGCACTTCCCTGGCTGTGTGTGAAACATGCTAAACAATAACCCTCTGTTTTCCACAGATGTACTTACACCAGTGAAACTCTTTGTACCACTTCTAGATTAAAAGCTCCGACTCCTCTCTCTGTTCTTCTTGTATGCAGACCATGGACCCTTAGAGAAAAACGCAGCTTGTTCAGGTATGGTGAGCCTTACGGTGAGCCTTAGAGTGAGCACTTTAATTGACAGCAAGAACATCACTGGAACATGAGCGAACCCTACAACCCTGGAGAGTGATGCTGAGACCAGCTTTTGAAAGACAGGCAGGTAGCTGAGGCCAGAAATAGTTCATGATGCTACTGGTGTCATCTGCTGAGTACTCAAAAGCAGACTTGTCATCTGCTGAGGAAAAGTCCCTTGCAGCCTCATTAGACATGGCCAATGCAATAGAAACTCTTGTGTGTGCCTCTCTTGGAAAGACTCTGAACAGGGGATATAAAAATTACCTCTGATCTCACTGTCTCTCCCTCTTCCTCTTTCATTCCCTCTTGCTATCCTTTTCAAGTTCATGGACCTCAGGCTTACCGATGGTGAAGGATCCAATCAGAATGAAGATGTGATAAAAAAGGAGAAACAAAACCAAGAGGACAGCTCTTCAAATCTTACAAGGGGTTTTAACATGGTGACGTACAAAATACAGTGCTAAAAGCCATCTTTCATTTTGTCTTGTTCACCAACCTGAAGTTGGCTTTTACCACAATCCCTTTTGTATAATTCACATGACAAGACCAGGACTCACCTTTGGGAAGAAGGACCACAAAGGAAAGGAAAGACTACTGCTGAACTTTCCCCAGCCAACCTCCACCCAGACAAAAGGTGCTGTGACTTTGGGTTTTAAGCTATGTTGTGAAAGACCCCCACACTATCAACTTCCAACCCTTCAGCACATTCACCTTGAAAAGCCATGGGGCTAAGCCAGCCTTGATGGGTTGTGAGCTGTACACGGTTTAACACCTACATTAGCGCTCTGCATCTGTCACTATGTGTAATTGTACTTCCCGACCGCTGTTTGCACAGTGTGGGACCACCATGCGAAGCTATAGCTCTCTCCTTATTAAAGTACTTGGATTTAATCAAGGTTACAGTAGCTTGGGGATGACACAGACTGCCCACAGAACAGACAGCATCCCAAACTAGATTAACTCACTGAATAAATAGATAAAGAGGAGAGAAAGGACGCAGTGCTTTTGTCCCTTTCACTTTGCACTTCTGCATTCCAGCTGCCAGGGCTGAGGGCCAACACTTGCTTTTGCAGGCAGCCAGAACTGCAGGCTGTGTGTGTGCGTTCTTTCATATCGGAGCTGCTGAGCTCTGCGGCTGGACAGACCACGCTGGATGCCAGCATGAGGAAGAACATCCCTCCGGTCACCCCTCCAGCTGATCCTGCCTCTGGGGGAGGCTGGAAGGCAGAAGTGAGGAGAGGCCAGAGGAGGGAGAGGTGAAGTGGGAGTCCTGAAACACCGCAGGCTGCCACACTGCCATGTGCTGTAGCCCTCTAATGCCTAAAAGGACTGGCTAGATATTTTTCCCCTCTGTAAATATTATGTTTGCCACTGTCGAGCTAATTTTCCAGTGACACTTGAAGTTTTCATACTAGATCATGGATTCTGCAAACAGCTGTGCCTAAAAGACTACTATCCTTCCTAACTGGGGGTTACCATGCACCTACCAGAAAAAAATTTGCCACCTCAGTTCTGCTGAGAAAAGGGCACACAAGCCCTTCCTCATCTGTTTTAAGCCAGACAGTTAGCAAAACTGCCTTCCTCGGCTGTGTAATCTCACCCAGTTGCCTTGCCCAGGAGCTCTCACTGCATGTCTTCTAGCAGGAGCAGTAACTTCCAGCAACAAGGACAAGAACATCTCCAACCTGTGCAGTTCACAGCAGAAAGAACATGGCCTCACTCTGCAGCACCAGCCAAAGGTACAAGACCATCCTTGAACACACAGTCTGTTTCCCAAGCACAACCAAGTACCATCTGTGAATCTGACACATCACAGAATCACAGAATATTAGGAGCTGGAAGAAACCTCAAAAGATCACTCAGTCCAACCTCCTTGCCCAAGCAGGATCATCCAGAATAGATCACATAGGAACATGTCCAGATTGGTCTTGAATGTCTCCAGAAAAGGAGACTCCACAACCTCTCTGGGCAGCCTGTTTCAGACACATACCTCTGTCCTGCATCCTGTGGACATATCAGAAGCTCTGTAGCTACAACAACAATAGACATGCCTAGATTCAGCATCTACTTCTGCCATTTCACCTTTTATGGCAGTGGGAAAGGGATGCTAAGCCCACAAAGTGGACCAGCATGGATGCCATGCAATCATTCTCCACATAGTAATAATATTTTGGATTTTGTCACTTTCTGCAGATTGGCAAAATCAAATCTGATCACCTGGGGTAAAATCACCAACCAAAGCAACAAAGAATCATTGGTGGGCATGGACATTGTGGTGTCCCACAACTTGACTTGCCAAAAATCTGTGTTTCTGTTGTGTCAGGATCATGCTGAGTATTTTAGCTTTGCAATACCAGCATATTGTATAGCATATTGTGTGCTGAACCAATTTCTTCACATGGGCTTAGAGGTTGCTTCAAACTTGACATCTAGAGGCACAAAAGACACCTTGAGTTTCTTCTGGCAGCATAATGCTATTTTGCTAGTGGCTAGCTGTCGAATGCCCCATCACCACAAAGATTTGTGTCAAAACACACCTCACAAAAGCTGGGCACCTCTTAACAGAAACCAAAACAGTCGATACACTTTGCAGTGTAATTGAAGCCTCCTCAGGCTTAGTGCAAACTCTGGACCAATGGGTGTATCTCCAGTTTTACCTCTTCAGGGGCTGAGGCACTTATTATGTTGTGAGATACCACTAAAATATGTTTCAGCATCACTGCCTAGAACCTTGTTCCAAGTGGATCACATCACTCCATTTTTTTTTTTTAGAAGCTGGCCAGAAAAAGAGCAGGTCATATCTGAGGCTGCCCTTGGATAGAGGACTCCCTCAGTAAGAGGGAGAGACAATTCATTGACCTTCATCCTTCAGGCTCCTTTCTCCTGGGACTGACAGGATCTCCTTGGATCTCCCTACAGAGGAGGGAAGAGAACTGGAGACTTCACAGCACATGCCCATAGGTCCCATGGCACTACAGCACGTGTCCCGTGGCACTGCCATTTTGTCTCCCTTGTCATGGGCAGGCCAAGATTTAGGTTTGCATGCCAGCTTGAGCAAAAGCCAGGCTTTTCTTTAAGGGTGGCTGTGTGCAGTCACACAGTGCTGAAGCAATCACTGCAGACCACGTTTATAAGTAAAACTCCCTGAATGATCCCTGCATAATTGCAGGCCATATAAACAATTTTTTTTTTTTTAATGCTATTTGTGCCTATCCTCACTTATCAAGAGCTTTCTGGGACACAAAGCCTGAGGAATTATAAGCAGTACTGCAAAAGTACTGTTCCTCATTAAATTCTGTTCTTCCACACTGACGTCCCCTCACCTCACAGTATCAGGTGCCGCTGGTACCTTGCAGCACAAAGCCATCAGCCCCAAGAAGTGATGATAGCCTATTTCAGGACTGCAGCACTGCTGTGAACAAGGTGCTCAAGTATGATACATTATCCCTCCAAGGCTGAAAATATCACCTCTGTGATGCTCCTAAACTCTGAGCTAGGTGAGGTTAACACCACAGCCCAGGTTTCTCATGTGACAGAACACTGCTCCTAACTGAAGAAATCAAGAGTGTTTCTGCATGTGGCAGGACACTGGAGCTTACTGCCCTTTACACCCCTCTCTGGGTGATTTTTGCAGTACACCACACATGCAGAGCAGTTTGGAGCTCAGAATACATATATTCCTAGATGCTTTTACTCATAAGACAGAATTTGGTTAATTAACACTATCTGGTGGAAGCCCCTCTATGAATTACTGAATTTTGCAAATTAGCAACTATGCGACTGTCAAATGAGCCAGCAAAGGACACTTGCCCGGAGATGAGATTTATTTCCTTGAAAGGTGTACTGTAGTTTTAATGTATTTACTGCAGCAATTCTTAGGGTAAACCTATACTCAATATGTAGTTATATGTAAGGGCAAAATTAATTCTGTGATAAAAACCCAAACAGGTCCGCTGAAATGGGTCTCCTTGGTCTCCTATACAACCAAATTACAAAATAAAGGGATGCCTGCCACTGCCTGGGCAATAAAGGACAGATTTATTTTAAACCAGGTTTTTCTGCCCTGTCACATTAATGACCTGTACCACAGCTCATGACATTCAAATGTTTAAATAATGAGGTAAGTAGGTACTTCCATGGCAGCGACCACTTCTTTCTGACTCTGTATTTATAAAATTGTAGGAACCTGCAATATAATTCTTCTAAGGCTTCATTTGAACTCAAAATTCCAACACCACCACTACCCCCCCACACACACAGAGCCAAAATGAATCTCCCTCCAAGCAGAATGCACTTGCTAGTCCTATCATAGAGCAACACCACACAAAACTGCTGGGAACAAACTGAAGAGTGCTTTATCCAACTGCAACTGCCTGGGGTCAATGAAGAAGATATTAGTTTTATTTTTAGCTTGCTTTTATAGCCTGATTGCATTTTCCATAAGATAATCCAGTAGAGGTTCTCCTCCCTGTCGCTTTGGGTTTCTTTTTAATCATCAGGTTGGTCACATTATTAATTAACAAGTTCTTAATAAATCATTGACTGGTTAATGTGAATCAGAAAAAGCAAACGCTGGCATCCCTTGACTAAATTTTTTCATAGTTCACTAACAGAAACTCCAGGATGTTTATCACTGAAGTATCCCAGCGCCTCTGAAACAATAAAGAATATGGTCTTGTGATACTGATGAGAAGTGGTAGAGTGATGTAAAAAGAGGCTATCAACTAGGGAGCAAAGGCCAATTAAAAATTTGATTGCAGTTTCAAAATAAACTGGTAGCATCTGTGCCATGGCAGGGTATGTTGTTTATCAGTTGGTCTTATCCGATGACCATTTTACAGTCCCTCAACAGCCCTAGGTTTAGTTTTCAGTTTAAACTGGAAGACTATAGAAAGAATAAGCTGCAGATGAAAAGAAACAGCCAAACTTGCTTGCAGTTTAGCTTTTGCTATCAGACACGAAACATGTATTTGCTTTTATGAAAACCCGGAATCCCTACTTGGAAAAATCTATGCCATGCTATTTTTAGTAATGCTAGCAGTAAGGGTTCAGAAATCATGAATCAGATTTTGAGAATCAGGAGGTTAGTGTAAAAAGTATCACAATGCTTTTAAAGAAATTATGTTTTTTTGTTTAAGATCTTTTCTTTATTCACATTGGCTCTAAAAAAGTAATGACATTTGCATGCAGCAATGCCTTCAGGAGCTAGGTTTTTAAGACAAATGTCCAATGTTGTAAAACTCGTGGAAAAATTGCTAGAGCTAGTCCCGTATTTATCCAAGAGCATTGATTATGCAGGGGGATTAATTCTAGAAACCTAAAGGGCTATACCTTATAGAGCCTGATGGCAGGCAGACGTGAGGATTTTAGGCAGAACTGCAGTAATATTGAGTTGTTGGCTTTTGAGTCAAAGCAGAGGCTTGGATTCCAAAGCCATGTTATCAACCTTCTCAGATCTCTACCTATAAACCCAATGCCCAGAACAGGAGGAGATCAGGATTTACTGATGACATGGTCAAGCACCCAGGTTCTAACTAACATCTCTGAGTTTTGCTCACAGTAGCTGGCACCAAAGTTGGGTGAGAGAGGAGATGCTGAGGCAGTGGAGTGATGCGGTTGCACAGTGCGGGCTGATGCTCCTGAGATGCTGGTGGGTTAGACGAGGCGGGTGCAACCTGTGAGTATGTCTGGCAGGAGCGTGGAGCAGCACCTCAGGGCTGCGATGCCCTCTGCACTCCCCATGGCACGAGCTCCTATTGTCCAGACAGATGTGTTAGAACCAGCAGTCTCTGCCTATACCATGTCACATAACCCTTACCTGATCTGATGCACTTAGAGACCTTAATGAGTACAGAACAGGACAGTATCTAACCTAGTAGTAACACGTTCAGAGACTTTTTTTCCTAAGAAAAACATTTTAAATCCTTTGTTACAATAAATGAGCTTGTCAGGTTTCTCTGCCAACACCCACCTGCCCCTGCCTCCGTCTCTAGTGAGACTCATTCAGCAAGTTCCTCACCTAATACACGTTTTGTTTCCTGATACTAACAGCACTGAGTTATTGGGTCTCTGTAACCGACACACAAAGCACTGTGCAAATTGCAAGGAAGAAGAAAACTCCCACTGGGAAATTCTGTATGTTTTTTTAAAAATATTTCATCCATACATTTACTTGTCTTCTCACTGTGTAAAACACATCTAGTCTCAAAATGGCAGTGTTGTCTCTGTTAGTTTCCTCTTAAATAGGACTTGGTGGTTGGGAACTTTTTAATTCCCCTATTCAGACACTTTTTAATGCTTAAAATAAGTGTTTTGATCAGAAGCTAGAACACTGGAGCCAACCAAGAGTGTATGCAAATTCAGGCAAAGCCTTTTGCCCAGTTGATTCAATCTTCCCTTTAATCCCCACAATGATCCGCAGTAATGGATAAAAATTCTGAGTAGGAGAAAGAAGAAAGGAACTAAAAAAAAAAACAAAAACAACCAACCCACAAGCCCTCAGGAAGCAATTTTGATTGCTGTGAGGAAGCACTGGAGGCTCTTGGCCCCGGGGAACTCTCCCCAGTTCATTGGAGGCTTTCAGATACCATGGTGATGGGGGACTTTATGAATAACTAGATAGATAAATGGTAAGTGCTTTTGATCTCCGCTAGCCTGTATTTCATTTTGTCAGCTGGGGAAGCGGCTATTCAAATCTGTCGGCTGTAGGAGGTCAGCCAGGAGAGAGAAAATGTCTTCATTACAGCCTTCTGTTCAGCCAGGCCTCCCAGCTAACCTCGGTGCCTAGGCTTGTCTGTCAGACGAGGCAAATTTTCCATCTGAGGGAAGATAGTGCTGCGCCAGATTTATCCCTGGTGTAAGAGCTCAGAGGCAGCAGTGTGAGGCCAAGGAAGACTTTGATTGCATTGGGGCATCTCCCCCCCACCCCTGCCCAAAAAACCCACCTGCCACAGGATTCATGGGTGTGTTCCCCAGTGGGGTATATGTGGGGTACCTGAACCTGTTTTTCCTCAGCATGGTTTTCAGTGTCATGGGGGTTAGAGGCTCTGAAGGCTGAGCTTCTGTAGGAGACAGCCTTATGCCGTAGTTAGAAATGCCTAAATATTAATTACATTTTCTGTGCCGAGTCTTTTCGAACCCACCAGTCCCCTCTCATGGATCTGATACACATTTCAGGCTGTGGAGCTGGAGTTCACTTCAGTTTACATGACAGGCTGAAAGTGAATTTCTCATGTTTAAGGATCATGCTCTGGCTCTGCAGGCACGGCACTGCTGAGGTTTATGGCAATACTCAGGAAGAAATCCAGGACGGGTTGTTGTGACACACAGCCCTGTCTAATGGAGAAGGAAGATCTCAGCTGTTTGGGAGGGAGAAGGGGGGGGCGGGGGCACTTTTTTTTTTTTTTTTTTTTTTTTTATTGGNNNTTTTTTGCAAGTGGATGCATAAAAATTGAAATAGGGATTCCAATCCCATTATTTGGTAATGGGATTTGTAAACCTCGTGTTCACAGGCCGAGATAAACAATATATGCTTCCCGAATTCCTCTTGGAAGAAGAGCTCCTTGCAGCACAGCTAAATTACACAGCAAGTTATCATTTACAAAGAACGAAAATAGGAAAAGAAATCAGCAAAATTAATTTATGTCTAAAGGATTTCTCAGTTTTTGGATTGAAGGGCGGGGAAGCAGAGTCTCCTCCAAAACCATGCTGCTAATGGAGATGGCTTTACTGTGTTAGATCATTTCCAGAAAGTATTGTTCCCTTTACTTAGGCCAGCCAGGTTTTAATAGTATCAAAGCAAAATATAGTCTGCTATTAGCATGAAATAACATTAGCATAAATGGAAAAGAGTGAGGAGGCTTGAAAAAAATTCCACACAAGTGGCCTGCTCATTTCACTAGGCATCAGTGTAGCTGAGAAACTGAAATTTCCATAATAATCGAGTGCAGAGAAAAACAAACAGCAATTTTATTGATAGGGAAATTACATCCTGTTGCTGAATATAAAACTACAGCTCTGTTCAATGGCCCTTTAACACTAGTGAAAGTATATATTAATTTGTAAGCGTAAATTAAATGTAAATAAAATATTCAGTTCAGTCTGATGACAGATACCTCCTGATAGTATTTCAGTGCAGGAACACAGGAGACATGTATTTGGATTCCATATCCCAGACCCTGAGCTAGCGGCATCCAATACCTGTGTGAGAAAGATTTGCTCGGCTGTTATGTGATAATATACTTGTGACAAAAAAGCACAGTGCCAGCCCGTCTGTGAGACAGCATTGGCTTTGGGGGAGAAGGGCTCCTTGGGGTTTTTTGCTTCCTTTCTTTTGAAAAGGGGATCCTTCGATACCTTGTAGCAATAATCCAGATATTGCAGTTCGAAGTCCTGCCCAGCTTAGCACTGTTGCAGTGGTGCTTTCCTCTGCAATAGGATTCTACCTACAATGGGGAAGCAAACTGCCTTTTTGTTTTGTTTTGGTTTTTTGTTTTTTACAACTGGGGAGTAGTAAGGAAAGCACTACGGAAAACAAGTCCAGTTGGAAGGGACCATACCAGATGTCTTCACAGACCCAGAGCTGGCATCTGGGGGAAGGGGATTTGGCTGCAGCGCTGTGGGCTGCCTCGTAGGCTGTCCCACCAGCCCCAGGCTCTCTCAGGGCTGGGATGTGTGTGGTTATGAGAAAGAACAAAACTGTTTTGGTTTCTCAAGGAGCATCTCCCCAGCTGAAATTCAGCAGCAGCCACCAAGAAGTTTGGAAATCCCACTCGGTCTCACACACACAAGCTCACTGGAGCCCCTCACTGTGGTCCCAACCTCTGGGTCCCTGTGGTCCCAGCAACAACAGCAACCTGGAGGATTCAGAGAGGGGACTCCTCCACCCATAACTGTCCTAGTAGAAACAGATTTCTTCCTGCTGCATGTAAACGTGCTCAGGTACTGAAGGCTGCTCTCCTCATCACCTCCTGCAGCCATAAACAGTGCTGCAAAGTAGGTCTGAGGTGGTACCCAGTCGGCACGGTGGTGTTTTACATGCCCTGTGCACTCTGCACGGCAGTAAATGATTTCCCCCAGGAAAGCGCAATGGAGAAAAAGGCCCTGAAAATGTGCCTTTAGCCACGCTCCTGCTGGGCAGCCTCCACGGAATCCTCCCTCAAAATGGTCTTTTTTGGGGAGAAAGGTTTTTGGGGGGATGGGTGTGATTGTGTGGCTGCACAAAGCCAGCTGAACAGTTAATGCTTTAACCTTGCGTATAATTTATACAATAAACAAAGTCACATGTTTCTCTAATAATTTAGATGTAAGCAAATGTTGATTTATTCAGGAAGGCTACTGCCAGCAGCAAAGCCTGCAGCACTGAAATTTGAATTAAACTAGGACAGAAGCAGGCTAGTCTATAATAACATTTGTATAATTTTATTTTTGCCCTTGGCTCAGTTCATTTCCTTCTACAGTAGATGCATGAAATTGGTTCTTCAGCCACCTTTAGCTGATGTTCATTGATATCGGGGGTTGGCAGAGAAGCAAGAGAATGTAACCTTTTTAGACTTTGTGTTTGCAATCATAAGGCCATGAATTCTTAGGTCATTTAGGACAATAATTTTCTTCTCTGCCTTTCCTTCACACAGTACTCTCTGAACGGCCCCATGTAACCTGGAGTGATGGGGCTTTCCCCCCCGTGTTTTTTTTCGGCATGGAGACTTCTAGAACGGAGCCTGTTAAACAGATGCAAATGTTGTGTTGTTTTTATTCTTTTATTCAGGCCTGAGGGCATGAAATTGGAGTTCTCTTACTCTGCTTTCAACATGAAGGAAAGGGACTGTATGATATTTTAAAAATGATGGTGAATAAAAAGTAAGCACTCGTACAGATATCTGGAATGGATCCCTTGGCTTCTCCTCTAACTTTGCCTTCAAGGAGGAGAAAGTACGCTGGGTAACGGGGACAATGCAGAGCAGGGCAGTGGAACTGTCAGGGGTTTCTAGTGGCGGCAAAAGCCCTGCTCCCGAGCCTCAGAGGATTCACAGTGCCAGAAAACAAGCACAAACTGCTTTCCTTTCATCCAGGAAACCCACAAGAGTTTCCAAGTAAAGTTGGAGGATCCTGCTCTGTGAGTGAGGTATTCTGTTCTCAGGATGGCAGGTGCCAAGCATACATGCTGTCCCACCATGGAGAAGAAGCCTCATGTTATGGGTCTGTGACACCATGGGCCCTTCTAGCGCCAGGCTGATATGCCCTGGAGAGCTCCCTTGAAACGCTCCGGAGAGCACAGTGTTCGCTTTTGCTGAGACAAGAGGAAGAGTCTTGGAATGAGGGGACTTTATGGACAAAGCAGAGGCTGGGAAGCAGGGGAGGGGAAGGAAGGGAGAAGGTCACTAAGAGCAGCACTGGCAGAAGAGTGATAATGTCTCGTCTGGCAACGTAACAAGGATCATCTTTTAACTGCAGCCAGGATGAGCAATACTGTTGCATGGGAATGACTTAAGGTATTTTTTCCCCAGACGTAAGCCTGGCCATGTGCAAAAACTCAAATGTGCATTGCAAACAGAGGTAGTAGTGTTCTCGTCCACTACATCCATGTATGCGGTGATTTCACGGCTGCGGTATTTGCTGAAGAGGAACTTTATTTTTACAGTCCTCTCAGTTGCAAAGAAAAGCTTCTAATGTAAGTCAATATTTAACCAAGTTCTGCAGGCCCAGGGCAGTTTCTGGGACTCACCAGCTGTTCCTAGCCATTATACCCATGTGCATGCCCCCAGCATGGACAGGTCCTGAAACCCATCAGTGACACTTTCAAAGGGCACTAAAAGTTTGTGCAGCGCTTGATGTGTTTCAGTAGAGGGATGTGACTGCCTGCCAGGATGGGAAATGTCAGCCTTAAGCTCTTCCCTGAACAAAAAGCAATATACTCCCCCTCCTTACCACACAGTGCCCATGGAAGTGGCACCAGCTCTTGCCCCTCCAAAAACCCCCTTGCCTCAGGAGAGTAGAAAGTGAAATAGGACAGTTTTCTAGTCCCAAACCCTAACATTATGTCCTTCAAACAGCTTTCCCAGACTATGAACCACAGTGAAGGGAGGAGGGTTGCCTCTGTGTGACTCCTTTGTCCATGCACCTCCACCCATGAAAATACTTGCAAATCTTTGTCCCATCCCTCTCTCCTGTTTCTCTTCTCATGTGCTGGTTACTGTGAGCAAGGGAAGGGAAAGTCAGAGGTATTTCCATTGCCAAAGTAGGTGGGAAACAGGAGCAGACTGCAACACCACCAGCCACAGCCTCCCAGGCGGCTCCTTGGGTAGTGCAATCACGAGCTGCCCCTGGCCTGAGGCAAAGTCATGGCGCAGCCCTTAGTTCTCATACTGTTAATTAAAACATCGGAGGAGATCCTGAGTTGGAGTGAACATGCATTGCTCCTGGCCCTCACCCACCAGTTTCTGAAAGCACACAGAAGTAACCACGCTTATGCTGCTAACACTGAACTTGGATCACACTTCTGCAGTCAAATGAATAACCATCGCTGTATCCCATCTAGCTCTGTTAAAGCCATATTAGGAATGAAGTGTGTTTTGACATAACCACCCTTACCCCTTTTTTTTTAAACGCCATAAATGAAGCATTAGAAGTCCCAATCCATCATGGTGACATCAGGTCAGCGGACTGTGACTTTTATGACATCAGAGCAATTGATTATATGACTCTTTTATGTGTAGCTTGCTGTGCAATGATTGCTCTGCTCTCCATATATTACATCCTAACATCCTGGAATAATCTCAAGAGATAAAAAAGAATCACTGTGAAGCGGTGAAGTACAGTACTTACAAAATTGCCATAAAACTGTCATAAAAATTGCAGAAACAAAATGCCCTTAAAGATGGCGATGCTCCATTATGGGTCCCTAGCTAACGGTCTATAGCTGCCCTATGCATACCTTACTATATTTACTACTTCTGGATATTTCGGTACCTTTCTCCCAGAAGCTTATATGGTTACCAAGACATCCAGGGCTGTTATCCTGCACACTGTAACTCCCTTTATCCCATTAGATCACCTCTAAGAAGTCAAGCACTGCTTGTAACAAGATAAATTCTGCGCTACTTTTCAAACAGTTCCCCACCACCACCACCAAAAAAAAAAACCAAACGGGTTGTGGGGAGGAAGGGTAGGGCTGATGACAAAAGGGAGGTATAAGCTGTCTGTTGCCATAAAACTGCTGAAAGAAAGCAGATATTCTGTAGTGCTTGTGAAGAAAGGTGCCATTAAAATTAGATTCGAGGCACAGAGTAAGCAGCTCCCTCCTGCCGAGAACTGACATGGAAAGCTCTGCCCAGAAGACAGAGCTCCAACTGGATTTTCTGCTACAAAACCACACGTGCCTGACTGAGCCCGGTTAACATGCAAGGTGCGGTGCCACGTAGCTATGTGTTGTCTTGTGCTCCCCAGGTTATCCACACAGGGTTACGACTGCGAGCAGTGAGCAAGCCAGGGTTTCTCTCAGATACAAACGTGGCCTTTGTTGCTGTGTGGGAGAATAAGCCCCAACAGGAAAACGTAAACTCTCTTCTTTTTTTCCCCCTTTTTTAATCTGAAGTCAATTTGATGTAAGCAAAAAGGTGCTACAGTCATAAGGAAGGTGTAAGCCACCTGAGAAGTTTATGCCTTGGGGTCCTGAAAGATGAGCTCTGGTAAATCTCACCCCTGCTGCTGCAGGTGTCCATGACCCAGCTCTCCATCTATTCTCTTCATCCTAGCCCCCACCAGGGGCACAGAAAGCATCGTCGTCTGCCAGCAAATTCCCTGCTCCATCTCCCTGTGTTTCCCTGGGGGGGGGAGTGAGGATGGATGTGCACCATTGCACCAGACCCCAAATTGCCACAGAGGTATGGACAGGCATCTGTCCCACTGCCTCTGTTCCTGCAAGCAATGACCTCA
The DNA here is from genome assembly GCA_013399135.1 of Heliornis fulica. Classification (NCBI taxonomy): domain Eukaryota; kingdom Metazoa; phylum Chordata; class Aves; order Gruiformes; family Heliornithidae; genus Heliornis; species Heliornis fulica. Next base: position 50,500 of record VXBZ01005879.1, on the reverse strand, counting down.
GGCAGGGAGAGGAGCTGATGACCAGAGCAAGGGCTGTTATCCCTTGTACAACTGCAGATGCTGTTGCTATAGATGTGGGATAGTTCTTTCCCCAGGTTGTCTGCCTCATTAGAGCAATACGGTAGCTTCATTAAATACCTTAACACCTTTGGGATCCTTACACAGAAAACACTAGAGAAAAAAAATATATTTGGAATGAGAATCTGACAGGTAGCCAGGTGTGCCAGCATCCGCTAGCCACCCTCAGAAATGATGGAGAGGGAGAAAACCAGCACCTCTCTGGCTGGCTTATTTCGGTGTGCACCCACAAGGACATATGCTTGGAAGCTCTGAACTACAGCTCGACAGGTCATTTGCTGCAGGGGATGGGGGAGGGGTGGTGTGGTGGATAGGGTAGAAAACAGTTTGTTGGCTTTTCAGCCAAAATTGCCAAGCAGGGGAAGCTGCAGTGAGTTCAGCAGATCAATTACAACCTCCACGCGTAATCCCTGATGCTGGGGTGGGAGGTGAGATTCTCCAGATGCTCCCAGCCTGCCTTGGTACTCATATGGAGCGGAGACCTGGAGGTGAAATGCTCCATATCCCCTTTCTTCTTCCTCTGTCTCTCCCAAACAGGCAGGCTGAGAGACAATCTCAGCTGTCTGTGATGGTGATTAGTGCTTACCATCTTTCAAGGACCTGTGCTCTGTTTTATTGGTGCGAGGGAGGAAGAGCTGTGTGGCTGGGACCTTTACTAGCGCTCTTTGCAGACTCCTGGGTGACTTCAAGGGCGGCTTATAGCATAGGATATTGACAACAACAGAGCCCAGCTTGAACATCCACCCTTAACTCACTCTAATTTATATGCAGACCAAGCAGCAACATTATTGTTCAGCTGGGGGCATATTTAATTGCTGAATGTTCTGCAGATGTCTTGCAGGCTGTACAGATAAAGGCATTTAAGTTGCTGACTTATAACAGCACATCTTTCTTCTTTTAACATAAAAATTCCTACCTTCTTTGATGGATGCGGAGTTTTTAGGACTGAAATCCTGTGCTAGACCTTTAGAATATTTTAGTGAATGTTAAACTCCCTGGCACTATGAGGGAGCAGCTAAACCCTGACGTCTTTTCATCGGGAAAAAAAAATGAGCTTCATTACTGCAAAAGCAGTGCTTTCCCATGGTATGAAATCGAGGAAGGTCCATTTTTATTTCTTTAAACCCAGCACTACGACTTGTCAGACTCTACCCAGACACTGAAGCAACTGCAGTTTATTTAAGCATGAGCAATCTGCTCGGTGCTGAATAAGATGTACAAGGAGTCGGGAGCCTCACTCCAAGGAAACTGCAGCCCAAAGGCAGTCATGCAAAGCATTGCTGATGCCAAGGGTCCAGCACAGCTCCTCCTCACAGCAAGGCAGTGAGGTGCCAGGCAGTACAGGATCAGGCCCATGAACTTCAGGCTCCCTGGAGAGACAACTGTCTTGTCTCTCCCTAGTTCACATCTTATACTTAAGGACTAAATACTGCATATTGAATCTTTTTATATAAATATAAAATGTGTATATCTATATGTATTGTGGTTTATTTAGACACCTCCCAACTTTCGAGAATAATCAGTTTTAAAAACAGATGTCCTGTCTATTTTTTAATGACACCTATGATGTCCTTTCTGGCTTGCACCACACCGGAACACCTCTGTCCTAGTGACATCGGTGACTGACAGGATATAGCCATAAGTTAGGCAGAAAACTGGACTCCATTAAAAAAAACATAAAAACGGGGAGGAGGCAACTTGATGTGGCATGGCTCCTGGCGATGAGGAAGCATGAGTGCATACTGAAGCTTAGAAATAGAAAGTGATGTCCTCATAAAAATATGGCTTTAGGCTGGTGTGCCACTAGAAATTCTTCTGTCAGTTTAGAATATTTAGCTCTAAGGGATCTCTACTTTCAAATGGATCTTTTGATGCAAAATAGGCTGCATAGACAGAGATAGTGTTGAAGTTCACTCCCAGTGATGCTTGGCAAACTTGAGATTTTTAGATAGGCTTTTTGATCCCCAAGTATTAAGTGGGCAGGTGGGTTACCTCACCAGCGCCTTTAACTGAAAACTGCTACTGATGCCTGGGCAGCTAAATAATACTGAAAGCTTCAACACTGCTGGTTATCAGGGGAACCTCTTTATCCTAATTTGAAAGCTCAAAGCTCCAGGCAACTGAATTTTTTGGTTACAGGCTCTTTTGTGTGATGTTCCAATGCGGTATAACCAATCAATGATGTGATAGCACGCAGAGTACCATCATGTGGATGTTTATTCCCCCTGTGTTTTGTATTTGACTTGTTAAACTGCAAGAAGAGTTCAGGGAACAAACGGGGGAAAGAAATAAAAAGCAAACTCCTCAGCTCCCCTGTTGAAGAAATTTAAAACTACCGAATACACAAACCTCAGTGCTCCGAGAGAAATGAAAAAGAGCGGAAAGTGAAAATATATACATATGTATACACATGAACAAAACATGAGCCACAGTCATGGCAATCTGGGCTCCAATGTGCCAAACAAAAGGGGTTATTCCTCCAAGCAATCTTTGTGCCGTAAAATTTAGGACACAACAAGGCTGGTTTATGATCATGCTGTAGATTCCACTAGAAAACTACACAGTCACACTACAGTAAATTCCATGGGACCATCAGGGCAGGCTGGTTTGGGGGATTTGTAGTATTGCATCTTTTAAAAGAAGTAATGTTAAGGACACACACACATAAACACACACCACTAATTATCAGGATATTCATTCTTCCTTTCCTCTGTAAATTCTTTCTCACACACCCTTCATAATTTAAGATCATTTGGAAAAATTACAGTTGTGGGGATTCTTTCCACATTGATTTTTTAAACACAAATAATAATGGGCCAGATCTTCAGATGAAATAAATCAGCCCAGACCATTTCATTTACAGTGCATCTGTGTAAATAGTATTAAATTGATTTTATTTATTAGGATGCCAAAAATAAAAGTAAGAGCAAGCTCCATGATGAATGATTCATTTACAGAGGATACCTGATGCCTCCTGAGGTTTTGGCCCAGAAGAGAAGGAGCAGCTTATGGAAACTCCATTGTTTTATACCACTCTTGATTTAATTTATTATGAGCTACTTCATCCAGTCCAGTGCTAAAAACATAAAAGATTCAGGACTAAGAACTGAAGTGGGACTAGGCTTTAAGATTTTAAACCTTTGGAAGCTTTCAGCTCAGCTCAAACCAATGCTTACATTAAGTGCATTTTTCCCCATCTACAAGATTTTATTCCAGTCCAGTTTCTCTCACCTCTCCATTCCAAAGTGAGCCATAAGGCTGCATTTCTGATGCTGCAGTCCCTAGTCAGTGAGATAACTGTAATACTGGGGGTTTCTCCTCATCGTTTCACATGGTCACTCTCAAATGAGAACTTGTATTTGAACCTTAATGTCTGCAACACTGAGGCAAACGGGCAATCAAAAGTGGCAAGCATCTGACCGGGGCAAGCTTCCATACTGCACTCCGAGCTGCTTCCTTACACCAGCAGAAGAATTATTGTTTTGGGGTGGTGTTTTTTTTTCTTGATTGTACCAGTGCTGAGTGGCAGCTGATGGTGCTGATAACCTTGTGCTGACACTGACATGAGCCAGCCGTGAGGCTATTCCGTCCTGCAGGACTGAATCTCCATGACTATTTCTTTTTCATTATTCCTGAAAGATATCATCAGGGCAGCACAGTGGGGCTGTGAGGAAGAAGCAACACTTACACAGTCACACTGGTTGTGTTAATCTCATTTACGAGGAGAACCTTATCCAGAGTTAAAGGTGGTGTCAACTTCAATCGCTGCTGAGGTCAGCCGGACATGATCAGAGGAGACCTTTTTTGTCTCGTACAAGTTTTGGTGTCAGAGGAACAAATCCAAAGGCACATCAAGTGATGGTGATCAAACTTATCCAAGAGAGCAACATTTTTCATCTTGTACCAATGTGTCTCACTCTCTGTATCCACATGGTTCAGATCCCCATGTCCACCTTTCAACTGGATTCATGTCAGTTGTAATCGGGCGCAGGAGGGGAAGATAAACATAAAAAGTCAACAACTGACGTGCAGGATCCTCAGTTAAATAAGGAAAACCAACACTCTCCACATAGGAAGTACAACAGAAGAGCAAAGAAATAACGTGATTGCAAAAGGAGGTGAACTAGCTAACACCACATCCCAGGGAGGTGGAAAGGATCAGGTGGCCTGCCCAGGTCTGTGTGGGATCTAAGGGTCCACGAGTCCTGGAAATTGTGCCAACACCTTCCAAAATGTGCCTGGGCCAGCGTGGCATCACCTACCATTTGGATTCCTCTCAATTCTGACATGAAGCTCAGCAAAACCAAAACTAAATACATCTGGAGGGTTTAGACATTCGCCCTGTGAATGCACTGGGTATAACCAAGAACTAAGAAACTGGAGGAAAAAAAACACTAACAAAAAGAACCCCAAAAACCCAAAACAGCTAAGGACCATGTTTATTTAACAGCATAGCGAAGAGATGCATTAATTTAGATGTGTCACAAACTCCATGCTCAAATGATGTAGCAAGTGGCATTAGGAGGAACACTTTCTAAACAGTCCAGGGTAATCTGGCAGAGAATTCAATACAGCAGTGACAGCAACTATTTTACCTACTCCCAGCTTATTTTGCCTGTTCACACTTGACTGTCTGGGAGAGACTTTTTCCAAAACCTTGTGATCCAGACATTCCAGAAACACCAGCATGCCCACAAGCAGGAGTCTTTCCCTTTTTTCTTCTGTGGGTTTTTTTCCCCCACTGTGTGCTGGGGGAACGTAACGTGCATTTCTGTCAAGTCATATGGTAGCAAGTATGCTCAAATGAATGCTCATCCTAACAATAATGTCAGAAACAACTCATTTTTCCAAACAGCAGATTTTAATTGCCAGTTTAACCTAGTGTAATAACAGTGTGGAGGCTTTAGGCCCCAGTTCATCAGAGCATTTAAACATGTGTTTAAGTATCATAGCACTTAATGAGACTTAAGTCTCTGCCTAAGTGTTTAGCTAGTTCAGTGACTTGATACAGGAACTGAGGAGTAAATAAATATTCACTGATTAAGTCAGACCACTGATAATATGATTTCAGAAAATAGTTTCTGAATGAAAACTTCTGAGTGTAAAGTTTAAGAGTGGAAAGGAATTAGCAGAAAAAGAGGAAAAACAAAACTCTTAAATCAGATGAATGAACTTGCCACTATTAGGAGTAGTGTCCCAAAGGAGGCACTGATTGGCATGCTTCCGTACAAAACAGAAACAGTTCAAAATAATCAAACACCACCACACAGCAGAATGCAGCAAGTCAAATTAAGAAAACACTCTTTGAGACGATGAGATCATCTCCAAATGGCAGTCAAGAGATAGATCACCTCCCATCACTGGTGACACTATTGTGTTTAGGAATGGCTGCCATCTGCAGTCACCCAGAAAAATCCAATGTCTGAGCAGAGGGATGGGCAACCTGGACCCGGAGAAAGCCTTCAGGTACTCTGTGATGTGTCCTGGCCATTTCAGCATGTGGTATTTAGATATCTTCCTGCATTTCTCTCCACAGGCTGCCCAGCAGTCTTTCATATTTTCCCATTTCTTGTTTAGGAAATAAATTATTTTAGGAAACAGGAGGAAATAAACCATTCTGAATAGATCACTGATTGTATAGCTTTTTGTTTTAAAAAATGGAAATGCAGAACTAATGGTGTTGTGTGTAGGTCTGACTGTTCCTTATGGATAGACAAGTATGTATGTATATATAACTGCATGCAGAACCATGCAAAGACTATTACATACTAGTAGAGGAGTTCCTGTAAAATCAGGTAACATTTAAAACCTGAAAAATATCTAACACAACATATTTGTTACCACTACTAAAAGAAATATGAAACTGCAGTAGGTTTGTTTCAACAAGCGACACTTTGGATCTGTGATGCGATCCACACAGTTACATGAATTTAGAGCTCAAATTAGAGATGAGAAATACACACCTGGGCTATTTAAATCTATTGGAACTTTCCTGTTGACAATTTAACTGGGAGTGCAGTTGGTGTGAAAATGAATTTTTCTTAAAACATACAAGTCACTGAGGTACACCAAGTAACTCTCTGAAAAATCCAGAAGGGTGTGGTACCTGGTACGCATCTACTCATAAGTTCCTCATTCTCTGAAGTGATACAATTAAAAAAGCCAAACTTTCATTACAAGGAACTTCACAACTTAAATCTTCCAGTCAGTAAGTTTTTGCAACTAAATCTGTTAAGAATAGAAGATTTAAAACATATATGTAGAAAGAAAAATAAATCATGCAGCTGTATGGTTTTGGGCTTAGAGGGAAGCCTTTGTAATAACTTTACTTGAAAAAGAAACAGTGCCTCTGTGATCTTACGACATCGTTTCTCACTGAAAGCTGGCAAGCATGCAAGTTCCTTTTGCAAACATAAGTCATCTTCACCGATACAGGATAGTTGAGAAGTTTTATTTGGATTTCCTTCAAGTTTTTTTTACAAGATTCCTTACCAAAAGAAAAAAAAAAAAAAAAAAAAAGCAAAAAGCTGTACACTAGAAAAGTAGTGTTGTTCTCTGTTGTAAAGAGTGCACTGGGAGACAGGAACTCCTGCGTTCTCAATTGTATTTCCTTTGATCTGCATGCCCTGTTCATAATAAGCCTGACACTTATTCCTTCTGTGGCTCTGGGCAAGTCATATAATCTCTCTGCCTCGGCTTCCTATCTTGGAGGTTATTGCATGGATTAGCTAGTCAATGTTTGTAAAGCAGCTGAAAGAGTATTGACCCGATTCTCCCAGGGAAGCAGGGACACTCAGTTTCTTGGGAAGTCAGGACCAATAAATTCTAAGGCAAGCTACAGAAAATAAATTCCAGAAGAGAAATTAAACCACCCTTGACACAGACTACACCTGGTTTACTTCATCTTGTTCCTGAAAAAGGCTGCCCACACTGACTTCCCTCCCACAGCTGTCAAAGGAGCCCAGGACCTCCTCAGGAGTGTCTGTCATCCTTCAGGTTTAGGGCTGCAGCTGCTGGTGAGAAAAGAGGGAGGATGGAAGCTCTCCCAAAGGGGATGCTGAAACCTCTCTCAACAAGTGTTTGCACTACTGAGCTGGCAGAGAAAAATAACAGTGAGTGAGTGATGCTTGCTGATGGCACTCATTGCCCCATGTAGTTGAAGAGGATTGTGAGAAGACTGAGATGAAATAAAAAACATCAGTGTATCCTGAAGTTGAGCATGACTGATGATGAAATGACATTTATCTTGGATGAATGTAAGATAATAAACATTGGCAAGTTTCTCTCTGTGAAGAAGTTGATTTAAGTTTGGCTTGAACTTGCTGCACAGTCACAACCAGTATGTTTTCATGCCTGTGTGATAGTGTAGAGAAAAACAGAGAGGATTGCTCCTGTGCTAGGCATCCACGTGGGTGGTTTGGCTGACCATTGAGTTAAAAAGGCAAATTGAGAACATAATTCTTCAAAATTAAGAGAGAAATCAAAAGAGATATCGTGGCCAAGCAACTGATAAGTACAGCAAATCCCCAGGCAAAGGCAAAGGATTATTTTCTCAGTATTTGTGACCTTCCCTGATCATTTTGGAACTGCTTTTCTGTGTTGGCTGATGTCAAGAGAAGCGAAGGTGGCTGTTGCTGCATTAGCAAAATTAGCAAAACTGCATTTTCTGATGAGGAAGAGACGTGCAAGACACTGAGGGATAAGCCAGTTCTGCCGGTGTGAGTGCCTCTGCAGCAGCCATTTTTCACTTTGGAGCAGCTATTGGTGTGCACAGGTAGTGTAGTTGCAGAGAGAGGAGAAGGCAAGCAATTGCCTTGACAGAGTCCTACTCTTTTCTTTGCACCAGAAGCTCTGCCAGCTACACTAAGCCAACAACGCTTCTGCTATTATGTCTGTCAGGGGAGTGCTCCTAGCATAGACGTGGCCGTGGCAGCTGCGCTTGCTTGCTGATGTGCACTTCCGTGCCACTTTCCTTGAACTGTCTTTGGATTTACACTTGGCGACCGCCATGTCCTTCCTTTTCTAGGGGCTCCGCTTCATCATGTACACATCCCGTGGTTCAGCCTCTCACAAGAAGACTAGAGACTGGAAGAAATACAATGACAAAACCTGAAGTGAGCTAGCGAGAGGTCAGCTGATAAGTTAAGACTTCTCTCAGCATCTGTCTTATGCTGGTCGGGATGGAGAAAGGTCGCCTGGAGGTGTATAGGGGAGTACTGCCTTTGCATGAACTACCACAGCAGTTTTCAGTGACTGTGGCACGAGATGGAGATTTTTACCAGGTGGGTATTTTTTGCCTGGCAGACATTTTCAGCCTCTGCTGTAGGAGCTGGTTGTGTCTATTTTCACAGGCAGTCAACTAAAACCTCTTCAAACGGGCAGGTCTTTTTGTATCACCCAAGTAGCTATGACAGGACCAGTGGGGCATGGATTAAATTATCAATAAGTTTTTGCTGAGCCACTCATTTTGACCAGAAAATGAACAAATTTCATTGTGATTTAATCCTGCATTGTGATGCAGGACTGTGATGAAGCCGTGACGTTTGTAACCCTGACTGCTATCGCTATGCAAAAACCTATCACTGCTCAGCATCTACAAGTTTCTGGTATGAAACAAGGTACTGAGACATTACTACAACATGAAAATCACCCTTATTGAGTGCAGCTGTTATATATATGCTACATATGAAACACAGTAGCTTAACACTTATGTACCCTTCCTCCTTTGCATAAACACATCCATCAAGTATGACCAGAGTAGCCCAGCTCCTTGCAAACCTGGGAAATGACAATGATGTAAAATCAGAATGAGGTGAAGAATTACTGCTTTTCAGGAAGTGGCTAAGAGAAAAACATAATTCATTTAAAAGTGGATTGCTCCATATTATTCCAAACAGTAAAGTACAGCTGCTTTCCACAGATTCCTCTTCCTACAGAGAGAGCAAGAAGATGCTAGCAACATCAGTTTTTCAAAGCTCATGCATGGCATTGACTGCACAGGGTAATTGCTGCCACACAGAAATATAACACTGACTGTAACACACTTCTGTTTTGGAAAGGCTGCAGTTTCTTTATCAGAAGGGTAACATCTCTTATGAATATCCCTTTTAAAAGATACACTTGCTCCACAGTGAGTCTAGAAAATTAGTCTGGCTGCAAAACCTGCAAATCACACTTTACAATCAGTATTTATAGGTCTAAAATCTTGGACCGGATCATCTCTGAAGGGTAGATGTAATAGCAACCGTATTCAAATTCTCCAACCTGCCCCTTTCTTTATCCAGGTCCGCTGCTCAACAGTCCCAGGCTAATGACCACACTCTCAGAATTTGGGCTATTCAAAACACAGGTTAAAAAAAATAATCCAGATTTCATAGCCCGAGTTTCCCTTGAATGTGCATTTTGTACCCCTCTGAAATATTTCCTCGGTTGAATAGGATGGTTTATTGGGTAGAAATTCATACTTCAAGTAACTATGTCGATGTATTACCATATAATGCTAGTATCTCGTATTTTCTGGAAGAGTGTGTTTAGAAATATAGCTACATTGAAAGAAAGTACTGTACTATCATTGTCAATTTTCTCTCTGAAAACTCATGGCACAGTTGAGCAATGCTTCTGAAAATGGTTGCTTTAACGTTAAAAATCCAGGAGAGAAGGTGGTTGGTGTGTTTTGTTATTTAAGAACACCAAATACCTCTGCTTATTGTCTCTATGTGTATAGGTGTTCTCAGGGAATAATTTTTATATGTAGGAAAGCTGAGAGATTCTGATGCCCAAAGGATGCACTAAGAGATACACTAACATAAATGCCTACGGTGCCCTGAAGCTACTTCCATTGTATTATAGGGCTTCCAGTGAGCAGTTTTGGCTCAGGCAATAGGACAGTGAAACAAAGCTGAGTGGCTCTGGACTAGATGAGCTGAGAATGAGGCAGATTATGCTACCCCTGAAAGCATGGGCTTTGTTAGGAGCGTACTGGGATATAAAGTAGCAAAACAAAGTCAATAAAATGCTTATTTTTCTCCTTACCAATCCCCACCACCATCACACACACACACACACACACACACACACACACACACACACACACACACACACACACACTCATACACACCCATGTACACTTTACCCTCTTTTCCTTGGTGTAATCTTTAATTAGAATGAGTCAAGCGGTTAAATTGGAACAATCTTAGAGCAATTTGTACAATCTCATGAGATGCATTATCAGTTATGCCCTGAATTCTGCACGCTTCATCTGAACAGTTAGACCAACTGAAGTTTCTTCCATGTTCCATCCTGCTGCATTTTCACCTGATGCAGCCCAGAAAAGCTTACAGTGACCATGAGGCTGCATTAATCTTTTTGTAAAAGCGTATTGACTAATCTGAATAAAACATCTGGCTTGCAATGAGCGGAGAGGTTTCCAATGTGCAAAGGGGAAAGACAAAGCAGAAGGTAGCAGGAGCAGAGGTGAACTCATATATGGTCTCTGCCTTCACAGGTTATACAGAACTGGTCCATTCCCGCCTGTTTTGCAGCAGACGAGACTGGGGGATTGTTCTCTGCAATGGCTGTCTGAAGGTAGGAAAAAAAGACGGTGTGGTACTACCCTGCTGTGCCCCTCAGAAAGCCTCTGCAATCACCAAGCAAGCCAATGTTGGCTGCTTCTCAAAGGAAGGAATAACCGGAGGGTGAAGAGGAAAGCAAAGAACACTAGAAAAACTAAGAGACATTTCCCAAAGTTCTTTATAATTGCCTATACTCAGAAGAGTTGATGACACCAGCATTGACATTTTCAATCCTGCATGCCCAAAGGCAATCTTCCAAGCCTGGTTTTTTTAACCCATAGACAAATGTCATGATGTGCTGGTGGTCTTAGCATCTCCAGCTCCCATTGCTGGCAGAGGGATTTAGGGACACTGAAGGTTTCTTTAAGACACTCATGGAAGGGCTCCAGAAACCTTAACAGAGGCTTTCTGTAAAACTACTCTGTTCTTTTGATTGCCCATGAAGACTATAATCTTACCCATGTCTTCACAAGATTTCTGGAGAAGAATCTAGTTCAATCTAATACCAATGATAAAATTACACAAATGAGCTTCATGTCCCGCTCTAGTGATGCTGTTTCACCTTAAAACAGCTGCCCACAGTCTCTGGTCTTATTCTCTGAAGCAGACAACTGATTGAGCTTGGAGTTCAAGAAAATTCAGTGCTGTGATGCAGAGAGACATACAGCTGTCCAGACACAACAGTTCTGCCTGCCAGTCACCAGCTGA
>VXBZ01005879.1:23996-34377 GCA_013399135.1 Heliornis fulica | reverse complement strand
CGCGGTCCGAGGGGCGAGGCGGCGGGACCTCGGGGCAGCGGCTGCCTCTTCCTCCGCGCTGCCTGGCTGCCCGCTGGCCCCCCGCGGCGGCTGGGGCGCCGCCACAGCGGAGGCGGCGGAGGAGGGGAACTGGCTGAGGCGCCGACAGCCGTTGGCGGCGGGACGGCGGCTGCCCTCCGGCACCGGTCGCCGCTGCCCCGTACCCCGGTGGCGTCCGACACTGTCCCGGGAGAGAAGGAGCCTCGTCCGCCGTGTGTCGCACCCCACCCCCCCAAAAGAGCCGTTCGCCGCCTGTTTCCAATCAGCGAGATACAAGTTTATCGGAGCACGCCCGGCGGGCCCCGAGCGCTCTCGGATCGGTCGGGCGAACCAAAAATGGGCGAAACGCTTCTGCCTTCTCAGCAGCGGGCGCTGCCCACCGACCGGCCACCGGTTCCCCCCGCCGGCCCGGCTGGCGGAGGAAAGGGGCAGAACCGCGCGGTGTGCGGGGGCTGCGGGGCCGGTGGCTCGGGTGGTGTGGGGTTAGGTTTTTTTTTGTTCCCTCGTCGCAAACGCGGTGGGTGGAAAAGGCTGCGCCTGAAACGCAACTTTCCGCCGGCGGGTGGAGGGGCTTGGCGGGGGCGGCCGGGAGACGGCCCGGGGGCTGAACCTCCGGCGCCATCCGAACCCGGGGTGGAAAAACGGCGGCTGTTCACTGGGTGCCGGGTGGATGGATGCTCGGGGGCACCCGCCGGTCGGAGCCACTTGGCGAAACTTCCCCCTCGCCTCGTCAAAATGACTGCGGTGATTTTGGTGTGTTAATTACGCCCGGGGCGCGACACCAAATGTTCTAGCACACACTAGAGGTCCCTCTCAGGGCTGTCAGATGTCAGCGTGTTTTCAGGTTGGGTTGCTCTTTATTCCCAACCCCCTTACCCGGTTTCGCTGTTTGAACTGCCTATTGCAATAAATACCGGCAATAGTGTTTAAGTTCAGGTAAGGGTGAAGAAGATGCGCGACGTTTCTGGTTGTGCCCGTGTGTGGGCACCGGTGGGGCCGTTAATAATACTCATTCCTCTGCGCTCTTGAAAAAAACAAACAAAAAAGCCCCCAAAAAACCCCAACCAACCCAAAACGAGCAAATAAAGGAAAATAGGCGGGATTGATTTCGGGCTGGGATTTCAGAGTTTTGTTTGAAATAGCCTCGCAGTTTGTTGCGGTTGGGGCTAAGTGAACAAATTCCGTGCTCACTTCGCTCGGGTGAATCCTGACGTGGAAATAAACAGAGTAACACTTGAATAAGGATTCCAGGCTATGGCTCGTGGGGTTTTGAGTTTTTTAAAGAGAAATATGCAAACAAGCAAAAAAAAAAAGCCGAGTATTAAGGTTATAAAGAGTCTGTAAAAGTGATGGAGGTGATTAAAACATACTGATTCCGCAACGTTTTTACACCCAGACCACGTTACGGAACTAACTAGTCTCCCCCAATCTTCATGTATTATAAGCAGTATTATCCTCATTTTACGGATGGAAAAACTGAGAAATAAAAAGAAGGTCACTGACTTGCCTGGAGCCATATAGCAAATAAAAGATAGATCTGGAATCAGCTAGGACAGATTTAGATCTCTTGCTGATTTGCACTGCTGTAACCATTGATTTCAGTGGAATTTTTCTGGATTTAAGTCATATTTGGACCTTAGGTGTTGCTCTGTCCCTTAGAAACATCTAAATTCCATTTTGAACATGACTGGATTAGATACAGGATTTGGGGGGAATATTTGGTGCATATCTAGTTTTTAAAATAGAAATTACTGTGAAACTTTGGGACTATTCTGCCTTTTGATTATACTTTTTTCTCCCCCTATTGCAATTTCATCTGTTACATCAGCATAGTTGCCCACTTGGTTTGGGGTATTGTTTCTTTTTTAATGAACAATTTTCTCATGTCTAGTATGGCTTTTGTTACTGGTTTCTAAGAAGTGCTTCTTACCAGATGTCTCTGAGTGAAGCATTCAGTTTTAGGTTGGAACAACCTGAGAACAAATGATTTTTCATGAGGAAGACTTACATTCATTGTGTATCTCACTCGGGCAGAAATGAAAAATTGCATGACCATCATATAGAAAAAAAAAAAAGCCATCCTCTCCCCTCCATAGAGGAAAGGCTGCGTGTGGAAGACTTGCTCATATAGGCTCTTTATTGGATTATGATAAGTTCATATATGGAGAAAATGCAATGTGAAAGGAAATATTCACTGATCATAACAAATGATGTTATTCAAAGTAGGGTCTCTCACAATTAGCAAAATACCAAATCTGCCAGTCACAGTCAGACAGAATTTCACATGAGCCCAGCTGGGAAGGAATGATAATTTCTGCTTTCTGTATTCCAATGACTTTAGAAATATTTTCAGGATACCATAAAACAGACACAGATGCACAGATTGTGATCATAGTGTGTTGCTGTTCATTTATTAACATGTGCTGGTATACACAAACTGCCACCACTGAAGCGTAATGCAAAAGTTCCTCTTTTTGTGCAACTAGTCAGCTGGATTTGGGAAGATGCTGGTACTTCAGGGAGCTGATAGGGACCCTTGGCCCAAACCCTGTTGTAACGCATGGGGAAGCAGATGTAGAACTTGGGTGCAGTTTAAAATATCCACACCAACTGGAGCTTCTGTGTCTCTGAAATAGAAAGTATTTAGGTGGGAATTAGCCCCACAGATCTTTCATGGTTTAAGACCATGTTCCGACTCCCTGTATGAGCTGAGTTTTAAATGCCAGAGCTTTAGCCCTCTGTCTCATCTTGTGTGCAGTAAACTATCATGCCTCACTTGCAGTATGTGTTCTACTCTTCTCTGGTACCAGAGGAAAAATTATGTCGATCAGAAGGAAATTTTAGCGGAGATGCCTGCTGTTACTTATTTTGGTTCCTTAAAGACTGCTGCAGCTCAGCCAAGTTGGATCTTCTTCCAGGAAACAAATTTGGTTAGTTGTTTTTTCCTGACAGAAATATAATTTTAACTTTAAATGGAGTATCTTCTGTTAGTCTGTGTTGCACTTATGTTTTCTTTTTACAGCCTGGGTAAAATTAATCTCTGGTATAGTGCCATTGACTTCTGTGTTGTTTCACAAAGAATTAATTTGCCTTCCTGTATTAAACTACAGATTTCTGTTGTCCTACTTTCCACAGAATACAATGTCTTTTTTTTTTTCAGTCTGAAGGAGAAAAATACAAAATGTTCATCTTAATTTTTATTTTGTCCAACTTCTTGTGCAGGCAGAGATACCTCTTCTCTCCCTTTCACTCCTCCTCTAGTAAATTAAGTTCAGTATATATCTAGAGAATGCCTGTATGTGGGAGGAGGGAGTAACTACTATCTTCCTAGCTGATAATACCAGTAAAAAAACCACATTTAATGTACGTGACAGCCATTAGCACATTCCATATTGATGATGCACGTTGTAGCTTTAATAATCTCGTGTTCTCTAATGACTACTTTAATCACGCTTTTCATCCAGAAATTAAACAAACAACATCCCATATCCAAGCAAACCAAAGCTGGTGCTCTTGGATGTTCAGCTGCTGTAAGCCCATGTTTACGAACTGAATGGCTCACCCGGTAACCTTTTCCTGATAGCTGTTCATCTGGCTCGCTGCCCCCACCGGCGATGGAAGTTACTGGTTTGATGTGGTTGTCAGGTTACTGCAAACGAGGCTTTGCAGGTGGTTTCTCTGTAGCCGAAGTATATAGGTGAGGGTTACAAACCTTAGAAGTGCTTGTTGGGGCAAAGGACAGCTCATCCCGACAAATTATTTAGTGGCTTTCACTCAACTGGTTTTCCTTGCCCAACACTTTCATGAATGAGGAAGAACCTTTAAAAAGAACAAAATAACACTGCACAGCAGGGTTGTTCTGAAATGATAGGGAAACGAGTTCTGTCTCTCCCTTGTTAATGGTCCTCTCTGCTTCTCATTCTCAACCAAAACCTTTATGACTGTGGTCCTGTCCCCTCAAGCCAGTATTTATGACTCAGATCTGCCTCACATCTCAGGTTCGGTATGGGCATCTGTGGGGTTTCCTTTATTTCCTCTGTTGTAATTTGGGGTGATTTGAAGAATAGCTAAGGCGGGGAGCTGTAACTGGTTCTACATAGGCTCAGGTGTGCACACTCCTGCCTCAGTGACTGTGGTTGCCTCTATCAAACAGGCAGCTGGTGCGGGGATAAAACTGTCTCCTACTGCTGTAGTAGGTTTTGCCAGACCTCACCTGTCACAGCGTCACAGCTTTTAATTCGCATGGAAGAACTGGAAGCCACATTGTGATTTGGTCAGGGAGAAATTATGGGAGGTTGTCTCGGGTGATGTATTTCCAGTAGAATTGAGGAAAATGTTAATACTGCTGTGCAAGGCACAGGTGACAATCTTGAGCACAGCGTGCCGCTCTGAGCATCCATCTTCCACATTAGCTAAATGTAGTCTGGAAAGCAATATGACAGTATCAGTACAGGTTGGGGGATGACCTGCTGGAGAGGAGCTCTTCGGAGAAGGACCTGGGGATCCTGGTGGATGACAGGTTGTCCATGAGCCAGCAGTGTGCCCTGGTGGCCAAGAAGGCCAATGGGATCCTGGGGTGCATTAAGAGGAGCGTAGCCAGCAGGTCAAAGGAAGTGATCCCCCCCCTCTACTCAGCCCTGGTCAGGCCTCACCCGGAGTCCTGTGTCCAGTTCTGGGCTCCCCGGTACAAAACACACAGGGATCTCCTGGAGAGAGTCCAGATGATTGAGGACCTGGAGCATCTCTCCTATGAGGAAAGGCTTAGGGAGTTGGTGCTGTTCAGCCTTAAGAAGACTGAGAGGGGATCTCATCAATGTTTATAAATATCTGAAGTGTGGGAGACAAAAAGGGAGATGGCCAACCTCTTCTCAGTGGCCTGTGGGAACAGGACAAGGGGCAGAGGTCACAAGTTGGACCACAGGAGGGTCTGCACCAATGTGAGAAAGAACTTCTTCATGGTGAGGGTGACAGAGCACTGGAACAGGCTGCCCAGGGGGTTTGTGGAGTCTCCTTCTCAGGAGATATTCAAGACCCATCTGGACAGCTACCTGTGCAAGCTGCTCTAGGGAACCTGCTTTGGCAGGGGGTTTGGACTCGTTCATCATACTCCGCTTTGGATATGTCTTTAAACCTGGGCTACTTGGAGAACACTTACAAAAAAAAAAAAAAAAAGCACTGCCAAGCCTTTATCTCTGTGACCTTACCTGTACAGTGCCGGCAGGCTATCAGCGACTAAAATTTTTCATCAGCATTTCTGATAATTGAGAAATTGTGTAGGTTTTTTTGAAAATAAAAAAATAATAATTTTAATGTTTTTTAAAATTGTCGAAAAGCAACTTGAGATTATTTTACAAAACTGAAACCAGACCTTTCTCATACCTGAAAACTACTATTTTGAATTTTCATTAGGTAGCAAATGCAAAAAAGACAGAAAAATGAGGAAAATTAACATATTTTTTATCTCAGAAAAAATCCTCAATGTGTGTTTTTAAGATCAGTGACAATTTTGTGTGTGTGTCAGTGGGAGGAATTTCTGATTTGCTCTTCAGATAGGATGTTTCATTTCTTCCCAGTTCCAACTGAAAAGCTATTTTATTTTTCTGCACTTCTTCATCTTTTCCAAGTTAGACCTTTAATGCTTGTAGTTTCCCCTCTGATTTATTTAGTGGCATTCACTTTATTTTCATCATACTCTATGACAGAGAGGAGAGATTTAATAAAGAAATGTGGGCAAAGTGCCCTTTTCTCTTTTCCTTGCTTAAAAACATTAAATTAAATCCATCCTCTTCATCATCCAATCACCCAGTAAACTTTCTGCACCCAGGTATTCAACAAGTAATTAATTAAGCTCCTGCTATCAGTGTTGCCAGAGGAGCAAAGACAAAGAGGGTGGTTGAAAGAGGGAAGAGGAGTGGGAGATGTTGTGAACATATAACCGTTGAGAACCGATGTATCCAGGGGCTGCTAAAGTAGCTCAAAGTTAAGGCAAAGTGATCTTATGAAATAAAGCTAGCTTTGTTTCCCAGTGTGAACTGAACCTGGCAGTGGCATTAGATGTAGGAGGCGATGTGCATATCACTTCTCACCAAAGGAGTAAGGCCAGTCAGGACTGGGGGATGGAGGGAGGAGTGCTCTCTGTGGTTACCCAGAGGAAGGAATGAAATGGCAGTTTCTGACTAAAATACCCATGCCCATCTCCCCAAGGTGTACTGCTTTCTAAATAACCCAAACTCACCTAGAGGTTTAGTTAAGATGTCCTAAGATATATTGATCATCTATCCATTCAGTGTCAGGAACCAGTGCTGAGTAATTTACAGGATCGTTATAATGTCTATAGGTGATTATACCAGACACTTTTCTACACACCAAAGAGAGAGAATCCAGGCACTGATGGCCACTCACACATCATAGCTTGCCAGTAATGGGCAAATTTGACACTGTTTATCTGTAACAGGCTGTTTTGCTGTAAGTGCTATGGCAGAAGGGGAAGGGGCTTAGGTGGGCTTGCTGTCTGTATCGGGCAATCTTAAAGCAGGTGACTGTAGGTGAAGGCACAAAAACCATTTATGGAGGAAAATGAGAAAAGGGCAGACTAGATCAACAGTTAAACACCCTGGTTAATCACAGATGAGGGTAAGCTGGGGAGAAGCCTTGAAGACAGGTGAAAATCAGCAGATGCCACACCAGTGGGGGGATTCAGAGTCAAAAGGATGAGCTGGATGGATAGGGCTCCACTCTGTGTAGGTAAGCAAAGGACTGATGGATCTATTTACCATAGACGTCCAAGAGATGGTCATTGATCAAATCCCAGTGGGATCACACTTTGATCTGCAGCTTGACTCAGTAGAAAGAGGGAAAGGGAATGAAACAGAAGCAGCAGAGTTTGGAGGTGGCTGCAGGTGTGAGCTGAGAGGAAAAGAATGAGATGGTGCAACCTTCCTTACCCTCCAGCTTTTTCTTACAGTGACCTGTGTGGTACAAAGACAGCTTGGGATTCCTGGAGACAAAGTGAGGATGTGATTTTTGCTGCTACCAGAAAACTGAATTTCTAAGGCTGTTGATGCCAGTCTGAAGAAGAGGCTTCCTGAAAAGCATCCAGGCAAGAGTTGTCCAAGTTTGGGTACATATGACAAACCAGCTGCAGTTCTTGCTTCTGCACTCGGGCAGGTGAGACTTAATCAGGAATAAAAAGAGTTAGCTCTTTTACAGGCAAAGAGGTGGTTCTGTTCAGGGAAAACTGTGGCTTTGAAGAGGTATTTTCTTTACCTCAAAAATCTTCTGTATTGGTTACTGGCTACATACCATCTTTCTTTTTCTCCTTAATCTTGAAATATTTACATCAGTGTCCTGCAACTGAGAGTTCCACGGGTTGCTTAGAGATAAGCTGGTGAGTGATATCCTTATCCACTTAAATGCTAATGCCATTTTAAATTCCATTAGGTGCCCTCTTTGTTTTTATGAAGGACATCTGATTTCTCCTTCACACCATTATTTTATATACCACAATTCTATCATCTTTTACTGTTTTCCTTTCTAAATGAAATCATTCTGGTCTTAGTCTCTTTGTTTAGAAATACCCCCACATGTCTTAATAATTTTTGTTGCCTCTAGCTATCTAGTGTAGCTATCTAGTTCTCCCATCACTGCATCTCACTGGATCTTTTAAAGCTAGTTCCAAATTCATCAGCGTGAAGGAGACCGAAAGATAGTCTTGTGGTTAGAGTATATCACCCAGAGTCCAAAGTTTTCCCTCAAGATCTCCTGGCCTCTGACCTTGGGCTAATCACTCAGCTACAGACATCTACAGTTTCCCTTTCCATCCCAGGAAGTGGTAAGGGGAAATTTCAAGCAAAATAGGTTAAGTGTTTCTCCATGCCTGGATGGAAATTGCTGTAGAAATACAGCCATAGAAAATGTAGCAGTTTCGATTGGGTTTCCACAAGGCAGCCACAAGTGTGGTGAAATTTGTAACTTCTCCCTAACTATTTGATTGCAGGGTGCTTGGCTGTTTTCTTGGGTTCCAAACAAATTCAATTAAGTCATTTCTCTTTGTTATTTTATGGTGAACTTTATATGGAAAGTATGAGTTACAAACAATTTGGGCCAAACAGACACATGGTATTCATGCATCCTTGGGGACTTAGAAAGCCAGCCCAGTCCTGCTGAAAGTGGAAACCAGAATCCAATTCCAAATTTTACATGCGGGACACGGCCTGTTCGTGGGAGGTGCTGGGTACCACTCACTTCCACTCATTCTTTGCACATGTGGGATCAAGACAAGGTATTGCTGGCTTGTCTCCAGTCTAAATGAACTAATTATCCAAAACCTGTCAAGACTCTCACAAGGAAGACTCACATGTCTGGTTCCCTACTCTAATGTTTTAAGCTAGGCCTGACTGTTACAAATTTCTAGCACCTCCACAGCTCCCCAGAAGCTCACTTCAGGTCTGGGGCACCTCACTGCCATGGTGTCATTCGGTGCCTCATTGTTTCTGGTACACAGGAGCCTGCAACACTGCAGGTGGGTGTGCGCTGCTGTTATGGCCCCATGCCCCAAGGGATCTCACAAGCAAACATGTTCCTAGGTGTCATCGCTTGATGCAGAACAGTCATGTCTAAAGCACTGGGACAGAAGATCTTTGAGGTGTCTGAACTATGAAATCTACTTTTTGTAAAACATCTTGTGCCACAAAAGGTGCTAAAAGAATACACTTATTTGATAGGATGTTACTTCAGCAGAAAAGGGAAAGCAAGTGGCTTCAGTACTTGTAGCATAAATGTAAATGTGACTAAATTCTGGTTTAAATGGCATTGTTTTTTCTGCTTGTTATCCCCCTAACTCTGTACCTGTTCTTTTGCCTCTTATGTAAGCAGAGAGTCAGCTACTGCTCCCACGCACACCCCAGATGGCACTGCCTGCTCTTTTTGCTGCCTGGCTCAAGCCTCTGTGCGCACATTCTCGCACAAGCTCTGGGAAGTTTGGTGCTCTTCTGGTCGCTTGGAAAAGGGGCCAATCCTGCAAGACTCTCCTGATAAGCCAAATCATGTCAATAGGCCTGCTTATGTGATTAAGGATAAAACAGAAGGATGCTCAGGGGTTCAGAAGAATCATGCATCAAGAATCTTTGCAGCTTTAAAAGAGGAAAAGGGTGGTTTGCCCCTTGGTGGGGCTTGGAGGCTTTTGTTTCCCTTATGCCTTATAGCTGGCATTTTGTCAGAGCCTTCTGCTCACTAGCATTCCCATGACACATAAGCATGCTCAAAGAAAAATTTCCTGTGAGAAATCAGTGGGCTTCATTAAATTTTCAAAGTTTAGGGCTGTTATCCTCTTTGCCCCTCTCCACGGGCAGCTGGCTATGCCAGATTCTGATTGCTTATGTGAACATTTGATAAATCTCACTGTGGACTACATTTGCTCTTTCACCCAAGCAGTTATCACACACATTTCCCTAACACTTTAAAATTATGCCTGCCAAACATTTTCTGATGTAAAGTTAAAAGTCATCTATTACTGAAGTGATTTTTCAGCCCTTGTGGGCATGATTTCCTTTTTTTTTTCTCTCTCTCTTCTGTAGTTCAGATAGTTCCAAGCTCTTTTAAACAGGCTGCCAAGGGTCAGTTTCAAAATTTTTTTTTTAAATTTTCTGTGCCCTAAAAATATGTTGGTGCTATTCTTCTCCTTTATTCATCTCCTGTTAAAGCCAAAGTCAAGTGAATGTGATGTTGCCTTGCTGCCGAGGCCACAGAGAACTTAATATAAAACTGGAAATTGCTTCTTCCTCTCCCATGCAGGTCTCAGTCCTTTTTCCCATTCAGTTAACTGCAGCTAAACAGGTCCTGTACCACTGTGCAAAAGTGGATGATGCTCTCTCTGAAGTGACCTTTACTGTGTGCGGTGGCACTCGTGCCTGCTGTGTTCTCTGAGATGCCCAGAGCAGGGATGCAGTTTGAAGGGTGCACAGCTCCCACCTGTCTGCCATGGTGGCTGGCCAGGAAGCTAAGTGGGTTCTTGCCCAAAGCAGAGCTGGGATGAGACAGGATTGAGCATCCAGATTTTAAGAATTCCCCTGCTTTAAATTTGATCTGTGTGGATTTGCAGATTTGCTGTCCAGTGATTTGATGTCATTTATGGCCACCCTCTATATGCAAGACATTTGCTTGCATTCAGGGCCTTGCCTGACCCTTTCCCCATTCCCCCCATCCCAACCTCCCCCATTACCTCCTGTATATATCATACTTCTGCTTTAAGTGTATGAGCAGAAGGCAAGATGTCACTTCTTTCCTCCTCCTTCTTTTCCTCCCTGATCCTCCCCCCCCCCCCCCCCCCCCCGCCCGCCCCCCC
>VXBZ01005879.1:676-23969 GCA_013399135.1 Heliornis fulica | reverse complement strand
GCATTTTTATATAAATGCCTCTTTTTCTTCCTCTGGGTTCCAGAGCTGTGCATGGTTTTTGAAACTGATTAAAGCAGTTTGTCCTGCCGTGGCAGGGAAACACTAAAACAAAGCATGTGTGCCTCTTGGTTCTCAACCAGGGTTTTTCTTACTCTTTTCCCAGTTTCTTGTTTAGCAAACAGTGTTAAACATGATCATGGTGTAAAACAGCAAAGCAACTCCTCCCTTCCTGGAGAGTGCCAGCCTGATAACGCATCCAGCTTTTTTCCAAACCCCTGCTAGTGCCCTTGAACTTACTGAAGCATGCTACAGCATGAAATAGTCTGACCAATCTGGATTTGTCATTTCCTTTCAAAGCGCCTTGGCATGGCTTTTATTTGAAACTGCACTGGCTGCTTGTTTGTGTCACAACTGCATTTCATCCAGTATCTATAAGTGTAGAGACTTGGGTCTGGGCCAGTCTTAGATAAAGCAGCTAATGCAAATACCCTCTCACTGCTCCCCACCCCCCCCAACCCCCATTGAAAGACAAGAAAACCAAAACATCAGACAAAGCTTTCTAGGGTGGAGATGGAAATCTAATAGCTAGCTAAGACTTAAGTTGCACTGCAATTAAAATATAATCCTTTAAATTTCTTGGATTTGGAGGGAGGAGAGGACTGGGAAGAGGTACAGAGAAGGAAGCAAGTCAGAAGTGAAGACATTACAATCCTTAGCCTCAACATGGAACTACTTAAGCATACCATAATTGCATCACTGAAGGTATGCATACCCTGAAACCAAAAAGGAAGCAGGAAGGCAAGAAAAAACAAACACAGCATGATGAACCGAACAGGTAACCTTCAGGAAAAGGAAATCTAGCCCTGGCTAACCCAAAAGAAAGGAACGTAAACTGAAAGATGGGAAACAGGAGGACTGAGAGGAAATTTCAAGTGCAAACAGACACACATGTCTGCAAACAAATGACTCTGAAAGGGAATTAGTGGATTTGCTGGATCTGAGGGGCAATTAGAAAATTATGGGGGTATTGCAGAGACTACATTTTATCCTCTTGTCAGTCTTTACTGATTGGAAATACATTAACTAACTACATATTTTATTTAATTACTGAAGATGGAGAGCTGTCAAACATTGAGGTATCAGAAGAGAAACTGCAGGGTTGACATGCTAAACAAACCTCCCAGAGCAGATGGCATCAATCAAGGCTGATAGATGTTAACAAAATCATGCAAGTTTCCCTTAAAAATGACTATTCTGCTATACCAAATCAATGGAACATGGCATTTATTTAACTTTAGAATCAAGATCATCTCAGCCACATGAAAAAGACAGAAAGGTCAGAATGTAGGTTAGTAAGTTATGAAACCTGGACACAAGCTCAATGCCAAGCATGACTGATACAGTAACAGAAAAGCACGCCTTTTTTAATTTCCTAGAAAAAGCCTTCAAGTATCTCAATGAAGCTATGGATTATGCAGAACCATTGAATGTAAATTTTAAAGGCAATTCCAGAAAGTCTTCAACAAATTTTCTCACAAGATGCTGTTAAGAAAATCCAGCAGCCATGAGGTGAGATGCAAAATTTTGCCCTTGCATCAGTTTTACTAAAGCAGGCAAGTGTGATTCTGTGATTCTGCTGCAGAAACCGAGAGAGAGAAAGGTCAGTAAGGCAGTAGAATGCCCACAGATAGACCTTAGGCATGAGCTTTAAACCCCTGATGAATTATCAGAACAATAAGCTGGGACATTGTAGAGGTAACAACATTGTCAACACTAGTCACCCAGGGTGAGACAAGACTCTGAAAAACTTGGGGACCCAAATACAGTTATGCAAAGAGGGAGGTGACATTGATTTTTTGCTTTGATACCACAGAAACTGACAAATGTGAGAATAAATATTTTGAGTTTTCTGCCACCATCAGTAGCTCTGTGCTTCTCCACACCATCAGGTTCAGAAAAACCTCTTAAAGCCTTATTTTATGTGTCGTGAAACAGAGCAGCGGTGGAAGGGGCAGCCTGTGGTGCCCGGTTGCTGAAGGCAGAGCTGCAGAGGCCCCATGCAGCCCCGGGACCCCGAGGAAAGCAAGAGTGGGCCCTATGCTGGGAGTCAGCCCAGGGACGAGTTGGCTACAGACCCTGTCCTGCAAGGAGAGACCCTCTGACCCACATGAGCAATGTTCTCACAGGGATGAGAAATACAACAAAACATAAAGCCAGCAAGTCTAAAGACGATGGGATGAGTTATGTTTTGATACCAAATGGAAACTCCCTGACTCGGTATCAGAATGACACCAAGTGCCATTCTGCTCAGCATGGGCTGACACAATGCTGTTCACCCGGGCTGGTCCCTGGAAAAGAGGCAGGAGAGAGGGCTATGCAAAGACCAGACTTAGTGCCCTACAACAAAGCTGTGATCTGGTTTTAAGGACAACTGTACTGGACTTTGCAGATTACATTAGTAAATTTTGTAATTCAGAAGTTCCTTTCACTGTGTTTTCCTTCCCTTACTCCTGCAGTAGTCATGTTCTGCTGCAAAATCACTGTTGAAAAATGTCCAGCTCAGTATGGGTTATTTGAAATGTTTTCAGTCCTGGGGCAGGCAAGAAAGAAATAGAGAGATGCTTGAATAAGGAGAAATTCTAGTTTATGGAAATGAATAAGACATGATTAAAGCACAGAATAAGCTCCTTTCATCTCACAGCAAATACAATATTTGTGGGATGTCATGACTACGAGTTTCTTGAATGACTAGAGTTCAAAATACTCTTATTTGTAATTTTGCAGCTAGTGGCACTTCAGGGTCCAAGAGTCACCAGAGGAAATTACAGAGAGGGAAATAATTTAGAGAAGAAACTAAAAGTTTATAATGACACAAATCACAGTGGAGAAACGCAAGATGAATTTTGTTCGCACATACAGTAAGTACATGCTTTAGACTGCAAGCTAAGAAGTAATAATACAAAACCCCATTGCCTAAACTGATCTGTGAATAAAATCGATTGAATTCCTCCACCTTTCCCTGGTAGTAAAGAGTGACAGTATAGGTAAAATATACGTGACTTCAGGGTAATACTGCCAATGCTGATGTTTTGTTGTTATTTAGGGGTTTTGTTTTAAAAAAAAAGATTTTGTCCTTTTTAATCAGTGTCTCCAACAGACACTTCTGTTCTTGTTTTTAAAGAGTATAAGAAACTGCCTTTGAAAGCCCAGTATTTGACTTCTGGTTTTTGTGTAGCAGGACTGATAATCTTAGATGCAAAATCACTAACCAGTGAGAGCGCCAAGATGCCTGGTCTTACAGGGCCACCAGAAAAATTGGAAGCATTCAGTATTTGATGTACTTCCCACAACCTCCCTTACAGAGACTCCTAGGTTATGTAACGCCTGTTGCTGTGCATATGTGAGTAGGGCAGGGAAGGAAATAGAGCAGCCAGATCACAGTTTTCTGTTCTCAAGGGCAGATCGTGTGATCTCCATAGGTGGGTGCACATCTTTAAATATCTTCTGAGTAGTAATGAATTTGGCATACATGTCTGCCAGCTACAGAACAGCAAGCTGTGAGCTGCTCAGGGCATCCCAGGGTTTCCGTGGAGGTGGTCAGAACCTCACCAGATGAAACACACTGAATGAAACCTGCTATATTTAGCTGTGCATAGGGAGTTCCCCTGTTTGCTCTGTTATCAATTATATTTTCAAATAAATGATCCGCCGAAGTCATTAATAAGTGCTGTCAGTACCTTCTTCAATCCATACACAGATTGCAGAACAGGGTAAAACAGATTGCTAAATAGGAAGTGCAAGCATGTCCTGGTAGACTGGAGAAGAGAACAGCGGGAGTCACTGTCCCAAGGCAAAGTGATGAACACCAGGGTCTGTCCAGAAGTTAAAACCAAGCAGGTGGAGCGTTCCCTAGTCACACATGGAGAAGGAAAGGGTTGCTTGGTACATCTTGCGTTTATGGTTGGCAGTTACAGATAAGTGCTTTTGTGCTGTGTTTTGAGAAAAATGAGGGAAACAGGTTCCCAAAAGAGATTTCCATGGTGAGACAGCCATGGAAATTGTGGACACCATTCTGTTGTGTTCAGAAGTGTCTTTTCCTTTAAGCAGATGACACCAAAGGCCAATTTAAAATTATGATTATTTGAATTTATAGCAAAAGAGGTGTTTAACTTTGGATGCATTTTACAGAGAGGGAAACTGCAGCACAGAAGATGGAGTGACCTACCCAAATTCAGCCAGGAAGCATTTGGCTGAGTCAGGAAGAGAAACTATAGTGCCAGCCCAATGGGGAAGGCTTCCTAAAACAACATGGAACCAGGGAGAAATGGGAACAAAGTTTCCACGTTTCAGCAGTGAGAAGCACCAACTGCCTCATTCAATATTTCTGTAGAATATTAGTACACCCTTTTTTTTGTTTGTTTGTTTGTTTTGTGGTTTGGTTGGTTGGGTTTTTTTTTTATTTCTCTTAAAGATGAGTATTTAATTAATTACTGAGCTTGCTCTGCAGTTCCTCTACAGGATGAAAACAAACACTTAAACAAGCCTCTTCTGCCAACCCCACCCAACACCTACTCAGTTACAACAGATGGATGAGTGCCACAGACCAGATGTCAAAATGATACCAAATTTGACACTGCACAAGAAACCGTAGCACGCTGCAGAAAAGAACCGCTCCCACGGTAACATTATTTAAATGCCAGATTGCACTGATCCCTGTTAGGAGTGAGGTGCACAGAACCCAGATAGCAAAGCCTGTAGTTACTGCCACAACCTCCTGCAATCTTTCCATCTCTTTTAATCGTCTCATCTAAATTTTGTTCTCCTCCAAGGGTGGGAAGCATTGCTGGGAAAGGATATAGAAATACCTTGCAGCAATCCAAGAGGAATGGAATGACTGTCTCCTCTCTTTGACTACACATACTTTTGTAGTGCCTAGTAAAGAGGGCCAGGCACGGTGCTCCTTTCCACTCTTGGACACTAGCCTTGAAGGACACGAGAGCTCTCTCCCGAGAGTTGTTCCTGAAAGATGAAGAGGTTGAGATGTAGCATGGGCAGGGACATACATATGTGAAGAAGGTATAAACCTGTGGCATTTTCATAAGTTGCACTTTCATTCAAATAGTTTATATAGTGCTGTACCAATCGATTGCTTTAGATCTGAAACAAGGTACCCTTCTGAGCAAATATGAAGGCCTTGCAGATTGGACACATGGCCCAGGGTTACTGGGCTTTCTGGGGAGATTGGTCACCCCTGGTAGTGTGGGATGATTACTTGAGCCAAGTGAGCTCCTCTGAAGCATCTGTAGTTGGCACCACAAATTCAAGTTGAAGGAGGTGCCTTTGCAAGCCTAGTTTGACTTCACCCAATGCAGTGACCTTTGGGAACAGAAACTTGTATGGTGAGACTGGTACTCTCTTCCCAGAGAGTCTCAGCAGTCCAGACAGGAAATGTGTACAAAGCAGTTGTCTAACAGGAAAAGTTCTGTCAAAATATAAGTTGTGGTTTTTTTTCTGAAAAGTTTTGGGTTTTTTTATGAAATCCTAACTAGGAAAGATTTCTCAGTTAAATATGAGTGTACAAATAACTTAGAGATACCAAAAGTCTGCTGATTTGAGTAACTACATGGGACAACCTGAACACCTGGAATCTTTATGATAAGTTCCATATCCACACACACTCCTTCCCTCAGAACTGTGAGTGGTTTTCTTTGGTCCTAATGGGGATTTGAAACCTGAATGTCTTACAGAAAAGAAATACGATTTCCCAAAGTCATAGTTGTAACCGTCACGCTGTCTCCATGCTGGAAGAAGCACTTTGCATAAAGGAAATAAAATCAGGGAGATCATGGCTAAAAATCACAGAATCACAGAATGGTCTAGTTTGGAAGGGATCATCAAGTTCCAACCCCCCTGCCACAGGCAGGGCCACCAACCTCCAGACCTCTGTCTAGAAAAGGTTGCTCAGGGCTCCATCCAACCAAGCCTTTAACACCTCCAAGGATGGGGCATCCACCACCTCTCTGGGCACCCTCTTCCAGCACACAGAATATTAGGAGCTGGAAGAGACCTTGAAAGACCATCCAGTCCAACACCCCTGCCCAAACAGGATCATCTAGAGTAGATCACATAGGAACATTAGAACTCGAGGTAATGGTCTCAGGTTGCGCCAGGGAAAATTTAGGTTAGATATTAGGAAGAACTTCTTTACTGAAAGAGTCATCAAGCACTGGAACAGTCTACCCAGGGAGGTGGTTGAGTCCCCATCTCTTGAGGTGTTTAAAAGACGGGTAGATGCGGTGCTTGAGGACATGGTCTAAGGTTAGACTTGGTGGTGGTAGGTTAATGATTGGACTGTATGATCTTAGGGGTCATTTCCAGCCTTAAAAATTCTATGATTCTATGATTCTATGTCCAGATTGGTCTGGAATGTTTCCAGAGAAGGAGACTCCACAACCTCTCTGGGCAGCCTGTTTCAGTGATCTTTCACCCTCACAGTGAAAAAGTTCCTCCTTATATTAAGATGGAACTTTCTATGTTCCAGTTTGGACCCACTGCCCCTTGTTCTATCACTGGCCATCACTGAGAAGAGCCTGGATCCATCCTCCTGACACTCACCCTTTACATATTTATAAATGTAAATGAGGTCACCCCTCAGTCTCCTCCAAGCTGAAGAGACCCAGCTCACTCAGCCTGTCCTCATAAGGAAGATATTCCACACCCTTAATCATCTTGGTGGCCCTGTGCTGGACTCTCTCAAGGAGTTGTATGTCCTTCTGGAACATCACCACTCTTTCTGTGAAGAGTTTAAAATGTCTACTAATTTTAAGTTTGAGCTGCCGAGTGTCTTTTTTTCCCCCAATATTTAGCATTTATGTATCACTGGGCTCCAGTCGCACACAATGAGTGCTTAGCTGTTTCACAAATGAGATCTCAAGTGATTCAGGTCAGGCACCCACAGAATGAAAAATAAGCTCTTGGTGCCCACTTTGGTTTAGTTTAAGTGACTAGTCCAGTATAACGACATAGGAACTTTGTGGCAGAAGCAGGGATAGACTCAAAGGATGCATCTGCACCTCCAGGCAAATCTGCAGAGAAACTGTCAGACTACAGATGCCTATTCAATGAGTCCCATCCATCCTGGGCACCGAATGAGGCAAAGGCCCTGTAGAAAAAAAGAGGATGTGATTAGATCATTAAGTGCAAAAGAAAATGTGGCGGTAGGAGAAGAAGCACAGCCATGCTGCCTTTAATCTAACAGGGAAACAGCTTTACTGTAGATGTGGCTGTATGGAAGACTCCAGTGTTGGGTGACTTGCATTAATGTCACACTTTTAGTTTGCAGAGCAAACTTACCATATTCTCTTTGGT
This sequence comes from Heliornis fulica, assembly GCA_013399135.1. NCBI lineage: Eukaryota > Metazoa > Chordata > Aves > Gruiformes > Heliornithidae > Heliornis > Heliornis fulica. The sequence goes on along the minus strand of VXBZ01005879.1, from coordinate 16,601 downwards.
GCCCACAAACTCTCCAGGATTCATCCTCACATCAAAGTTTAATGATGTTCCTGCTGCCTTATCACTTTCTCTTTATTTGCAGCGTGTGTGTGGGATCATTCAAGGCAGGCATGACCTGAAATACCAAGGCACTACATGTCAAATAATGGCTGGTCCTTGGCAGGAAAGTCAGGAACTATACACACTATTAATATTCTGTAAGATGTTTGCTTCTTACCACTATGGAGTCTCAAAAAAATCCCTACATTATATCTGTGTATCCATGCATTTCAGAGAAATCCTTGTATTATGTCCATAAATCACAGGAGTTAATCCATGTTAATCATTAATTGATTCCAGAACAATGCCTTGTGAATACAAATTCTTTGTGGATATCTGACCTCATTACTGTGTTCCCATTGGAGCAGTGACCTCACCATTTTGGTTTGTATTGTGTTAGTGCTGTCTAACACTGTGGAAATTGAGATACCAAAGGCTTTTAAACATGGTTAGTGAATTCTGTGTCCTTTAGTAGAGGGGTTTTTTTAGGTCACACAATTTCAAAAGGCAAATGTTTGTAGCATGTTGCTCTCATTCCTAAGATGGAAGGCAGACTCTGTGACATATCCAAGAAGGAAGAAGTTACACACATTTGTAGCTGCACAGCACTTCAGAGAAGGGGGACTCATCAGAAAGGTGGCCTGCATATTCCATCTTCACAGCAATGAAGCTGTGACAGTGACAGTAAGACTCTTGACGGTACAATTGTTGGTCAAAATAGAAATGAAAACTCTTCTATTAATCAGTCACATTAGTAAAACTGTCAAGGGTAGACAAGTCCTACTCTTGAAGTCCTACTCAGGAAGCTTAGCAACAGAGAGTGTAAGGATGGAGACTTTGTGAGGTCTTTACAGGGGCTGTAGTTGGTCATTTTGTCTTAGTTGATTAGCATATCACTGTAATTCCTTGTAGTAAATATTTCCTTTGTGATAATTCTGTTTAATGAAATGTTGGAGAGAACAAGGGCAAGTGAAGAAGTGCAGCAGGCAATGCATATATCATTTCTCCAGGTCATGGTGATAAGTGTTGAAAGAGGGGTCAGAGAAGAAGGGAAGGTCTGAAAATGAACAAGAGGAAGAAAAAAGCAGTGGATGTATGAGGTAGAAGAGAACAAATCAGTTAGTTTCTTGACAGCTGAGATAGGTGAGAAATGTGAAATACATGTCTTTAGCCTGCCCCAAGCTCCTGGTGAAGCCCTCAAGTAAGGGTGCAAATCAGTTTCAGATTTTTTCCATCAATGAGTTTCCATCCCATGGTCTGTCCACAGAGCCAGTTATCTACCCCTAGCCATCCACCAGCCCTTCAGAAGCCCTGGTAGGTAGCAAGGGGAAGGTGCATCTGAGGCCATGGTTTCTGTGGCTGAGAAGACTAATTTCCCTTCATTTAAGGATTTCTCTTTTTCACAGTTCTAAGGATGACTGCTCAAATGTTCTTAATCATGTGTGTGCTTGCCTGACGGGAAACGTGCAAGAGCATTTGGGGACTGTGGCTTTGGTACATGGCAAATGGCAATTAATAGAACAAAATCTGCCTCTGGCAAATTAACCTTGCATAGAATTCTAGAGGGGTTTTGTCACTGGTTTTGTTTTGAAGTGACTTTATTTGCTGAAATGCAGGAAATTGAGGTTATAATTTCAGAATGTTTGTGGGGATGGATTCCTTCTTCCCTGCCATATGCACTTATTTTTTCAGTCTTTCTTTCCCAATTCTGTTTGCCTAGGCATTGGCCTGCATTCTTTCGTGTGTATTGCCTCTGATGTCTGACACATTATGGCAACAGAAGTGTTGATGCCAGGCCCAGAAGCAGTACTTAAAAACCTGCTACTCTCTCTCCTTCGAGCTCAAAGCTAACCCAGTTTGTGGCAAATGAAAGAAATGCAATCACTTGGCACCTTGTCCATGCATCAGTTTTTGAAACATAGGACCTTTCTCCTCTGCTTTTCTGTGCCTTTTTTTTTCTGTCATAAAGACTCCACTCTAGGGTGTGGAGTGTAATGCTTTAGAAGGAAATGACCAGTTTATCACATCCTTTTTTGTGTTGCCAAGCCTCTTCCCTCACCTCCCAGTATATTTCCCAGTGTCTCATATCCAGGAATCAAGAGATTCTGGGATTTCACAGGATACAAACGATCATCCTTAGCTCTTATGTTTGGGGTGGAGGGCAGCAGTGGGAGAAGAGGAAGGCAGAATAGGGTTTGAAAACAGAAGAAATGTAACCTGAAAATTCAAACCCAGAAGTTAAGTGAATACCCCCAAATACTCTGTTCAGAAAATAATCAGGGCTTTTTCTCTTTCTTCATGCTGTGTTTGGGAATAACTTGTGGTCATGAATACTTGGGATTGTCAACTACTGTACCCAAACACTTGCAAGGACACGCAGCTGAAAGCCCTGCAATTCCCCTACGGATGGCGAGGCACATCATGGCAGGCTGCTGCAGCGCTCGGTGCCACCTTGACTAGAACATCAGTTGTTTTGCACCATATGCCAAGGAGCTGGGACCTCTTCAAGAAGCAGGCAGAAAATGGAGAAACTTGGAGAAGGAGGGAGAGGATCGTCCTGTCTTTCCCACAGATATTAGCACTGTCTGTTCAGCTGGTTCCATGCCTCCATAGGAACAACGGAGAAGCCAGGGATTCTCCCAGAGAAGTGTAGGAAGTTGTCCCCCCTGAGATACAATCACAGCTCAGAGAGGAAGGGGTTTTTCTCTTTTGCCTTGAAGCTGACAGGCGTGCAGGTTTTTTTCATGCCAGTTTTCAGGGGATTGCAAAGAAGAGGTAAAGCAGAAGGAGGAGATAGAAGATATGTTCAAGGTAGTTTTGCACATCATCTCAGTGTATTTTCCCTCCCACCTTTCCCTGTCTTTCATCTTCCTAACTCCCACAAACAGAAATCTAGGAAACAGCTGAGGCAGCTGTGAACGTACTTCTGCTCCCTCCTGAAAGGAGAATAGGTGGTGAAGGAGAGAGTATGGGAGAGAGAACAAGGTGATTTGGAGAGAGTGGAGGACAGATGAGAGGAAGCACTTTTTGAGGTACGACTGATGTGCAGCATTTCCGTTAACTGGGTGTGATGCACAAGGGAGAGGGGAAAAAAAAGAGAGGTTTTTCCTGGTATAACAACAGCAGAAAGAAGTGTGTCAGGCCCAGGACATTTAGTAACCAATTTTATCAGCATGAGACTGACCTGCTGAGTCTGGCATCAAGGGAGGAAAAGTGGAGAAGGTGTCTAAGATAAATTTCTCTACAGTTGCTTTTAACTGGAGACAACAAACTGAAACTAGTAGGGTTTGTACCCCTCTGGATGTTGATAAAGAGGCAGGTGCAAGAAGACTTTGCCTTAAAACTGGACTTCTTGTTCACTTTCAACCACCTCCAGGGCAAAGTGATGTCTGCCAACAGCGCCGCTTGCATGACCTCTGCGAGATGTGTGCCGCTTGGCACCACTGTCTGGAATCCTTATCAATGTCCCAGGAGAAATCCTCCCTTGCCTCTGCAGCACAGCAAATTTACTTAGGCTTTGCTTGTGACTCTGGCAGTTTGACTTGAGAGAAGGCTGTGGAGGCTTTGAGCAGAACTGACCTGAGACTCTAGCAATGAGTCTCAGGTCAGTTCTGAGCTGCTCAGGGCAGCACATTACCGTGAGGAATCATAGAATCATAGAATTTTTAAGGCTGGAAATGACCCCTAAGATCATCCAGTCCAACCATTAACCTACCGCCACCAAGCCTACCCTTAGACCATGTCCTCAAGCACCGCATTTATGAATGAACCAGCTCTGGTCCCAGTTCTATGTCACCTGTGTCAGAGCCCTAGAAAATGAGGTTTGCTCCTGCTGCTGCCTTCACCGAGGTAGACAATGCAGGGAAGAGAGTCGGATTCCCACTTCTTGTCAGCTGTGGGATGAAGGAAGTCAATCTCTGTATCATCCTCTTCCTGGCTCTGTTATATCTGTCCTCTCCCTTTTTCCATGACAAATGTGCTCTAGCCCTGAACCCTGTCCACCACCACCCTTTTGCTGGGATAGCAGAGTTCAAATTTAGTTGTGCTACTGAGAAATGCTCACCTGTTCAGAGTATGTATGGCTGTACAAGTCCAAGGATCACAGATGGATCAGAGCTGTGGTAATGCTCTCACAGTGACTCTTTATCCACTGGGACTGCTGATGGGAAGAAACTGTGGGCAGACAGACCACATCTTCCTCTATTAAGTGCTGCTCTCAGCAAAGTATAGGATGGATTGCACACAGTCTGACAGCAGGATGGCTTTAGGGCTGTAAACATTTGGATAATTGCCATCAGTCTTAAGGGGGGACACATGGATTGTTGGAGGAAAGAGCAACCTGATAGAGAGTAGTTTCAGAACCACTTCATATTCTTTTATAGTCCAATTCCAGCCCCAGTGTCAGATCTTCTCAGATACAGCTGTAGCTGTGGTTCAAAAGGAGCAAGACAGGATGCTAATGGAGGAAACAGCCATCTGTTTGATCTGAAGTTCTGGTGTGGAGTTGGTTGTGGTTTTTTTTTTTTTTTGGTGGGGTATTCAAGAGGAATGCTCATGGTGAAATTTTACTTCTATCTGTTCAGCCTTTGCAAGTCATCATATGCCACACCAGTTGTCATGAATCCCTGATGAGCTCACCCTGATACTGCTGGTTTTGCAAACATGGTGGGATGTTTCCTAGACTTCTTACTCTCTCCTAGTAAATCTTCATGACTCTGAGGTGTATATAAACAGGGAAACATTTAGGCCTCACGTAGTGTATCATTAGGGCACAGCAGCAGGCTTGGAATCCTCGCTGTTAACTGAGAATGTCCTTCAAAACAAAATAGTAAGTTGAATGACAGTTGACTACACAAAGCAAGGGGCCTTCCTGCTTCTTCCATGAGGAAACTAAGCCAAATATGTGATGCAGATTATTCTACCGGAAAGTCTTTAGCTCTTGTGTCCAGATTACTAACATTTTCCCCCAAGGTGTATCCATTTTGCAGTGAGCACAAACAGCAGGGCATGGATCACCACAAGCTCTCAGATGACTGCAAACAGCTGAGACTCAATTCTCCTTTAACCAGACTATTTGCTAAGCCATACTCTGTTGGCAGAGTCAAAAGAGTCAACCCAGGCTACGTCAGCCCAGGACACGAGGATACTCTTTGTGGTAGGATGCAAAAGAAGAGGTGCAACCAGTGGTCTTAGATTTGGGGTTTTCTCTTTTCTTGCTTTTGGGGTGCTTCTTCAAGTACTTTGCAGTATTGGGTAATAGATGCTTTATAGTAAGACGTATTTTCCATGTGACAAATGTGTCCCCTTTGTTATTCGACTGATTTGAACTGATGATGCCAATACCATTACTGCCTGTTCCTGTGTACTGTTCTGTAATGACTCAGTGACATTTTAGACACACATGACGGAAAAATTCCCTTTTAGCACTGCATAAAACTCTCATGTCATCCAAACCAGAAGCATTATTACTTATTTGGGAATGTTGGTTTATTGCTTTGTTTACATTAGTCTATTTTCAGTTTAGGTGTTTGTTTTGGTTTGGGGTTTTATTCTATTTTAAAACATATCTGAAGTTGTAGATCATTACAACATTTCTTTTTAGTTGTTTCATGTCCTTGTTACAAAGCAGAATAAATTGAGAGGTATGATTCTCTCTCTGAGGTTAAAATGAAGGGTAAACCTTTCATAGAGGCAAGTGATAGCTTGCCTACTGCCTATTAAAATAACTGTTTATGCATAGGATGTTGAGATCTAGGGCCAGTATTTACCACCCTTCATTTAAAAATGTGTTGTTACTGATATACAATGTGGAGGAGCCTTGCATAATGCAAATATCACAGTGGTTATGTTCAAGTTATGTTAAAAAAGTTTTCTGATGCAGGGGGGTTGGACTAGATGATCTTTTAAGGTCCCTTCCAACTCCTAACATTTGGTGTGAAAACTCTCCTTGCTTATTTATTTAAAAATTCTATTGATCAGCAGATTAAGAAAAAAGGAAAAATACTGTAAGCTTGCAGAAACAGGCATTACTCCACTAAAAGGTAAAAGAAAAATAATGAAAAAGTATCAGTTTTGATGTATTTATTATTTTAACAGCAGTCACCCATCTCTAAATAAAGTGTAAGAGACTGGCCAGCCCTTCAAAGAGCATCCACAAACCAAAAATTCAGACATGGGCTTCTAAGCAGGATGGTCAGAGAGGGTAGTGGCGTTGTCCATGGAAACACTTCATGAAGGTTTATGTTCAGAGAGCATGAAGAAATTAAGACCTGACAACCTTCCCCAACATGGAGGCTGGTGTGTAGCTTCTGCACATTGCTGGTACTGCTGTTGAGAGCTGAAAGTCTCACCATGACTTGCTGAAACACTACTGAACTTCTTGGACCTCACAGAACTTAAGAGCCAGGCAGAGAGGAAGCCCTGCAAGGGGCAAACTTCTTCTTCTGTCAGGAGGCCAAAACACCTCTGGGCTTGTACCATCCATACAGCGATAATTCAGCAACCCTGCTAAATCAGAATAAAAATCTTAGGTGGACATGTGACCCACCGTATGTCTTTGCCATGATACAGCATCAGAATTGTTTTCCCGTAAGATTTTGAATGTGGCCAAGGCCAAGCAACAAGGCAGGCAGGTTCAAGCACATTTCCCATCTGTGGGTGCTAATTACTGCTGCTGACCTCACTGGAGGATTTTTCTAGTTTATTCAGCATGATGCGGGGTTCTCTCTACCAGGCCCTAATTAGCCCATGCACTAGTAGCCAAACTGGAATTTAGAAGACAATGGGCTAACAAATTCAATCTAGAACTTCCTTTCTAAAAAGTGCCTATCCTCAAAACATTATAAATTAATCCAGGTACTTTGATCCCTTAAGCTTCACAAAGCAAGCTCCTGTAATTCTGCCTCTCCACTTTATGTATTGTTGAGATCCCTAAGTACTTAAACACCAGCACTTTCTGATGGAATAAAACTAACTCTCAGAGGACATTACCAAAATTTCAGTGTAAGTAAAACTCAAGATACCTTGCTGAACAAAAGAAAAACTTTAAAATTTGGGAACCCTGGTGCAAGTAGAACTTGGTTAATGAAATGCTGTATCTAGAGTTGGGCATAACAATCCAGCTGTAACTGCTGAAAATGGAGTGAAATAGCAGGAGCTCTTGGTAGAAGTACCATGGAGGTTTCATCTAGCTGGTTTTAGAGGAAAGAGATGTGGTACACAGTATGTGAAGCACAGAAATGATGTGTTTTCCTTCGCTCTTCTACCAGTGTGCCAGAGAGACCGAAGGTCAGGCTTTCAGAAGAACACTGTGTTCACTAACTCTAATTTAATTATCAAAATAAGCAGCCATGTTTGCAAATGGCTAAGCACCAAGCAGCTCCCATGGAAACCATATCAGGTGCAAGCCTATTTTAAAGTACAGCTGTCTTAAATACCTATACAACAGATTTTTGAATGCAGAGACCTTCTAATAATGAGAACAAAGTTATTTGTTCTGAGAACTCAAAGAAATCTGGATAAGAATTTCCTGAAGTAGTTCTTTGTGATTTTTGTTTTTTACTTTTCTAAACATGTTGCCAAAGAGGTGTCAGAAATGGCTTGCGTGGGATTTGAGTGGTGATTATTTTTTTTTTTAAATAAAGAAATCTTGAGAGAACAAAAAGTCAGTAATTTAGTGACTTCTCCAAAAAAACCAAGTCAAGTTACTTGCTTGATTCTCATAGTCAAGTATACGTGGAAATCCCAGAAGTACCAACCACCAGTCTTCAGAATAAGAATTCTATCTTAAAAATCTCAGAGATTTCTTCTTCCTAAAATTACAAACCTGTGGTTCTCTACCTGATGTCCAAGTTTTTACAGAGCAGTCAATTCAATGTTTCCCACATGTTGTCCAAACACTAATTTTTCTAATTCCAGTATATACAGGAGGAAACTAGGGTTCTCCAAAACCATCAAGTAGCATGAGGCTGAGATCTGTTTGCCTTGATACCAAGATGTTATTGTCAAGGCCAAATCCATAGGAACAACCTTGAAATAAAGGTCCTATTCTCTCTCACTAGCTCTTTGAACTATCCATCCTCCAAGAAACTTTGCAGTTGGAATAGGATGCCAGGCTGTTTGGAAAGAGATTAAATTGCTCACAGCTGCCTGGGAATTAACAAACTTCCTCCTATTTACAGTGGAACGCGGCGTATTTCTGAGCCAGGTGGAGGATACCATGTGAGGTTCTTGTAGGACCTGGAGTTGGCACGAAGAACAACATTTTCAAGTCTGCGCATATATCTGAGTTACCAGGGCTCAATAATAATTTTCTGGCAGATTAGTCTTGCCCTACAGCAGGTTTCTGTGATCACTAAAGCCAGAATGAAAGCAATGGGTCTGGATTTCACACTTTATATCCTTCCATACCAAAGCTTTGATTTTAAAAACTGGTTGGTTTTTTTTCCCCTTTGACTCCAGTCAGCAAGAACAAGTCTGAAAATACACAAATAAACAGCAGAGTATATAGCAGGGACAGGTTTGTAACAGGCCAAGTGACACACTCGTAACTTGGAGGAAATTATTCAGAATAACTTGATACAGGTTTGCCAATGTCACTAATGGAGAGATCATGCACTGGAAATTGCAAATGTGACCTTGTTTTGTCCAAGGCAAAATAAAGGCTCACGATTCTTTTCTTGCTTATTTTAACAGTGCTCACTGATCCTAAAAACATGGTCTTTACTAGTAAGTAACTCTCAGCTTGTAATTAAATAACTTGCTCCATGAATATGCAGTGTCAGCTCTCAGGATTTTTAAAAATTATTTTTATTTGATGACCCCTTTAGTTCTGTAAAAAGAAACTGAATTCTAGCCTTGATTTTCAAATAAGTCAACTTTTAATTGAGCACATCTTAATCTTTTGTGGATAGAAAAAGCAAGGCTGTTCAGAGCAAGGTACAACTCAGAGATGGACAACAAAGTTTGCACTTACGCATTCCCAGCAGTTGCAGAAGTGGGCTGGTTTGGGGTTTTTAAATGCCAAACTCTTACAAAAATACTGATGCTTACCAGCTGTTAGAAGGTATTTCTGATCTGGTTTAGTATTATCTGATACTGAAAAAAAATGAGGTGCACATCCAGTGCATCCAGTGATTCTCACTGAAGTTCATAAGCTTTCTTTATCTTATCTCTGAATCATTTAACTTTTTCTACTCTTCCAGGCTTTACTGTCTATAACTTAGAATACAGCAAAATACAGATGCAAACTGCAAAGAGACCTTCAAGGACTCTTTTACTTCACGGCCTTTGGCTTTAAATCTCAAATTAAATTCGTGATGATACCCTGAAGACTTTTTTCCCTAGTTTTTCCTTGAAATCACATACAGAGCAGTAACATTTAGTTTGTGAAAGTGCTTTTGCATAAAGGACCAGTTAAACCAAATCCATACACATTTTTTCCTTATCTATTTTACATTCTGCCACATGTTCTACCACTTTTTTCTTGATATGAACCGAATAATGCTCTTATAAAGGACATGGCAGAGGCTGGTGGTAAACATGCTACACTTTTTTATACCTCTGCTTTTCTTCCATATGACACATGAATTCGTTCCCTTCTACACAAATGCTGCTTTGCAACTTAGTGTCACCTGTGATGCAAACCTTACTTAGTTTCTACTTGTTTAGATGTTCTGGGATAACTAGGGATGCTTTAGCATCTCACATATTGAGAAGGGAACATGGCTTTCTAGTATTAGGACCAGAAAACATCATGAGCAGATATTGGTTTAAAAGAAAATAGGTGTCAAATATGCACAGGTCAGATTTACAAATTTCATATTGGATGAAAAGTAGGAGAATGAAAAGGAGAGTTTGGTTTAATGGTAAATTACTGTTTCAGCAACAGAAAGGTGGGTCTGGGTGACAGCCTGAGGAGGGATGTGACACTGTTTAATAGCATGGTTATGCTCTTCGTGGGCTTGCTTTGAACTCACCCAGTTTTAAAGTTGCTTAAACTGGGTTTGTGTCAACCCAGCTGAGATAACTCAGTTGATAAAAGAAAATCCAAGTAGACAGGCCATTGGTGCTGGGGTTTTTGCTACATAAATACCTGAAAAGGAATTTCCAAATTCACTGTGACACAGACATAATACTGGTGGAAAAGGGGAATAATCAGTTTATTTCAGTCACTAAGTCAAAACAAAAGTATATTGACAGTGAATTCATGGCATAAAGAGCAGCTAAAGACACTAGCCCAGGGTCACAGGAAGATTCCCTTTTCCAGGCTGTGCTGAAGGCCAGCTGTTGCCCTGTCCCTTGGGGGTCACCAGCCCTGAGCAAAGCCTGGACTCAGTACACTTTGGGGGTGTAAAGCCCTACCTCTGTCCTCGCACAGGAATCAAAGTTCTCACCACACCTCATGGCAATGCAGAAACTTCAGGTCATGCAATGGGGATGGAAAAAGTACACAAGATAGAATCCATATGGTACAAAAACAAGGTGAAAACTGCTTTTTTTCAGTCCCATTACATTACATTTTTTGGTTTTACATTCTAAGGGCTCAGGTTTTTTTCTTTTTCCTTAAAGGTGTGTTTAAGAAGCCTTCTCAGGCAGACCCTGTTGTCATATAGTCAGTCCCTGCGTTTCTAGACTTTATCCAGCCCAGTGTGACTTCCAGCCTGAACTCTTAGTTCAAAATACATTTTTATTGGAAGATTATGAACAGAAAATAGAATTTCAAGAACTCCCTTTCCAACACATCATTAATTTATGCTCTATTACATAGTAGTACAAACACTGAATCAAGTGAAAACTTGCAGACCTACAAGACCTATAAACAAGGCTTTGTGGTTTCCCAGGGATTTCTTTTGAGGTACCTTGCTTGAGTTACTGCCTTGCTCCCTCTAAATGTCCCACACCTCTACATAAAATTCATAGGCCCAGTTGAGAAGGACTAAAAATGAACTTAAATAACCAGCCTGGATGGAAAGAGCTCTTTCTCTCCACAGAGGATACGCGTTATGCTACTAGCATGCCATGTTGCTCGGTGTTAGTAGTTCACAGAAACAACCAGACACCTACTAAAGCATCCGTAACCAGCTACTTCTGCGCCTCACAGACCAGCCAATTTGTTTCAAGTGCCCTCATCACCACAAAAGCAGAGACAAACACAAGCCGAAACATAGCTAAATAAAGCATTAATGTATCTCCTGGAAACTTAGCTCTAGCATGTTTTAAAAGACCCTGAAAACCTTCATGCAGTGCAATGCAATTTATTACCTGCCCCTCTCCAAGCTGTCTGACAGAGTGGCTCTTCTATATTTGTGGAAGCAAAAAATGCGCCAGCTGCTTGACACTGAAAGTAACGATGATTCACAAAGTCTTGACTTCCAGTTTGCCAAGCACAGAACACATGCTTTCTTACAAAGATGATGACTCGGGTTTTACTCTGGTTTGTTTTGAGAAAGGAGCAATCGGGAAACAAAGTGTTGCCTCAGTGACAAAAATACTGCTTTTGTAAAACAAAACAAAAAAAAGACATCTAGTGACAGAAAAAAAAAACTCAGCATTGAGTGACTGAGCACTGGGACAGGCTGCCCAGAGCGACTGTGGAGTCTCCTTCTCTGGAGACATTCAAGACTCATCTGGATGTGTTCCTATGTGATTTAATCTAGGTGATCCTGCTCAGGCAGGGGGGTTGGACTAGATGATCCTTCAAGGTCCCTTTGAACTCCTGATGTTCTGTGATTCTGTGAATACCGGAAAATACCTGGAGGTGTGGGGGTGGGAAATCAGCATACTTTGGAAATATGCTTTCAATTGGAATTGTGGGACCTCATGAGGAGGCAGGTTTGATGCTGCCTTCACATTTCACAATGTTTGGTAGTAGCTGATATGCACAACTACCACTAACATTTCATAATATGACAATCTAAGAGGTGAAATAGCATTTGTATTTTAAAATTCATTAAGAAAAGCTGCAACTTAGCATTGATGGATACATCATTACTTTCCTAAATCAATGTCACCTTTGCTAAATTATATAAAGCCGTTTCATGGCCATGGAGACAGGAGATGCTAATCTAAAACAAAAAAATTTTAAATAAAAGAGATTTAAAGTCAACTACAGCACATTCTATGTCAGCGTCAGCTGTCCCTAGTATCAAGAAGTAGTGAATCAATGAAAAATATTCTATATACAAGTAGAAGAGTAAAATAAAAGTGGAATTAGCATTTTGAAATGACGGTTCTGAAATGCTAAAAAAGCTTATGTCGAAACTGTCTGTTTCTGGGTGGGAGAAGGATTTCTAGGACATGCTTTTTTCCCTAATTGAATTTTCCAAGGGTCCTGAGTGTTATTTGCCTTCTAGTTCTGTAGTGTCAATATAGATTTCTCATACTGATTTCTGCGCAGCCTGCCTCTATAGTAAAAATATCTTGTATTTAGAAAACATACTAACACATTTTAAGAACATGTTTATTGCATTTAAGCTAATGTTAAAAGTGTACATGGAGAAAAAAGGTATCGTGTGGTCGGTCAGCCTTAGGGTTAGCCAATAAGCTTGTTTTTAAGTGATGGGGTTTTAAAATGTTTTCTAGGTGCCTAGGCTGAATCCTAAGAAGCAAATGAGTCCAATGGATTTTCTTTGCTCTTTTGCTCTTGGGGGGTATTCTGGTTTAGTTCCTAATGAAGCTTCAAGATGAAACACCTATCAAGAAACACCAAACCAGGAAGACTTAGGTGGCTGTAAATGAAACAACCACTTAACAGAAGCTCCAGGAGAAGTAACCTGTGCTATTCTGAAGGAGAATAAGGCTGTGGAGAGCTTTAACACAATAGTCAGAGTGTGGATCTATCAACCTCTGTGCTTGCCAGGAGCGAGACCAGGGGCCAGAGGAAAAAGCAGCTTCAAAAAGGAGTGGGGAAAGGCCTGAAACTCTTTGGTAATGTGGTTACAAGCTATTACCTTTCTTGTAAACCTTCTCTGGGAAAAGGTGTTATTTTTTGTTTTTTTGGTTTGGTTTTTTTTTACCTGGCATGCTAATCCTGTGGCATATGAACTGATCTCCAAGTATATGAAAGGAAGGAAAATCCAGTCTAAGGTTGCAGCCTTAGTGGGGCAGGTGCATTATTAGTGTTCTGCAGGTATTCCATCTTCTTAACTGACAGCAGTAATAAAACGTATTCTCTAAGTGTGGACAGGACCTGTGCTAGAGACAGCCTCAAACCTCGAGTCCGGCGGGGGAGAATGTGTGGAGTTCTTGGCAGGATAATTCTCTGATTAGTGACATGGAGGGTGGAGTGGATCTAAGTTTAATGTTATTATGCCAACTTGCATTAGACAGCCTTGTGCAACTGGGCCAGCTTCGGAATGTAGTTCAATAACCTCCTGTAACTTGCGAGCTTGAACAATGGGATTTAAACTTCTGGAATATAACTGACAAGGCTGAATCTTATCCTTAGGAATGCAGACGGATAGATAAGTTAACACATAGATGTAATTAACTTACATATCTATATATGCATGCACACACACATATATACGTAGAGGTTATATACCTGCGCAGGTGTCTTCCCAATTATGGGCACCTGCAGCACTCTAAACACCTCGCTTGTTACTCTGAATTCACCCTGGCTCCTGAGGTGCTTCCAACTGATGTGTGTAATATGGATGCTCCATATATATTTTTCCCCTCCAACCTCACTGCAAGTTCTTCATGTCCTTTATACTTACTATTCATACACTGGGCTCCATATTCATCTCCAAGTCTGTCAACATAGTTCACCTCCTGTAATCAGGAAATGGTGATTAAATGAACATCCAAGTACAGTAGCTGTCAACCTGGTGTTCATCTTTTTTAAAGTTAAAAAATCCCAAATGTTCAATTACCTTTTGCACTCATGTGGTTTTGAAAAGCTCTTCATTAAAAAAAAAAAAAAGGTAAATAACTTCATCTCTTCTATGATCTTAAGACAGAGAAGTTCAAAGGACAATGCCAATCATGTAATTTTTAACAATAAAGGTGTACAAGGGAACAATAAAGGAAAATAAAAAACGAAACCAACGTCTTTGTAAAAAGGGGTATGCTACAAGCCCTACAGTTTTTTCTCTGCTAGGGTGGGTTGTTAATGCTCCCTAAAACAATATTGTCTGGGCCATTTAGATTTTAACCACAACAAGGCCTCGCTGCTTTTAGCTATCTGTTATAGCATCTGGTCCATCTCATTGGAAGGTCTTTGAGACTTTGGTTCAGGATTGCAGATATTATACAACAGAGGAGGGGGAAATGGTTATTTACATCCTTTGTATGTGCATAGCAAAAAACCCTATCCAGAGTGTGTGTGTGTGTATATATATATATATATATATATGCGCACCATTGACCTGAGAGTGAACATAATCTGCTCTCAAACTACTGCATGCAACAACTTTGACTTCGGTGTAATTACTCCAGGCTTACATCAATAAAACAGCGCTGGCTTTCTTTTCAATTATTTTCTGGGAGTGGCAGGCTCTCTTCCTGGCGTGCTTATTTGTTGCCAATTGGCCTAATTTGCTCAACAGTTTGCGCATCTTCCTTTTTTAGGGTGAATCCCACGTTTAACCCGACAGCGAGGGCCGGAGTTGCCCCGGCTTCCCGCCCACACCCGGGTGGCCGCCACGGCTAGAGCCCAGCGCGGATCAATTGCCTAACGGATGAGTAAGCACCAAGTGCGAGAAGCCGGGCTAGCAGCTCTACAATTAAGGCTATAATTTCAGATGTAGCCGGTAGTCGTAATGAATATTAATTTCGATGTACCAAATAAAAGACAATCGCCCGCCGAGGCCCCGGGTTTGTGGCGGGACGGGGTGGTTTGTGTCGTGAGCTGGTGGGATGCGGCCGGCTTGAACCCTCCTTGTCCCGGGTGGGACCGGGTTCCCTGGGTGCGCGGCCGCAGCGCTCGCCCCCTCCTGCCTGAACCCTGCGAAGGGCCCTTTCCCCGGGGAGGAAGGGTAAGGCAGTGTGCAGCGAAGCTGCGGCACCGCCGGGTCCGGCTTCCCCGGAAAAGAGCCGGGCGGCGGGGCAGAAGCTGCCCACTGGCGCGCACGGGGAGGGGGGATGCGGAGCCGGCGGCGGGCAGGGCCGAAGCTCCGCTCCCCGCCCGCGCTGGGCTGCCCGGGGGGGTCCTCTCTGAGAAAGCCTCCGCAGAACGGTCTCGCTGGGTCCGTCCGCTCCGTGGCCCCGTGCTCTCTGGCGTGGGTTGCGGGAGTTCCCTCGGGTTTGGTCCGTCGCTGAAGAGGGCGGCTGAGAAAAAGAGCCGGGTTCTCGGTGGGAGGCGAGTGCCCTCGGGCTGCCCTGAAAGCCTGCAGCCCTAGAGCGCTGCCCGTCAGTCCCCGAGTCCTTATTTCTCCCTCTCCGCAACCAGCCTCGCCGGGGCTCCCGCAAGCCAAGCGAGCGCCGCGGCTAACAGCCGGCTTTTCCCGGGCGGACTCCGAACCGCACGGATGCAAAATCCTCAACGTCCATCTCCTCCCGAGCCCCTCGACCGAAATCCAGGCGCCCGGCTAAAGGTGCGATGCCGCGGCGGCTCCGCAGGCGGGGCCCGGGTCCGGCAGCATCCCGTCGAGGGCAGAGCCGTTCTGCCGAGTATCCACAGCTCGAGTGGTTTTGGGTGGATGGGTGTTGGGTTTGTTAGTTTGGTGTGGGTTTGCTTTTATTTTTTCCCGTTTCGGGTTGGTTGTTTGGGGTTGATTTTTTTTTCTTTTCCTATGTTCGCCTTTAAGTTACTGTGCAATGAGGGCGTGCGATCGCTGAGGAGGTGCGAGGCGCGTCGGCCTCTGTCCCCGCTGCTTGGCGGCGGTCCGTCTCCACGGAAATCGCCGCTCCACGCACGGAGCAGGTTTTGGGTTTTTTTTTTTGG
>VXBZ01005878.1:77509-205699 GCA_013399135.1 Heliornis fulica | reverse complement strand
CACCTCACACCCCAGACACCTCCCCACCCCCTAGATAAGCTGTGACAGTGATTGATTCATACCAAATACATGACCTGCCCTGGAGCTGGGGCCAGCATACTGAATCCCTTCCTACCTCCCACTGTCTCCTGTTGGGAGATTGTCTTGGAGAGTGGGTGGCAAAAATTGAAATCTCTCCTGTAGAGGGGCAGAGGGATCTTATGTCATGCTTTGGGAATGCAACTTTCTTTGCTATATATAAAAGACAGCACAGCCCAATACTACTATATTTTCTGCTTCAATTAGTAGGCAATTGCTGAATAGGGAAACCTGCTCTGGTGGGACAGTTTCCTGGTTTCAGCTGGGATAGAGTTATTTTTCTTCCTAGCAGCTGGCATAGCATTGTGTTTTGAATTTGGGATGACAATAATTCTGATAACACACTGATTTTTAGTTGTTGCTAAGGTATGCTTACACTAAGTCAAGGGCTTTTCATTTTATCATACCCTGCCAGTGAGAAGGCTGGAGGTACGTAAGAATCTGGTGGGAGATACAGCCAGGACAGCTGACCCAAACTGGTCAAAGGGGTATTCTATACCATATGATGTCATGCTCAGCATATGAAACTGGGGAAAGTCAGCCTGTGTATGTCAATCACTGCTCAGAGACTGGTTAGTCATCAGTGTGTGAGCTGTGAGTACCTGATTTGCCTCACTTTTCTACTTGGGTTGTGTTTCTTTCTCTTTTTTGTTGTTTTCATTACTTTTACTATTTTCATTACTATTACTATTATAGTTATTTCAATTATTAAGCTGTTCTTATCACAACCCATGAGTTTTCTCACATTTACCTTTCTGATTCTCAACTCCATACTAATTGGGGCAGAAAGCGAGTGAGCAGCTGGGGTTAAAGCACAACAGAGATGTACATGTTGGAAGGGCTCCAAAGGTACTCGATTGGTTGATCCCTTGGGCCGAAGTGTACTGCTGGGGTCTGGTTAGACTGACACATTAAGTAGGTGCCAAGGACCTCAGCCTGATGAAGGCCAAAGGCATCTGGATCTGTGAGGGGCAGTAGAGCATATGGTGCAGATCTGAATTTTGGATACTGGCATATCAGTTCTATTCAGGATGCATGATAGATACTTCAGTATATTTTAGAGTTTAGCTTTTTCCTTTTATGATATGTTTAGTACACATGGGGGAAAAAAATTAAATCTCCTTCATTTTCTTTCTGGTTACCTCAGTGTTCTTTATTAACTGAGGACACAATGTACTGACCTTCAATAAGCTGAGAAAACATGTTATCTTCAATGGAATAACATCTTATCACTAACTTCCATTTTCATAGTATTCACTTCTAAACTTGTACCTGATCATGAAAGGATTACTGAAAAAGCAAGCAAATCAAGAGCTCTCACATTCATGTCTGCTCTGTGTGAAGTGTATAAAAAAAAATAAAAATCTTCAAACACATCTTAGATTCCCTATGAAATTATTTATCTTTTGTCCTCTGTTTCTTTTCTGATGAAAGCTAACTCACAATGGTGCTCAAACTCTGATTTAAGATTTTGGATATTCCAAATCACTATGTAAAGTATTTGTTCACTAAACTGAAGCTTTAAAGACGAGAGTTTTATTAATTTATTACCCCGAAATGCATCCATAACAATGTGCATAATAAGAATTTGC
Organism: Heliornis fulica; assembly: GCA_013399135.1. NCBI lineage: Eukaryota > Metazoa > Chordata > Aves > Gruiformes > Heliornithidae > Heliornis > Heliornis fulica. The sequence goes on along the minus strand of VXBZ01005878.1, from coordinate 204,029 downwards.
TTACGGAGAATTAGGATGTAGGATCTCTTTACGATATAGTTTAAACAACAAAATAATCTACTTTCTTTATTTTATATTTACTACTGTGCTACTGTCCTTACCAGTGTAAGCTTTATTTATTTTTTATTATTTAAGACCAAATATTGGATTTCTCTTTTCCTTTGGAACTGCATGTATAATGGAACTGTTCTTCTCCACTCAGCATATCTACCCCATATTATTTACTTTCTTTTCCAGTATGTAACAAATTCCTTCACTGAAATAATACTTTCTGCTTACACCTAGGATTGAAGCTAATGCTGTTACCAACATAACCATAAAATGCAAAAGTAAGATTTTAGGTGTTAGTCTTACAGTAAACAGATGAGTATGGTGGTTAGGAAGCATGCCTTTTATTAGGACTTTAAATGAGTAGCCTTTATCTAATACACTGAAAATATTCCAAATAAAAAGAATCAAAATCTCTACAGTAGAACAAGATGAATAACCTTGAAGGCATCCATGTTGAATAGAAAGAGCACACACTGTAGGAATTAAATGATCACATGTGTTAGATTCCTGCAGTTGCAAAGCAACAATTTAGCAGAGATCACCAGTAGTTATTTTTGTCCTTGATTTTTATTTAAAGCAGGTGACCCCTTCTGGTAATGGTGAGGGACCCTTAAAAATAGAGTGGAAATAGGGAGTATATAAACATCCCCCAAGTATTTTAAAATGAAACAAACATTCCTGAAACTTAAATTATCCTTTAAGTGTCCACTTACAGTTTTCTGTAAAGGTAGAAGTGACTTGTCCAGCTTTCCATTTGCTAGGATTAGATTGACAAACCAATACTGCCAACTATTGATGGTTTGAGGCCTAATCAACAGGCTGGCTTTGGGGAAGACACTGACTACAACCAACATAATTTTGTAAAATATTTCTTTGATAACCCACCACATATCAGGGGTGTGTACTTGCAACAACACTTTAAGAAAAGGCATTTTCCCTCAGAGGGTGCAGTGGCAAAGTATCCAATTAAAAATAAACAAAAAATGCTCCTCAAAAACCCTGAACCATGAAAACTTTAAGCCTGGTCTGACCCTAAATGTCAGCCCCATGCAAAGTCCAGGGCAAGCATATGGAAAAGAACCAATGTAAGACAAAGGACATCCAAAGACTTCGAGAGAGGTCATGGGAAATGTCACCTAGCTTGAACTTGATTATAATCAGCTCTAATTGTTACAAGACTTGTGTTGCTTTTAAAAGAATACAATAATAAAATTTCAGCTTCCTGGAACTTGAACCAAATGTTGCATTTAATGTGAGAAGAGCCTTTCCTTGGAGATTGTGTTGAACACATATTAAATGTGACTGTCATCTTTAGTTTAAAATAGCTGTCTGCAGTAAATGTTACTTAAATGCCTAAGATTGTTATGAAAAAAGAGGATAAAGGTACCTTTATCTGGAACCAAAAGAAATTAATGATAGTTGATTATATAATAGGTTGCACTTTTTAAAGAAAATAATTTCATTTTTATTTGTTATTTAACATGATCTCTATTATTAATGCTATTAATTTTTACAAAACCAAGCCTTAAAAAATGAATTTTAATGGTTGCAGCTTTCAGCTCAAAGCAGCTATATGGTATGTGACAGCTAGCAGGAACTCTTCCAAACACGCTGCACTTGGTGTACTGGGCCAAATTCTGACCTCAAATAAATTCCTTTGAGGCACTCAAAATGCCGATGAATGCTGTTCATCTCAACTAGGATCTTAACTTTTCTTCTTGCAGTCCACCCTGGCATTTTGGGCAGTGAGCGGTGCAGTCAGGTTTGCAGAATCCTATAGAGAAGCATGGTTCAGAAAATCTGTGTATTTTTTAAATCTTCCTACAACATAAAGCTTATACAGAACTTTGTTTGTTTACCATATAACTTATAACTAGTGTTGAAATACCCTTGAACAGTGAGTCTCCTACCACCTTTTATTCACTCTTAAAAAGGGTGTTGCGATGAAATGGAAATGTTGTTATTGATTTATTCCTACAATCTTCCTTTCCATGGCTGTTGTTTACAGGTGTCTGGGTTCCACTGATCAGCTTTGCTCCTTCTCACAACTGCAAAGCAGTTTTTTATCTTTGTGCACCTGAGGAGACAGTACCTCGGGGTTTGTGATTATCTCCAGAATGAAGGACACAGTGTCAGTGCCATTTGTGTTTGGGTAATCCCGTCACTTGACAAAACAAGAGAGTTGCATTTTCTATATTTTTATAACTTTAGCCATCTATTTCTACTTGACAAAACATAACTTAGGGGGTAATAGACAGAAACTCAAGGATTCTAGTTTAGCAGGATTCTGGTTGCCAATGGTGGCTGCAGGGACAATTAGCACTAACAACATTTTACCTGTTAAAATGGGCTAGAAGAGGGGAATCTGTCAAGCAATGTGTAAATACACAAGTATTTACACAAGTATTTACACAAGTATCTGTGTAAATACAGGGCAATTTGCAATGTGTAAATACATAAGTTGACACAAAAATCATGATCTTGCCTAATTTTTTTGTAGTTTTTCTTTAACCCTGCTTACCTCTCTCCTGCACACTGTACTCATCTGAGTCACCTGTGGCAAAGGAACTCCTGAACTCCCTGAGTACTCTGGTTTGTCCTGCTTTAAAGCAGCCTGTTGAAATCAACTCAGGAAGTGGCAGTCAGATTGAGATGAATCAGGGAGGAGTTATATCTAATGCCAAAATATTTCCAGGAACTGGAGATGAAAAACGGATGGCAAAGGACTTCTACAGCTGGAAAAGATGATTTTAACTTTAGAATTAATTTTTTTTTTTATAGCTTGTAAGAATAGGATCAGCATTGAGAATCTGCTACTGGCAAGGAGAAGGCAAGGGGAGAAGATTTCAATTATAAACATATTTATTAGCAATGAGTGTAGAGACACAATTGGAGAGTTTGCATTTTTGACACATGTGCATTATTAATCATGACTGATACTACGGTTACAAACAGGAATCTGCCTGGAGGCATAGGGCAGAAGAGATGATTTTTATTAAACATACTGAGCCAATTTCTGTCCTCTGACTTATGCACACAGCTTGCATTGAACACCATGGGAGGCCTACACTTGCATTGCAGGGTATGCTTGCGCTCTATGTTCCATACATATTAATCATAATTAAAAATAAAGTTCAAAGAAGGGTTAAGGGATATGTGATTAAGACAGGGCTAGGGCTAAAGTAATCTACTTTATCAATATACAGTTTCTAAGTTACGATGCATTTTGGCGGATGATATAAAAAAAAATGTAATTATATGATATGAATGCACACTGATACATGTTGTGTAACATTTCCTGTTATAACACCAGTTACAATCCTTTTTGATGCTTTTAAAAGTTTTTTTAAAGCATGGATAAAGATAAAAAGATAAAACCAAAAGTTTAAAACTCTGGGAACACTATGAGTCTTCCAGCATGACGCTTACTGAAATGCAGATATTCCCTAACGTAACAAAATTAAACAATGAAATAAAACTGTGACAATTGCTATTATCATTGCTTTTCTATCCGAAGTGTGAAGTTGTAGCCCTGTTTTATGTTGTCTTTTGGGCTGGGAATATTTCTCTGCATTCCAGAGTAATCTTATTTCCGTGCTGTGAGACTGAGTTCTTTCCGATTTTCTGTAAGTGAATTTTACAGTTTTAATAACTTCATGGATTTGGTTGTTATATCTATGCCCGAATATTTTCTAAATTTCTTGACATTTGACAAGTTATTTTGTTATAAAATCTGTATGTCTTATTTTAGAGCTTGTAGTCTAGTCCACCACCTCGGGAAATGGGCCTTCTTCACAGCTTTTCTCTGCCTACCATCACACCACTGCCCTCCTCATAGTCATATCTGAGTGCTCTGCCTGTTTTCATCTATGTCCAGTGCTTGCTAAACTCAAGCCCCTCCTTTCTTGATACTTCTGCTCAAATTAGAGAGCTTTTAACACCTTGTAGCCCTGAGCCAAGTGATTTAAACTGTCTCCATACTTTTCAAGACCCTTGAGGAACTGGCACCGGAGATCCATAGAATATGACTGTCAGACAAAAAGTTTTGCTTATCTTCAGCCACAACTGTTGACACGTTCAAAAAATTTCACTCCATCTTTGTTTGTCAGCTAAGGAAGATACCAGTTTTACTTAATTACTTTCTGTTTTGAGGACTGCGTGTTTCAATCGGACTATTCTAACCAAGATATTAATGCAAATACAGTTTCCTGGTTACTCAGTCCACCTATTCTTCCTTTCTGTGTATAGGTATATGATCTAGGTGTATCTTAAGGTGAAGTGATCTAAGGAAATACTGGCCTTTTTTTTTTTTTTTTTGCACACCTCTCTCAGGGTGTAGAAAAATGAGCATCTTGTCAGCACCTTCTGGAAAAAGTGACATACCAGGCACCAGGTAAGGAAATTTGTTCTAATTTGTGGGCAACCTTCTGTTGTCCCTCACATGAGCAGCTTTGCTTCAGATGATGTCTCCACTGTGTCTGATCACACTGTGTGAACTACTTAGAGTGAAGTCACATCTTTTCCACAGACTTAGCAAGATGTAATGTTTTTCTTCATCTGAAAACAGAGGGAACAACTAGACAGTGTGGGAAGAGAAAAGGAATTTCCCTGAGAAAATGGATAAGAGGGTCAACATAATAGCTTTCTCTTCCTAAATGCCTCCTGCACTTGGTCACATAGGCCATCTATGAGAGTTTCAGGTGAGAGGAACCGCTGTGTGGTTTTATTCATGCTGCAGTTGAGACTTCAGTAGAATTATGTGGGTTGTGCAACCTTTTCTGCAGTTTAATTCACATCCTAAAGGTATTAATTTAAAAAGTATTCCATTAAAAAAAAAAAAAAAAGAAAACTGTGATTTTGCATTATGTTCCAGCTGGACATCTAGCCACACATTTTCACCAAGGCAATTTTTGGATTGCTGACTGCTCTGAAGTCTGAAATTTTTCATTCAGGTCAAAGATAAGAGAGGTTATCTTAATAGATGTTATCTATATATATACATATATGTTTCCAAATACCTTGTTTAATTCAATTAATTTAAAATAAGCAGAACTGAGAAATACCTTACATAGTTCTGCTGTGAAGAAGTTACTACAGCTGCTTAGAGCTGGATAGAAAAGACACAGCTTCTAGGGAAGAAAGAATAACATAATTGTTTATAAACAATTGATGCATGCTATAGACATGATGAAGTAGCTAAAATGGAATTGAAACCAAAATATCAGAAGACTCCACTGACCTGAGACAATGCCTTACATCTTTATTGGATAGAAACTTTAATAAAGCTACTCATTTTTATGAGGAGGCAAATGAAACGTGCAGAGGAAGAGAAATTAGAAGCTAACATAGTTTTCTTGAACACCTGGCCCTTACTCTTAACAATTTCTACCCACATTACAAACTTTTGTAGATGGTACTAACTTGCAAAATGCAGTAAAACCACAGGTCTGTTTGATGACTGCATCAGTATTACTTGTTAATGACCAGTTAGCAAAGATTGCAGGTGCTGTGCTATTGTCAAAAGCTATTGTCAAAATTAGGCACATTTTTTCCCCTTGTAGGAAAAATGGGACATATACTTTATTTATATGAAGACAATAAAATACTTGAAAGGGTTCTTTATTTGCCTTTTAACAATAACCTATTTATACAAATGGTACTTAAAGCCCTAATTTAACCCTATAATCCTATGTTTTCAGGTCTTTCCATAATTAAACGATCTTGAGGCACTTATGATGACTTGACTGAAGAACACAAAGTGGTCAGGGAGTGGTCTCCCATCTGTTTTCACCCTGCCCCCTCCTCCCTGTATGTTCTAGGATCAATTGTTCAGGGACAATTTCTGATTCTGTGGGTACGTAATATGTAGTCTGAATGCTTTGGCTTCCCTTGCATTCTTACAGGTATGTTTACCATAAATCTATGTATGATAGCCTGTGTTATATATTTATATATTCAGCCTTTCTTTGGCCATGAGGTACCTAGCTGCTTTTTAAAGCTCTGTCACTCTCATTCTTAGGCTACCCTTAATTTACTGGCAATTAGGATGACACCACTATGCAGTCACATTATCTAGAATGTCTAGATCATGTTAAAAGGAAGGGGCTTTGTTTTTAGAATTTTGGTTACCCAATGCAGTGTTTTCCTTATGGATGTTTCATTCAACTTGAACTGATTTTCTTCCTAAGCAAAGTTTTCAGCTGATGAGATTACAAGTGACCAGTATGGAATCAAGTTTTCTGTCTTCTCTTTCTGGATCCATAATAACGTTTAGTATAGAGGAACCCATCAGTGAAGTCAGTGAAATGGTGTGTGTTTTAAACAAGGATATTGCAGTGCTATGATTTTTTTTTTGTGGGGGAGATGATGAGTAGATGAACTCCTTGGTAATGTTATCTGAAGATAACTTGGTAAGCACACTCAAATGCTTATTTAATTAATAGATAATGCCATACAATGTAGAAATTTTATTTAGCAGTAATTTAAATTAAGGCCATTAGAGAAAATGGCTAAAAGCAACTGAAAGTTGTTTACCTGTCTTTAAAAATGCACTTTTTCCTCATATAGGACACAGAAAAATAACATATATTATCTGGACCGTGCTTACACCTAAGTTATTTTCCCACTTTTTGTAATGTTCTTTCAGGATGTTAAAAAGGTTAAACTACATTAATTCATTCCTCCCACTCCCCCCGTCCTGCCCCTGTTGCTGTTAGAGGTACTTCCTTACCCAGAGTTCTTCTGAGTTGTATTTGGCATGAAAATCAGTCTTCTTCAAAGCCACTCTCAGGTTGCAACTGAAATCCTCCATGTGTAAACAACTTGAAATTCTTATCCTAGACTGAAAATCCATGCTTTACCGAAGTACTTGTCCACAGACCAGGAGGTTTTCAATACCTCCTAGAGATTAACTCCAATGCTTTATGAATTAGAAATGATAAATTATTGACTTGTTAAAAATCAAATTTACCCAGATACTTTGACTTTTGTAAGGAGCTATCAAGAATTTTACTTTGTTTTAGCAAATGGGAATTTCTTGGGAACTACTGGTAACTAAATGGAAATTTTGCTTTGGGAACTACTGAAGACTAAATGAAGAAAGAGGAGATTGTTTTAAGAAGTAGATGTTAGGAAAGGAGTGGATGGAGTAAAAAGGCCTTTGCAGTGTAAACACAGAGAAGCACCTGACTGTAACAACATGAAAGGGGAAAGAGTGAGTAGGAGACAGAGGAGTGGAGAGAAAAGGTAAGAGGTGTCTGTCATCTGCACACACATATTTGCAAGAACTCCCCCACCTTTCCTTTTCTACATCCAAATCAGTATATTTACAAGAAATTTCACAAACTTGATCTAGTCAGCTTGTTTCAGGAACTCTCTGGTGTTAATATCCCTAGAAACTCTCATCTATTCCACGTAAATAATACAACGGGATTAGACAGGGCTGTCACAAAACTTGTTATTTTCAATGGAAAGGTAAGATAAAATTGCATCAGTTTTCAAATCTCACTCTTTCTTCAGGTTTTCATGCTCATTTCTTACCATGAGTTTTGAACAGGATGGTACTTTCAGTCTCAACTGCATTATTTAGTTGTTACAGGAAAATCAAGGGATTATATGTACACCGGTAAAAAGTTAATGGGCTAGTTTATTCTTCAAGTAGTTCACTGCAAAGTGAAAATGTCTATCTCAGAATTCAATGAGAGAAGCAGCAACGTTTTTCAGTTGTAATCTATTGTCATAAGTATTCTTTCCCCGGCAGTTCTTCTGTTACACGGTAAACAGAATTTTAAAAAAATAGGGATAATAAGTAATTGTGTGTAAGCCTTGCAACTTATATAATACTGCAGTATCGTTTTCCCATTCCGTTCTAGACAGTTATGGGATATGGGCTAAACCCCACTGAAGTAAATTCCAAAGCTCCAACTGCTATTCCTGTCATATGGAGATTTATCTGAAACATGGCATTTTCAGGTGACCAAAAGTCTTCTTTTAGCCTATTTGTGAGAATCTAAAGTGGCACAGAAGAAATTGTAACTAGCAACTTTTCCAACTTAACATGGTGGCTTTTAGTTTCAACTTTTACATGCCACATTTTGAGAAAGATTTAATTTGAGGTAAGAAAAATCAAGCAGGAATAACAGGAAAACAAAGAGAGTATTATTATTAATTCTGTTAGTTTTCTTTCAAGTAAAACAAAGTGATGTTTTTTCAAAGTTTACTCCTGTGACATATGTTTTCACTTCCTCTTTAATTTTTAACTTCACACCTCTGAGCATGACAAATGATCACACTGAAAATATGGTCTGATTGTATGAAACTATTCCCAAATGCAGATGGGAAGCAGACATCATTCTCTTGAGATTTGAAATAGAAGCTAGAATTAAAATATTCTATCATTAAGTAGAATTTTTTCAAGTGATTTATACTAAAAGAAGAAAAGATCTGGAATTGTTCAGTCTAAATTGCTGAAGGGCATTTTCTGTGCCTTACTTGACCTACTTTTAAAACCACAAGTCTTTAAAATGTCAGAATTAGTAAATTTATCTGTCTTAGTATTTTATACTATTGGGGCAATGTAGAAGATTAAAATCTCCTCTATTTGCACTATTTGGAAAAATGAACATACAGAATAGACAAAGCAATGTAAATATATAATTTCTGAACAATGTGACTCTCAAACTTTATATACAGGAAGCTGTAAAATAATTCTATAATGCAGTTGGTCTGCAGTATAACTAATCTTCTATCTTCCTATGTTAAGAATGCTTTTGGACACCTGTTACCACAGAAGAAACTGATCAGTAGGAAAAAAGTTAGATTTCAGAGTATGGACTGGTAGCAACACTCCAGTCTCACATGCATAGCAGCATCTCTCTTCAGAGTCAGTTTAAAGTGAAGTTTTAATGTCTTCACAGTGTAAGAAGATAAAACATGTCTTCAATTTTGTGGATAGAGGCTGTGAATAAGAATGAGACTGTCAGTCTGTCTTAAAATAAATCTTTTCCATATTTTCTGTCAGAAAGTAGGATCATCAAGAAATATCTTTTTTTTTCCAGAGCCATCTATTTATTTTTCAAGTGTTGCATGTAATTAAAAATCCCTCTTAGGTGAGACTCATTTTTGAAGAAACATTTGAAGAGTGAAGATTTGATGCATCTTCCCGGCCTATTTTGTGGAACTGGGACAACTGCCTTTCCTTTGATATTGCCATGTAATGAAACCTTGCAAAGTGAAAGGTAACCACAGTCTTCCATAGCTCTCAATAGCTGATTCCCTAATAGAAATCCACCAATATTTCTCTACAGCTCTTGTTTCTAAGGTTTGGCAGAAATCAACAGAAAATACTGAAATGCACAATGAATAATTAAAACATGACACATTTTAGTCTTTAAAACAGATATATTGTAAAAGTATTTTCATGCTCTGTAACCCCAAGAATGAATTGAAGTCTGAAGAAATGGAAACATTATAATGCACAAAGACAATACTCTGAGTGTATTACCTGCATCACCAGCAGCTTGGAACTTGATGCACGCAGTAACTCAAAACAAATCTCCATCACTTGAGTCATTGAAGAAAAAATTAACTTTGGGAAAGCTGCTAATAGACAGGAAAGTCATGCATTCTGTTTTCAAATGGTGGTACCTTCTTGAAAGATCAAACCACTTCTTTTTTTTCCAAGGCCCTGACTTAAAGGGCCACTCTTAAGAGGGCCACTCTTAAGGGCCACTGTTAAGACAGTTGTTGGAGACAGGATAGCTACACATAACGGTTTCACAAATATTCCTGCCTGAATGGCAGGGGTTGGCATTTGGCTCTGCAAACTGGGAGCTGTGACTCTCCACCAGAAGTGAGTCAAGGAACAGAGAGCTGGTGCCAGAGGAGACCAGACAAGTCAGCGTCTGTGATTAGCCTCCTTGATCACACAAGTAATCGCTATTCCTGAAAATACTACAAAAAAAATATTAAAAGTTTGCTTTGATGATCTCTGCTACCCTGACTACATGTTTGTTAAATTGCAAGCTTGCCTCTGCTAATTCAGTTGTGCAGGAGCGTACTTTCCATAAGAACAAGCTATGCAAACAAAACTTCCCATACAAACACAATGTGAGTAACACTGAGGTTGAAATATTTTTTTCAAAATTAAGGATATGAATAAATAAGAAGTATGAATTATTTATTTTATGATATTGTGAATGAGGTACTTCTCATAGTTTTAATATCATACCAGAACACCGATTTCACTGAAATAATTTTCTTGTGTAAAAATTGGACATATTCTTTCATGTGCTATTGAAGAAAATGACAAGGTTCCACAAAACTGTACGCATTACAGGACTGTAGTCACTACTTCTAGACATTCAGGCAAATTCTATAGTGCTGATGTGCAAGAAAAGAGCTGTCTCAATGAAACAATTATCCTTTTCCAAAATGTGAATGTAATTGGGGGAGTGAACCGAAGTAAACAATAATCAAATTTTTTTTTTTCAGTTTTTCTTTTTTCCTTTTCTTTTGTTACTGGGTTGTTCAAAGTGGATCAGAAGATTAACTGTATGTTCAGCTTTGTTTTTCTATCTCTCTTTCTCTCTCTTTCTCACCCTTTGCTAAGTTTGAATATTTTTCCAGAAGTGTAAGATCAGGTCATTCCAGCATTAGCTTTGACAGCCTTTCTGTGATACTCAAGGTGCAATGATCACAATAGCACAGGCCTTCATTTCATCTGCATGTGTCCAGATTGAGGAGAACCTATTCAGTGAAGGAAACTATACTCGTTGTCCATGTACGCAGCTGTAAGTATTTGGGTCAGGTAGTTCAAACCTAGTTTAAGCATGCCTAGAGAATCTGCAATCATTTATCTGGATTGTAAGGTAAATGCATCTCACATCATCGGATATTCCTCTTGAATATGTCTCATACTATACAAGAAACACCAGAGTCCTTATCTTCTTGCCTGCCTTACTACTGTATATAGCAGCCTGATAAAATTATTGGTGTGTAACCAGATAAATCAAAATAATCCTAGTATGGGTAAATTTATGGACACAGCAAATCTGAGGAAATCACAGCTGTAGACTGGCATGTCTGCAGCAAAACAAGGCTGCGTTCAGCCTCTTACACGTTTGAGCTGAAACTGTGCAGCTACAGTTATTTCACAGATGTGGGAAGCTGTGGATGCAATGGTATGCAAACGACACAACAAACTGGAGCAGAGATAATAAAAACCAGAACCTATAGATCTCATTCCTTGGCTTTAACTGCTAAATAGTAATATTCTTTACCAAGCAACCAAAGCTTTGAGAAGGTGAATGTGTAATGGAATTATCTAGGAATTTGCCTTCTAAATCCTCCTCTACTACAAGGAGCTACAGTGCTGGTGATGCTCTTGATCCTCCCTGCTCGTTCCCATGACATTTGACTCTGGTACCTGTTGTTCATCTGGTCTTAAGTAGGTTATCTGATGTTGAAAAGTGTTCTGGGCCCTGTGCTGAGAGGATGTTAATGGAGCGAGTGGTCTGGTCTAGACAACCTCTAGAGAGCAGAATAAGGGTCTCTGGTCTATGGCAATGATTTTTGTGAGCAGACAAACATTTATGTTCAGGTGAAGTGAGGGGAAAAATGAATACCAGCCACAGTGAAAAACAGCCCTCACTGTAAAATACAAGTATGGGTTTCATTTGCTATGCAAATCCAAGTTGTATGCAAAATAATTTAAAAAACCCTAAACCCTTTAAGCCAACCCACCCTACCTATAAGCTTTTGGTTAATTTCAGTCAGAGTTTCAGAGGTATGTAGAATTGCAATGACTTGTATATAAAACAGAAAATATACCTACAGAGATTTTATAGCCCAACTTTATATTCCACATGCTAGAGTCCTGTTTTCTTTTCCTGGGCTAACTTAGCTGATGATTTGTTTCTATTGAGAATGAGTTTTTGTGGTTTTGTGCTGAAAAAACACTCTTTTTTCAGACTTATTTTTAATTTTAACAAAGAAAAGAAAAAAGTTTCCTATTACCTTTTTGTAAAAAAGGTGTTTCAGATTTCACCATAGGTCATTCATAAAATGATCTTCCTATCCCATACACGAGAACAAAAGCCAAAACCAAAACCAGCAGGAAGTGCCACACCCTTCTAAACAGAAAAAACAAAACAAAACAAAACAAACAAAAACCACAGTAGTCCACTGCTTGATATTTTTTTCTGAAATGTTGATGATTTAAACTGAAAGAATGAGGGGTTACTTTTTTGCTGCATCTACAGGTTTTTTCTTTTAGTTTGATAAAAAGTTTGGTTTCTTACCAAAAGGTGAGCCAGACCTCAACAATGCAGATTAGTCATTTATTACTGTGTGTGGATAAGAAATCTTGAGACTAATAATTAGCTGAATTATAAACCTTAACCTTATCATGACACAAATCCTAGTGGGACCCGGGCCTGTAATCCCATAATTGGGATGAAAAACAAGATGAAATGCATACACAGAGAATATACATTTCCTGACTCTGTCTTTCTACTCTTCATTAACCTATAGATTCTTTTTACCTGGACTACAGAGAAAAATATGCTCTATCAGCAAGAAATAAAAGCTTGAAACAGGAATGTTTCCAAGGAGACTCTACTGGCTTGGCTCTGGCATGACTTTTATTCTTATGAAAACTAATCCCCTGCACTAAATAAAGGAGCTTTTTTGAATAGTAACTTCAATTACAATTAGAGTTTTTCCATATATTAAGAAAAAAAAATGCTAAAACATTTTAAATAATGGAGAATATTCTTGTCTTTCTGTGGTTCAGCTCTACAGTTTCTCTCTCTGGGACCCATGGTGCAAGAACCATGATTTAAAAGGTTCCCCTGGAAATCTGGAATTTGAGGGGGATGCTGGTTACTCAGGCCAATGCCCACTGCAGCAGCTAGGGAGGTGACCTGAAAATTGTACCTGCATAAGGAACCTCTCTAAACTTTGTTCTTGGATCTTTTTTTAATTCCTGAGAATGACAGCCTAATCATAAGGCAGCAAATAACAATAGACGCTTTATTGGAGCTGAGTCACATATACTGATGAGGAACTAAGGTAGGGTAACAAAAAGGCAGTGAAAGAGGAGAACTTTCTCCCATTTTTCATAATCTCATTATACCCATGGCTAAACTGAGATTTTTTTCCTTCATGCATTCAAAGTGATCTGTTATCCAGTCTGTTGCCAACACATTTCAACTGAGGGAGCCTTCAATTATTTCTCATCTTTTACTCCCTTTACAAATCATGAGAAATGTTTTCCTCTTGGTGTCACAAAAGGGAGAGGTATCAAGAAGAAACAGTTTCTAAAGGCTGGAGAGAAGGAAGATGGAGATCAGGATTTCCCGGGACATGTGGACACAGGGAACATGGACACAAAGGAAAATATACACAAGAAGATAGCTGAGATAGTTGCTGTGAGGAAACAAAGTCTCTAGCAAAGTATTCATGCTGTCATCACATTATTTGTGTATTAATAATAAGCATGAAATGCAGGATATGGGCATAGTATGGGTACTAATTTTTAAAACATTATTGTATAAATATTCTTAACTGCATGGTTCTGCATAATAGGAGTTGGAATATGTTTTAAAGTGACACTGGCTTTAATAAATACATAATTTTATCATAATGACAAAATGAACAAAATGTATTTAATTTTTTATATATATTTTACTCAGAGAAAAATATGCAGATTAGATAAAATGAGTGGCCATGGGAAACTACTTTGGTCGTAGATGCTCTGTAAGATCTGTATAACCTAATGGAACTTAATTGCAACATAAAGTGTGAAAATCTACACTTCAATCAAAAAGAGACCTTAAAGAATTATTTTTAAAACAGTGTTCTTCTTAACAGCATCTATGAATTATGCCTCACTGGCTTGTTCTTTTATTAAAAAAATGAAACATGCTTTCATTTTTTAAAAATATATTAATTGATGAACTATCTCATTCTTCCTAGGCTATTTAGGAAAAAAAAAAATACCACAAAAACCCCACAACAAAACAAAACAAACAAAAATAAAACCACCACACAAAAAAAAAAAAAAAAGAAAAGAGAAAAAAAGAATGGAAAAAAGAAAAGAAAAACACACATGCAAGAAAACCAAACCAAAAAGCAAAAAAAAGTCCAAAGGGCTGTTTTCTGTGGGAACCAAGAATATTAAATTCCAAAGAAAGAAAGGTTAAAGATTAAGAAAGGGACATTGGAGTCCAGTGATTTGCCATGCTTTGCTGGTGGCTGGGAAGCCCTCGCTGGTATCCAAGTGTTTTATTTTTGCCCTCAGCTGGTATCCAAGCATCTTGAAAGTAAGTGCTGACTCACCACCCTAACATTTGTTAATCACATCAGGCTGCATTTATCAACAAATATTAGGTACCTTATTATAGGCTGACATTGTGACACAATGTTTTCTTTGTTATCTTTGGGTTTTGAAACTTGGCTTTGTATTGCATCTGAAAAAAATAATCCCAACAACAACTTGGGGGTGGGGGGTGGTGTTGCGGGATGTGTTGAAATTATTTCACAGTTTTCTGCCTTAACTGCAGTCTTGGCCACATCTTTTGCATCCTCAAATATCTTTCATGTTGGCAGTGCATAGAAGCTTCACCTTCTCAGAGATGAGAATATTGTGTGAATGCAATGCTAATGGAGTACTAGCATTCAATTTCCACAAACCAGAGTGAAATACATTTATCAAGACAGAAATGAACACTATACATTTAAGTCTGTTGCCAACTATTGTTCTACTTATCTAGAGAAAACAAAATTTCTATGACTATATTGTTACACATATCTTAATTATTTGTATTTAGAGAGGACTGAGGTTCTTAAGAAGGTCCTAGAAATTGCATCAAGGTACCAAGTGCTGTAAAAAAATACAGTTGAAAAGTTGTTCTTTATCCCATAAAGTTTTAGGTTACAATTTATTTTTTATTAATATATGTTTTATTTTTAAGTGCCTGTGTGATTTTTAATATATACAAACATCAGTATTATATTCATTTTTGCTCACATATATTAAAATGGTGAAAACCCAATAAGCAAGTAATAGTGGCATTCTACTTTCCTCCTGTGAGGCTATATTGCTCTTACACTCTTCATTATCTTTAGAAACAAAGGTTCCTGATGCGGGACATGGGCCAAACTGCTAATATTGTGTTAGTTTGTTTTGTCCCAAGAACAATTACGTTTTTCATGAAAAACCAGACTTGTGGATGGAAGAACCATTAGGTTTTATAATGTAGGTAACACAGAACAAAAGAAAAAAATAAGTTTATCAAAAAGTCTGCACAACCTTTTTTTTGCTTTGTAGAAGTAGATTTTAAACTAGACAGGTTTTTGGGGGTTTTGTTGGTTTTGGTTTGGGTTTGGGTTTTTTATTTCCTGGATTGGTTTCAGTAGGTCAGGGGTGTGGTGCTCTCACTTGAAGTTTCCATTGACTGAGTTCAGTACTCTCTGGAATCATAAACTCTGCAAGTTAAAACTGGATTTATTTATACTCAAGAATCTTAATTTTGTATCTATAGCTATTAGTTCAGCATCGTTTGACCTCTATTTTTATTCCTTTGCTTTCTTGTTTCTATGAAGTTATGTTTTAAAGTATTACTTGCTTATGTTGAAAATCTACTCTGAGGTGGCCAAACTAAATCAAAAGCCATATCCATGCAAGTTTTAACACCACCCCCCTGAAAAAAATAAGAGCTTATTTTCCAAAACGCTGTATTTCATTTCCACAAATCTACGCAAGTCTAAACAGAGTTATATAGTAGAAATATCTGTCTGACTGTCTTCTGAACATGCCTCTTAGGGGAAGATGCCTCTTAGGGTTGGCTTTCTCTTTCCTCATTCTCACTTAGTGAGCACACAATGTTGGCTGCATTCTTTCTGAAAAAAACACCCAAAAAGCACTTTGCCCAGAGATAGAATTACTATTGATAAATAGGACTTAATTTCTTAATGTATGTTGTTCTTTTTGCTATCAAGAATAGAGTAGCCATGTCACTGTCATAAACTTCTGGTCAGTTGTCCTGGCTGTGTTCCCTTATGCACCCTCAGCCCTATGTCCCCTCCCAACTTATGCACCCTCAGCCTCCTCACTGGTGAAGTGGGGAGAAAAACAAAAAAAGGTCTTGAAGATTTGTATACATTGCTCAGTAACAGCTGAACATCAGCATATTATTAATGCAGTTTTGGTCTCAAGACCAGAGCACCATACGGGTTAGTATGAGGAAAATTAACTCTGTCCCAGCTGAAACCAGTACATTATCTCCCTAATTGTTATCATACCTTTGAAATATTTTCCTTTTAAATTCTTCCATTAATTTAAATATTTTCTTTCACACATTTGGGAAATTTAAGAGTATAGATAAGTAAGCATGCTAATTATATAAAATCTGAGTCATTCTTTTCAGAAAGTAGCTGGTAGGACAATGGTTTGTAAGAGTTTGACCTTTATATCTTGCTTAAATGCAGAGAACATCATCAAAACATATAAAAGAGTTAAAAAAATAGTAAAAAGAATTCAAACTGATACATCAAGATCGGTGATTTAAGATGCAAAAGAACATTTTAAAAAAATAAATCCTGCAATGACAAGATGAAAAATGGGAAGTCAAGTCAAAATGGGGAATCACAGCAGGCAAAAAGAGCCAAGAGGCTCTAAAATGTCACATTTGACAGTATTAAAAAGTCCAATTTACCTAGAATTTTAGATCTGTTCCTGAATTCCTTTATTAATTATTCATTAATGAGCCATTATCTCATCATTCTTCCTCTGTATCCTTTATCTATAATGATTTTATTGGATTCTTTTTTCCTAAATCATAACAACGATTAATAGAAAAGTTAAAAAAGTGGTCTGTGTGGAATCTTAAGAATAATTTTGGTGTGGAGATAATTCCTTATTTATACTCAGACTTTTAAAAGCTAATACTTAAACTGTAGTAATTTCCTTTCAAACTTGGAGTTGAATTCCCTTAGTTAAGAACAGAAATACTTTTCTTATATTTGCAGAATACTAAAATTCCCATTTTGTCTAAATTAATTTTATTCAGCCTCCTCTCTGCAACCTGAAACCCTACACACTCATTAATAAAGATAAGAATGAAGTAACTGGCTTACAATTTTTTTAAAACAAAAAGAGGCAGCAAGAAAGCCATCAAAAATTTGTTAAAAGCAATTAGCGAGTCCTATCAAGTCTTTGACAGTATGTGGAAAACCCTACTCAGTTATGTCTGGGATTAGAACAGATTTTAGCAAATTTCTTATGACTTTTCTCCACAGCAAAACTCCTTCCCAATGATTCACAGTTCTCCTTACCACTTGAACATCCAAAAAAAAACTCACCTTTCCTCTGTGGCTATATCAGTTGGTCTACCACTAGCAAATGACTCAGCAGATTGCTTGCCCTGCATTGTTGTCTTTTCAAGTAATTAGTTCTTCATTAGAGGTTTAAAGTGTGAAAGATAGTTGAGAAGCATTTCTCATTCTGTATTGTGGAAGGAGAGGTTCTTGCTCCCTTGCTGTACTCTATCAACTCTCTGTTCCAGGTCAAACGAGCATTTTTTATTCTTTTGCAATTACTTCACAGTAACAGCAGCTCCTTTGACTGATGCCTTCTTTTTTTTTTTTCCTTTCTTTTTTTTTTTTTTAAAGAAAACATCCAAGGCTGAAGCTTTTGGAAGAGAAATACTTAGTCTCTGGAGCCTGTCCACGCTTAGATTTGGTTGTTGATGAACAACTTTGCCACTGAGCTGCTGAAACATTAGCAAGATGTTCCTGTGGCTGGAGGATTTTAAAGATGTCAGCTGAGGCACCTTGGGAATATGCTTAAAAGGTAAGGTAGTAACTAATCTAACTAATTCAACTTTGGATTTAACTTCATGTCCACCTTTCACTAGACCAGACTTCTCAAGGCCCTATCCAATATGGCCTTGAACATCTCCAGGGAGGGGGCATTCACAGCTTCCCTGTGCAACTTGTTCCAGTGACTCACCAGCCTCATAGTGAATAATTTCTTCCTAATGTCCAATATAAGTCTAGCCCCTTCCAATCTAAAACCATTTCCCCTCATCCTATCACTACATGCCCTTCTTATGGAGGCCACCCCTCCAGACAGCTTGAACAACTGAACACGCAATGAAACCCTTCTGCTGTTCAAATCAGTGCAGAGGTTTGACCACAGTTTCAGTTACACTTTCATTTCACTCCATGTTCATCAGTTTTTAAAAGATATAATGAAGCTGTAGATTAATCCTTGTAAGGATTAATATAACTGGCCTGAACTATCATCAACTTAGTGTGTAAAGGCCATTTTTATGAGCTTTCTCCAGAACAATTAATAATGTTTTCACATTATAAAAGAAAATATGTATAACATAGTCCCTGTTCAATTGAGATAGGAAAAAAAAAATTCTTAGAGATAATTGATACAGATCCAACTTTTCTAGAAAGTTGCTAGTTCATAATAAAATCCTGTACAAACAGAAAACTAAAAACCTGAAAATCTTCTTTTCTTTCCTACTGTGGCAAGACATAAACTGGCATTCCATTATACACAGCTTTTATTCCCTACATGGCAAGAAAAATTGGTGGTTTCCCTTACTACTTCTCAGCTGATGGAATTTCCTCAGAGTCTTATTTTTCGTTCTAGGAACACAATGTGGAGTGTTCTGGTGACCTATATTCGCAAGGGCAGACTTTCAACTTTTATTAGTTATATCTTTCAGGTGTGCAAAAGTTACATGAATAACAATTCACAATTTTTCTTCCCAGTGTGTAACTAGTGATAATGAAAAAAAAAAAAACCCAAACATAAGAAACTACAAGTGTACAAAGAGAGCTAAAAACCAACTGGTAGTACAGTCTGAGAGACATCAGAATTATTTGATAATTGCTCGGTTTTTCTCCCTGTGTTCTGCTGCATATCTTTAACTGCTGAAGAGAAAACCCTGAATATTTTACATTTTCCACACAGGGCAACAAAAACTCCAGGAATTTTTTGATCTGTTTGGGTTTTTGATTGTGAAAAGAGCGTTCAGTACGACCCTTTAAGCTCTTCCGGGTGAAATCAGATGAGTAACAAAGATTTTTGAATTTGCATATTAAACTACTGAAAGGAGCTTTAGACAATGTAACAGCATTTCAATGGTTTATCATGAACAAAATGCAGTTCACAAGTGCTTGTGTGTAATTCTTTGATCTTCTCAAATGGAATGAAATTGTATCTTACTCTTTTAATTCCTGTATAGACAGACTACAAAAACATGAGGAAAATGGGCTTCATATTATCAACCTTTGTCCAAGTGTAGCACTTTATTATTTTGTGGTAAGATTTAAGATTTAAAAATTGACCAAGCTTCTTAAAGCCTAAAATTTGTGATTATAATTTATTACATACTTTTGCAATTCAGGTCAAAAGCTATTGACTAGGAATTGCTGATATTGCAGGCAGTAATTTTTGCAATTATTATATATGTTCACATTTTTCCCTTTCAAATATAAATACTTAAATTATTTTGTTTTTATTCCAATTTATATTGTCTTTAATATATGTATGTTGTCATAAAGTATGAGCAAATACTTCTGAGGAAGTAAAATGATTATTTTTTTTTCACACAAAATAAGTTCAGATTGTGCTACAGCATATCAAGAGAGTTTAACTTTAAGAACTATATGGGTTTAAGCTCGGAGGAGATTGAGGGGTCACCTCATTAATGTCTATAAATATGTTAAGGGTGAATATCCAGAGGACAGATCCAGGCTCTTCTCGGTGTTTGTCAGTGACAGGACAAAGGGAAATGGTTCCAAGCTGGAACATAGAAAGTGACATCTTAATATAAGGAAGAACTTTTTCACGGTGAGGGTGCCGGAGCACTGGAACAGGCTGCCCAGAGAGGTTGTGGAGTCTCCTTCTCTGGAGACAGCCAAGACCAATCTGGTCACATTCCTGTGTGAGCTAATCTAGGTGATCCTACTCGTGCAGGGCGGTTGGACTAGATGATCTTTCAATGTCCCTTCCAACTCCTAACGTTCTGTGATTCTGTGAATCTGGGGTTATATATGATTGCCTTTAAGAACTATAAAACTAAAGTTTTATGTGATTAATTTTATGTCTTGCAACACACAAACATATCCTTTGCAGAAATATTCATAGCTCTGCAATATTTAGCTTCCTTCTGTAAATGAGGTTGGGCAACATCTAGAACTGAGACTGAGAACCAAGTCTATACCTGACTAAAACAGTTTCTTCCTAACCAGCGATGTGAAAACATGCATTAAATCCTATTTTGGAGGCACTTTTCAGTTACTTAACAGAAATAAACAAATAGTTAAAATAGCAAGCACTTATTTACAACAAAACAAAACAATCCAAATGAAAAATCACAGGCATGTTGCATGGGACTTCTAGAGGAGAAACATATAAGAAGTGTGATAGAAAAAATCCTTCCATGACGTGAAATATGTTCAGAAAAGTTCTTTTTCATTTTAGAGTATTACTGATTTTCACTTTGGGCCAGGTAGTACACAGTGAATTTTGAGTCAGCCTGGTCACATTTTAAGAGAACGTAGACAATCTAATTTTTTAGGTGGCAATATCAGGAATCTTTAGTGGTTTTGCTTTACAGCTACATAAAATTTTGGCAGTCTTTGTTAGGCTTCACTTTGAGTCTTGGGGCTTACTCAATCCAGAACTCAAATTTAAATACAGAACTTACGAATTTTTATTAAAACAAACTGAGGAAACATCAGAGAAAATCCCAGTGCATTGGGATAGCACATAAGACACAGCATATCTTATTACTTGTTTCCTTTTGTTTTTTCACCAGTCTACACCCTGTGCAAACACTCCATGAGACAGCTGAAGTAAATCTTTCAAAGTTTTGCATATTGAAGAGAGTTAAGTCAAAGTTTATTTTGTTTGAGTTACTCATATAGCTGATTAAATAAAAAATATAAAGATAGATAGATATAAAGATAGATAGATAGATAGATAGATAGATAGATAGATAGATAGATAGATAGATGAATAGATACTTCCACTGAAATCCAGCTAATATTTCCAGCCCTTAGTTATTTCTTTTTTTCATTTCTATCTCCTTTTTCTTTTTTCTCCCCCTCCTTCCCTTTTTGTTAGTATCAAAGAAAAGGAGAAAGGGACAGAAAAGGGCACAGAAAGACTCAGTCTAGTAATTCCCCTAAAAGAAGTGTTTCTTTGCAACACTTTTGTCCAGCTTCAGGCTTTACAGGACACAGCTTGAACTTTCAACAATGTTTTCAGTTGTCAGATTTGTCAAATCTTCTCTTAAAGACTGACAAACACATGGGAATTGGACTTCAAGGGTAACAGTATATTTAAATGGACAACGTAAGAAAGAGTTTATAGTAAACCTACAGTATGGTGGAGACATGGTGACAGAAATCTTAAGATAAACAAAAGAAATATGGTAAATTGCCAAAGAATAATAGAACTGTTCCTCTTTCAGAAAATTTATGGGTAAATGTCCTTAAAGAATAGACTGAGTTGAAATACAGGAGTTGAAAATACGAGTATTTTTTAGTGTTTTTCTTGGTTGCAGTTAGAAAAGGTGATAAATTAAGTGACAATGAGGGGATTTCTCTTCTCAACAACTCTATTTGGTTTCTTGATGTTGAAATAAAATGGTGTGAGGATAAGATTAGGCTACCAGACTAATTTCTGGCAGATTCAAAAAATGCAAGGTCAGAGAACTGTGTTTTTGCAGGCTTTCCAGTGAGGAAATTTTTGTAGTCTGAGCTTTTCTGAAGTGTATGGATAGCCTGTGCTGTGGTACTTGCTCCTGGGCACCTCATTGCACCAGCTACTGCATGATCCAAGATGGGTTTGGAAGCAAATCTTACTTCTAGGTAGGCTAAGAGGGGTGCTTCCACGAGACCGTGGCAGGCTCTGCTTGAGATAAAATGATTCATTGAGGCTAATATAGCTCTGACATCACAGCACAGGCCTGACCTGACAATCTTGGTTTTCCATCAGTTGTGGCTAAAATACTGGCTTACAGAGAACACTTGGGCCTCATGCTCTGAACTCCCTTTTTATAGCACATTACGCATCATGCTCAAACAGCCAGCAGGTCTTCATCCCAGAGAGTGCTGCCAGTATAAACAGTTGCACACCTTTGATGAATAGCGAGGAAGCCTTCCTGACTGTGTTCTGAAAAGAAGTTATTATAGAGAGGCAGTGCTCTGGTCAGCTTTATGGGTCTCTGCTGGGAGTCCTGCTAAATACCTGACTGCTAACTAACACCTGAACTGGGGAGTTTGCACACAAATCACTTTGCTGGTGAACTGCAAACTTGAATTAATAGTGGCAGTACAGAAATGAAGAGTTTAACTATTTCAGGAAAGAAACCAGCCTGTGTGTTTTGCAAACAGAAGCTGAAAAGAACATTCTCATGTCTCTCTAGGTGAATGGCTTTTTCAAACATAGGCAGGTCGATGCGTGCAGAAGATACATTTCATAGAATAGAATAGAATAGAATAGAATAGAATAGAATAGAATAGAATAGAATAGAATAGAATAGAATAGAATAGAATAGAATCATAGAATTGTTAAGGTTGGAAAAGACCCTTAAGATCATCCAGTCCAACATTTAACCTACTGCCACCAAGTCTACCCTTAGACCATGTCCTCAAGCACTGCATCTACCCGTCTTTTAAATACCTCAAGAGATGGGGACTCAACCACCTCCCTGGGTAGACCGTTCCAATGCTTGATGACTCTTTCAGTAAAGAAGTTCTTCCTAATAT
Organism: Heliornis fulica; assembly: GCA_013399135.1. Classification (NCBI taxonomy): domain Eukaryota; kingdom Metazoa; phylum Chordata; class Aves; order Gruiformes; family Heliornithidae; genus Heliornis; species Heliornis fulica. The sequence goes on along the minus strand of VXBZ01005878.1, from coordinate 181,175 downwards.
CTAACCTAAATTTTCCCTGGCACAGCTTGAGGCCATTTCCTCTAGTTCTGTCACCTGTTACTAGGGAGAACAGACCAACCCCCACCTCACTGCAACCTCCTTTCAGGTAGTTGTAGAGAGCAATAAGGTCTCCCCTCAGTCTCCTCTTTTCCAAACTAAACAACCCCAGCTCCCTCAGCCGCTCCTCGTAGGGCCTGTTCTCTAGACCCTTCACCATCTTTTATATCCATTTTATATCAAAGCATGCAGTGGGCTGCTGTGTAGTGTGAGTTTGTCTGAGTGGCCCTGATTTGTCCATGCATTGCTAAAAAGCCATATGTCCACAGAGTCATCAGGAGATGTAGCATAATTACATTTTGTAATGGAAATGTTTGGTTATATACAGAGAGAGTGCTCTTCTGGTTGAGAAAATAATATAGACAGAGAAGGTCAGTCTATTTCTGGTTGACAGAATATTCTATGAAAATCATAGAATCACAGAATGATTAGGGCAGGAAGGGACCTTAAAGATGATCAAATTCTAACTCCCCTGCCATGGGCAGAGACACTACTCACTAGACCAGACTGCTCAAGTCCTCATACAACCTGCCTTGAACACCTCCAGGGAGGGGGCAGCCACTGCTTCCCTGTGAAACCTGTTCTAGTGCCTCACCACCTCATAGTGAAGAATTTCTTCCTCACATTTAATCTAAATCGATCCTCTTCCAATTTAAAACCATTCCCCCTCATCCTATCACTCCATGCCCTTCTAAAAAGTCCCTCCCCAGCTTTCCTGTAGACCCTTTCAGGTACTGGAAGGCTGCTATACGATCTCCCGTGAGCCTTCTCTTCTCTAGGCTGAACAGCCCCAGCTCTCCCAGCCTGTCTTCATAAGAGAGTTGCTCCAATGCTCCTAGTTTTCCACCTTAATCCATTAAAAAATTCTCAAGACAAAAAGAACTGGCATGATATGCCAGATATTACTCATTACTTGTCAAACTTTGCTCTTTCAAATTTCAGCAGGCCAATCTCTGCTGTGTAGAAATCATTGCACACAAAAAGTTTTCAAGTTTCTACTCTTTGATACTCTGATCCTTTTGGAGACCACAGCCAACCCTTCTGCAGAATGGAGATCCTGGAAATGTGCAAATGCTACAAGATCCTCAGTACGACACAAACTGATCATGGGTTCTCAATTACATTGTTACTTGAAAGCCCCGAAGGCCTCTAAAGTCTATACGCTTCGTCTCCTTTATTTCTGAAGGTATTGTCACTGTCTTTCCTAAAAATATTACAGAGTTGGAAAGGCAAATCTCATGAACAAGTTTACAGAGTAAATTATCAGAAAAATTAATTTCTGCATTATTCAACCATATGTTGCAGAAATGTCACTTTTTCTCTTAATGCATTACTAATTTTTTAACTCAGAAGATATTGATAAGCTTTGAGGAATGGGGTTTTTTTGCTTCTTTGTGAGAAAACCTTTCCCAAGAAAACTAGGCAGGCCAATTCATTTAGTTTGCCAGACTGATCATGCTGTGTGTTATGGAGAAATTTTTTCAGAGTATTATTTCACCAGAATAAATGATTTGGAGTCTGACTCCTGACTTGTTCTGCATAATACAGGCACCAAGCCAAAGAGTTCCCATGAGAATGAACCCTTATCAACTTCCAGTTGCTGAAATGCAATTCTATGAAGGCATCTTTTCTTTTTTCAAATAAAGAAAAATTATAGAAGAAAAAAAGAAGTTCAATTACTATCAGATAGTGTTTATTATCAAAGAGTGTTAAATATAAAATTGGTGATTATTTTTATTAATGTTAGATGACAACTCCAGAGAAAATCATGACCTAGTTATTCTAAGCCCAAACACATACTGCAATTCAGTTCCTGCCACAAAGAAGTTAAAATAATCCTTTGTGTCAAGTTTTACTCACCTTAGTCTGGCTTCAGTTCAAATCACAATCCTACATAAAATCATATGCACATTTTTAACACCCAGCACTGTGGGCACTTCTGCTCAAAATCACTAAGGGTGGGAGGGAAATCAAGGGAAATTGTGTCCTGTGTCTTAAAGATGACTAATGTTGATGAGGAAATGCATTCTAGTGATTCTTAGTTCTCTTCCAGTTTAATGTTCTACCAGCTAAGGGATTCTGCCCTGATGAGTGTCATAGATCAATTGTTATTGTATAAGCTTTGTTTTAGCTTTCTTAATATTTTATAAATGCTTCTTCCCTTCCCCCCACCTCTCTCCATACATTCTCATTCTGAAATGACTGGCAAAGATCATTTACCAGACATTTTGGGCCTGACCTCTCAAGATAGCGTAGTTTCTATTCATATCAATGATGTCTCCAAATGCACCAAAGGCTTTGATTCTTTTCACTGATCCTCTGCATTTTGATAGTTTTCTCTGAACTTATCTATAGTCATTTAGAATCAGGTATTCATAAATGTGTTTGGAGCTTATTTGTGTTTGTGTCAAATGCTTCTACTTTAAAAAAATAATCCAGTGATTCACAGTTGAGATTTGGTATGAACTAAGACTTCTTCGTCATTTGAATTTTAAGCAGCTCTGGAGCAGTCTGTGCACTCTTAGGAAAATCATCTGTCTTTATGTGGACAACTCTCAGGCAACCATCCCCAAATTGTAATACACCAATCAGCTCTCAGTTTCCTGACTGAACTATAGTTCTTAAGTGTAAGTAAACACCAGTCAGCTAATGACAGTAACAACATGGGTGTTACTAAACTACTTCTCTAGCAGCTTCAAGCTTGAGGTTCACCACAACCTTCCCCTTTTATAGGAACACTCAAACTCTAGTGGCACTGCTATGAAAGGACCTTTATGCTACCAGCAGTACTTTTAAATCAGGCAGCGGCTTCTTAAGGTGTTATTCAAATTCTGTTAAATAAACAAATTCCTATTGAACCAAATGATACCACTAAGAATGTACAATCCATTATATTATACATAGCCTGTTTAAAGAAATGTGATAAACTGAAATATATTTTTCACAAACATTAAAGCAAACAACTAACAAAAAACCCAGGATGTCGTCTGCAACATAGCAGAATCCTGTGTTTCAAAATTTCCTCGGGGCTCCCCAAAAATTAAAAAGGCATTGTCTATCAAGTTCTCTACTCTGAAAATTTGAGGGTGTGAGGAATCTAGAAGACTACTGTGGAGAGACAGAAATAGCTGAAAAATATTACTGCTCATGTCTTTCTCATGTGTTTACAATAAAGCTGGATATAGACTTGGAAGACTTGAACACTTGATAGAATCACTAGCTGAGTGGCTTGAGAGGCTGTGTAGAAAAATAAAAACATGATTAGGACTCTGGCTATGATACATTAAAATAATTAATAATGAAACTAAATTCTAATTCATAGAAACCATGACAAAGATTTTTTTTTTATAGTCTTTTCCTGCATATATTTAAACCTTGTATGAGAAGGCACAAGGAGATGTTGACAGAGACCTACCTGTACTAAGACTCACAGAAAAGTATTTATTTAACCTTGCTTTAATTATGGGAGCGGGAGGGAGAGCAGGAAAAGGAAGAGAGCAGAGTTGACACCTTGGGTCAATTTTTGTTTCTTCAGGGGTGGCCCAACAAAGCCAATGTTGACATTTTCAGTGGAAAAAAAATAGTCTTCTGTGTAAGTGGAAGACAAGTGAGAGGAAATGAAAGCTAAAAAAAAAGTACTTGGAATACCCTCATGGGACTCAATGAATTGAAAGAAACTATTCAGATGGTTAAGGATGTGAATTTAGGTGAGTTCTCTTCTTTTTTGTGAACTTTAACATGGGTACAAACATGTTAAAGAAAACAAAATAAAAATTAATATTAAACTTTAATTTAAATTGCCACATCCAAGGAACATCCACTAGCAATATCAACTTTTACAGGCCAAAGCTTACATATCTGATAGCTAGTGGGAAGCCATTGCTTCCTACCTTCTGAGAGGGATAAGTCTATTCAGCCTCAAAATGGAAAAATGCCTATTTAGTTTTCAGAAAGATTTTTGTATCGTAAAATCCATTCATCACCTCTCTATCACTAGTTTTCCAGTCTCACACTTTATATCAAGTATTCACTATTAAAACACCTTGGTAGTAAATAGAAGCATACAGTTTTAATAACAACCAAGGACATGGTCTAGCAGTGGATTTGGTGAAAGTAGGTTAACAGTTGGACTGGATGATCTTGAGGGTCTCTTCCAACCTTAACAATTCTATGATTCTATGAAACCCAAAAAATTACCTAAACCCCAATATTTTTACTTTATTACTATATGTGAGCTGGAGTGGTTTTGTCAGGTGAAGATGAAGACTAACAAATTCAAGATTTCATGTCATTATTTCATACATTCTTTCCTTTTACATGGGTATTTGAAACATCTTAAGCTGCACTATACTTAAGACAAAAGCCATCACTCCAAATGTGCTCCTCCTCCTTCCTCTTGCCCCATAAAATAACAACATTAAAAACAACAGTAATGCAAGCAATGTGCAAATGCAATTGCTTATCACGTGCAAAAAGAAAATAATCTGACAACTAGTCTGTTTTTCAGCAGTGAAACTACTTCTCACCTAGCTTATATACTGAGCATGACATCATATGGTATGGAACATCCTTTTGGTCAGTTGGTGTCAACTGTGTCCCCTCACAACTCCTTGTGCAACCCCAGTATATTCACTGGGAGGTGGTGTGAGGAGCACCAAAGGTCTTGTCTCTGTGTACACCCTACTCAGCAGTAACGAAATCACCTTTGTATTATCAGCACTGGTTTCAGCACAAATCCAAAACACAGCCCCGCACCAGGTACTGTGTAGAAAATTAACTCCATTCCAGGCAAAACCAGCACAGTATCATACATATTTCTGACCAAACTCCTCACTATCAGTGAGGTTAAAGCAAAGGTGTATGCTACACAAAGTCTTCAGGGTATAACAGTGGAGAAAGCTGTATTCTTCATTTTACTGTGTAAAATAAAATTTCACCTCAGGGCCTGTAAACTCACCTGCTTGAATCCTACCTATTAAAAAGAAATGAAAATACTGAAGAAGGCACTAAGTGTGATAAACATGACAATGCCCTCATGAGAGGCTTATATATAAAATAGACAAAGTAGGTTGTCCTGAGGTAAAACAGAAAGTACATTAGGGGATAGCTCTGCAATGAAAGGAATTTCCAGTAGAATTTTGGGGATTTATGCCAGCACTTTCACAGTTCAGCTTGTCCACAGATGATTTGAGAAAAGCAAGTGGACAAAACAAGATAAAAAAATGTTTTTACAAAATAAAATTATTGCACCATATGAACCCCAGATTATGCCTACAAACTGTTAATTACAGGCAGCTTGTTTTGCAAAGGATAGTAAAGCTAAAATGCAAGAGAGGTAACAACAAGTTTGAAAAAAATGTGAGATAGTTTCTGTTAGAGAGAGGTGCAATTGAGTAAAGCTCTCCCACCCAAGGAAAACGTGGCGGAGAAAAGTACACAAAGGTGTATGGAAACAAATACATGGAGAAGGTAGATCAGGAACAAGCATTCAGTGTCGCTTAGATCAAAAAATGCGCGTTAGGCAAAAGTGTTAGAACAAGTGAAAGAATTACTTTTTTTTTTACACAGCACGTTATTTTGTTTTCAGAAGTCACTGGCCTTGAATGTTGAGGGTCTGTAAGTAAAGAGCGGTTCATAAAGGAAATAAACTGCTCTAGAGCTCCTGTGAACAGAGGAGCAGTCTTCCAGTATAAGGGAGGTCTGACCCAGGTGGGACTCTTTCCCTACACACTTTTCCTGAGCACTTGCTCCTGGCCGCTGTTGAAAGAGACCCTGCTGAAACAGCCTCCTTTGGTGGAGACAGCCATAGGGGGGTTATTAGTTGTGTAACTACTGTTACAGTGGAAGAATAATGATCACTAAACTGTTCTGTAAAGCGTTTCCATTTTAAGAAATGACAAAGCAAAATGAGAACACTCTTCAGTGACAGTAGGCAGTCTCCTAGGAGTAAATTTTGATGCAAGACACACCAAATTATGTAGAGAAGATCTACTCACAATTCAGATACAAATACTGTGTTTTACATGCCAACGCACCATAAGACATTGTACATCTTGCTACCTTTTACTTCATGATCATTTATACTAGAACACAAAAATGTTTGTAAGAAATGCCATGGTTTGGCATGTTTCATGCTCACTTATGTTTGTCATCTTTGTAACTTGTACAGTTATAGTCTTTGGCCCTTCAGAAAAATGAGATTGGAAGAAGTATTCATGTCACAAAACTCTTGAGGTTTTGACTTTCTGTAATCTAGGCTTTCTATGTTCATCTCTCCAGCTCTTCACCAGGTCTGTAGGATTTAGAAAGGAAAAACATGACTCAAAAATATAAAGATTTAGTCCAGAATTAAATCAAATAGAGGGTGGGGACCCTGACCTTCAAAAAAGTGAGAACTGCTTCATACACAAGAAAACTGAGAAACCTATCAGCAGCATTTTATTACAGATGTATATTATAACTATCCAGGTCTAAATGAAACCATATATTTCAAACAAAGATGCAGTTAGAGGAATAATCAGCTTACATCTCTTTCATGAGTCATTTCCCATTTTAGTAAGTGAGCTTTTTCCCTAGAAAGGCAAAGGGGTTTTTTTTTATTAAAGTGTCTATAATAATGGGGCTTTTACAATTTATAGCTATTTTCTTGTGTTTATCATATTATCATGATCAGCGATGCTGAACATAGCTTGAATCTTCCCTCTATCTTTCTGTAGCTCAACATAGCTTTAGGTTTTGCTTTTTTAATACAAAACATAAGTTTATTAGACATATTCTGACTGCTGGTGGCCAGAATAGCTATACTGCCATACTTTCCATAGTTCGTATGGGTTGCATGGTTGGTAGCTCCTCCTGGTATTTGACTTGTTGCCAGTGATGGTTCTGTCTCGGTTCTTATTTCTAAATCTCAGCAGAAATGGGTTTTATGGCATAAGAATTTGGTGCATAGGTTAAGGAAACGTTTTACTTAATTTCAAGTCCATAAAGAATTGTAAGCATATGAGATTGTATTTTATGGAAAAACAGATATTCTTTCATGTGTTTGATAAAAGAGTGTCATCTTGGGACTTGCATTATATTACCTCATTTTCATGTTGTATAGGGGAAAGCTAACTCCCAAATAATCCCCATTCCTGGAACCATTCAAGGTCAGGTTGGACTGAACTCTGAGCAATCTCATCTAGTTGAAGATACCCAAACTTATGGAGAGTTATTGGATTAGATGAACTTTAATGATCCCTTCCAACGCAAACTAATCTATAATTTTGTGAGTCTATGATCATTTGCTGTATGAAATCAATACTTTTTCTCTCCAGCAACTATATACCTCAAACTGCTGAAAACATGAATTATGAGAAAAGCCACTGGTGTTAATATTTCTGGTAAAAATTAATATATGGGAGTTTTATATACCTTTTCAAAGAAAGGCATTCTACACTATAAGTGTTTTAGCTTTACATGTATACAAAACAAGCAAATGCAAACAAGAAGATGTACCACAGTTTTAATTATGTTTACACAGAGCATGACTACAGGGTCTGATTAGATACTTCCTATTTGAAGAAAAACACCACTTTGTTCAATTTTCTTTGAAATTAGAAGGTCAAAATAACCTTTGTTTGCATAACTGAACTTGAATATTTGCAACAGAGTAACATCAGATAAGATCAAGTATACTCTGCATTAGAAACCAGTTTTTCTCTCAGATATGTCCCTCAGAGTTACTCCCAGCAGCAGTCTCATTTAGGGCTTTTCAGAAAAAGCTCTGTCATTCCAAGGGTGGTGGTCACCATTCTCTTCTGGCACCACTGAAATCATACTGCTGGTTTCATGTCACAGTTCACCAGGCTGAAATGCTTGTTTGGGAAGCCAGTGCAGCTAATGGAGGTTTAAGCAGGTGCTGACACTTATTTGAGTGCACTTGTTAATTAAATGTGAAATGAAAGCACACATTGCAGAAATAATCTGTCAGAAGACATGGCATTAAGCACTCTGCCAACTCTTGATCAGAAGAATGATAGGTCTGAAATTATATGGGAAATGCTAGACTTCAAAGACAAATTTTAAACTCCTCTGCTAAGGGATATACATTTCTATGAAGATAATCTTTTATACATCTAATATTGATGACCGTTTCTCCTTTCCTCCATTTCTCTGGAAGAAACAAGATCAGATGAGGTTTGTGGTGGAAAGATGACATGTTTGAAGCCTAATATGCCTCTGGGAATTAGCAGTTATTGATATAATGACAAACCTTCTCTTTTTCCTGTGTTGCATTTCACAACCTTTCTGTGATAAATGGTCATGGTGCTAAGCCATATGGGCCCATTCAGTATTGCAGCTAAACTAGCAGCAGGGAAGACCCTCTATTCAGACATTGGACTGTCCTCTAGGGAATGAAACAGAGGCCTACCAGGGATCAAGTCACTGCTTCTCTGATGGACATGAGTTAAGTTGTACTGCCTGAGACCCATGGCCCTGAGCGGGTGGCTTGAGTCAATATTGCCTGCAGTCAACAGAAGAGTCTCATTGATTTTAATAGTGCCCTGGAACGTTCCTTGGCCCACAGTTTGGGCTTTGAAACAAATAAACGGAGTTGGAACACTGGGCTTATTTTAAGCTTTAAAATTGGTGTTAAATATATTTGAGGTTAACCATATGCTAATGACATTAAATGAAAGATTGAGTAAGTCAAATAAATGTAAATGAAGCATTTAACCTGTCTGTAACCATGACAAGAAAGTGAAAATTCTCAAGACTATTTTTGGTTTCTGTATATAAATTAGTTGAGTTTAATTGAAAACCTTCAGAACTTGACTTCAGCACAGTTCACTCCTTTTGACTTCAGTTTATTAAATTTTTATGTCTTCCATATTCTATGCATTTAGTTTTCCAGTAAATGACCACAGTACAGTAGTTTCCCAGCAGTGATGTAATGCTACAGAAATAGTCCAAGCTGAATTTACTTCAAAGTGTTACATTTTTGTCTTTGTTTCTTGTCTTTCATTTATTTTTTCCTGCAGAAAAGGGTTCTGGGCTGTTTAAAGTTTTTATAGTAGGAAACGTGTAGAGAATATTGCTGTTTATAAACAGCAGTAACTGTGCAACTGATCCAATGCCTTGTTCATTGGCTGTTGAATTTAGAATCATCAGTATTCCAGCAGACTTTTAATATAATCAGGCTTTTTTGACAAGGAAGATCTTTTTTTCTGGTCTTGCTTTTAAATGAAGGCTAAATAAAAGCTAAATAAAAGCTAATTGCCTGAAAGTCCCTGATAAGACAAAAAGCAACATACCAATATCTTTCTAAAAAATTGCTTGAGCTCAAGCCCTTGCGTCAGCTTAGAAACTGGCAGAAAACACTTGTGGTATTACTTAGTGCAGGACTGAGTGGGTAAATTAAGCTAGAGAAATAATACATCTTTGTTTTGCCAGAATTCTAGTTCACTTTCTGCTGGACTCTGATTAAAGGACAACAGTTATCAGCATTTATGTATCAGTGAAACAGAATTATCTCAATATTTTAAGAAGTCACGCGCACTGCTTCTTTTCAGCCACAACCTGCCCTTCTCTGAACAATCTCCTCACACTGCACCTGGCCTGTATGCCTCTTCTATCAAACACTATTTTAAAACCTTTTTTTTTTCTTTTTAGAAAGGATTGAATAAATAGTTAATGCATTTATTGTGTAAATTTATACGTAAATGTAGAAATGATCCCTGTTTATTGCAACACTTTCTCTGGGATGGGCAGAGACTGTCGTATCTAATGACAAGAAAATGCCTGCTTTGGCTCAAGACTTTATTGTAAGAAATTCTTGAGCCAAGGACATTTTGAGGACTAGATCCAAGTCAGTATGGAGATGGCAGTGTATAATATTTTGTCAAAGATGGAAACTTAACAGTTGAATTCACTTTATAATTATTTAGTTCATATACCTTGTCGATGTATTAGGTTTCATTTTAAAAATGCCCTAACAGAAGAGGGAGGAAAGAAAGAATCAGAAATATTGTGACTGACCTTAGATTGTATTCCTGAAAAAATATTTGTGTTGCAAATTGCCAGCTTGTGCCATTTTCATTTTAATTCTGGATTGCTCAGCCATCTTTCATTTTCCACATGTATTTGCATGGAAAAAGGCCCAATTTCACAAAAAAAAAAAAAAAAAAAAGAGTAAGGTATCTCTTTGCTGAGTCTGCTAATAATGATACAACATGCTGTAGAATAGCCCTCGTGAAGTTTTAAATTTTAAAAAATTATTTATCGAAATAATTTATATAGGATATTGGCGGAGATGTTCAGTTGGTTTTTGTTGTTTGGTTTTTTTTTTAAATAGGAAAACCAAATACAGATAGCTATAAAAAAGAGCTGATATGCAAATCTCAATATTAGGTGAGTGGTTTGGGATTAAGTAGCAAGATTTTAATAATTGCTTTTTTGCTGTCTGTTCTGTCTTATTGTGAACTTAGATGCATGCTAAATTTTAGCCTTTGTACAATCAGTGGGGATGAAGTTCTGTTTGTTTCTCACTGAGAATCAAATCACAGTCACAGAATCACAGAATGACTAAGTTGGAAAGGACCTTTAAGATCATGGAGGCCAGCCGTCCCTGTCCTCTCCTGGACCATATCGCTGAGCACCTCATGTACCCGTCTGTTAAACACATCCAGGGGTGGTGACTCAGCCACCTCCCTGGGCAGCCTGTGCGACACCCCAACAGCTCTTTCAGTGAAGAACTTTATCCTAACATCCAATCTGAACCTGCCTTACTGCAGTATAATCCTGTCAGCTGTCACTTGGCAGAAGAGACAATCGCCCACCTCTCTACAACCTCCTGATAGACAGCAGATAAGATCGGCCTCAGCCTCCTCTTCTCCAGACTAAACAGCCCCAGTTCCCTCAGCTGCTCCTCATAAGGCTTTTTCTCCAGACCCTTCACCACCCTGGTTGCCCTTCTCTGAACATGTTCCAGGACCCTGATCTCCTTCTCGTAGTGTAGGGCCCAGAACTGGACCCAGCGCTCAATGTGCAGCCTCACCAATGCCGAGTAGTCTTGGGTTTGTTATGCCTAATCCAAAGCAGAGTGAAAAAAAATTACTTCTGTCTTGAAATTATTTTCTCAGACTACTGACATGGACTCAGATCTGGAAATCTGATACCAACTTCTTGCATTCATCTGCCTTTTTATTTGTAGAAATACAGATCAGTACATCTCTAATACAGGGAACTATGTCTACCTGCAAGTATAAACCATATATACCTTATGTGTCTTTCCCAGCCCTCCTTTTCACACCTTCTGGGGTTTTTGGGGGATGTCAGATGTTTGGGTTTTTTTGTCTTTGAATCTGGTAAGCTCAACTCTTCTGCAAGTGTTCCTTTAGATTTTGTATTCTTATTAACCAAGTGCTCCTTAGAAGTGCAGCCACTATTCACATATGATTGTCCCTGAAGAACAGAAACTACATTTCTTATATGACAACAATTTAAAAAATCCTAAAATATTCCCTGTTTCTGAGATGAACATCATGCATACTTTGAAATACGGTTTATGGAATGAAAGTAACATCACCTTCATACTGCACCCTATTATTTTTCCCACTGTATCTGGTGTCTCTCAGGTAGTTTCTAGCTGTCTCAGCAACATGCATGTTACTTTTCTGAGGTATCCTAAAGGCTGTTTATGCAGCTTATTCTGGAAGGGACTTAACACTGTCAGTGTGAAGAGTACTGTGTTTCTGATGCATACTCTTAATCCATTGCAGCCAAACTGTTTTCACAGGTTGCTTTACACCAGCAGCCACAAGCTGGTTGCACTGTTCATAAAAATATTTATATGTATTTATGAGAATATTTTGTCCTGTCATCCTAAAACATGACAGTACTTGGATTAACATGCCTCTGTGTGACTTTTAAAATATTTCTTGGAAGCCAGCTGCATGTAGAAATCCTGCTTCAACGCTTGTGTTTTATACATAAAAACAGAATGTATTAAAAAAATCCACATTGTTTATCCACTAAAATAAACCCAGTATTTCTTTCATTAACTAATTGTGCTTTGTATCAAATAGTTGAATTATAGTTAGTGAACTGCTAGTAATTGCTTGCTGCAATTAAGCATGTAAGAACTTGCAACTGATTAGTATCTTTTTCAATGATTCTCTTTTTAGGTCAATTATGCTGCTTTTAGGATTTTAAAAATCATGTGAGTAACCTGTGTTTACAGTACTGTTGCTATCCTTTTCAAATCTGTATCCAGAAATAGAAGAACACAGCAGCATGCTATTTTTTAAATTACCTGACGGGCTTTAAAGACTTTTCTAGAACTCTGGAGTTTTTAATTCATTAGCATAATAAGTACTTTGTTACATGATTTTAAAATAATTCTTAAAATTATGATCTCTTTAGTACAACCTGTTCTAACCACTGGGAAATAATTTAAGAACATGATAACATTTAGCTCAGTGCAGAATCACGTGAAGCATTTTTCAGTGCATTGGTCAATTGACCTTTGCTAGAAGTACAAGGCCTCTGTGCTCTATTTGCCTTTCCTATATAAAGCTTCAATAACCTGCTCTTGGATATTTAACTTACTATAAAATATTATTGACAGTTCTTTTATATGCAGAGGCAGATAGTGCTGTTAATACTCAAAATTTGTCAGTCCAATTGAGCTGGGCTGACAAAATTACCTGAAGTAGAGCATAATGACAACTGTCCATGGTTTATGCAAACCACTGGTATGAAGCCAATGTTAACTCAACAGAACAAGTCATGTTTTCTGTTAGTGTTTCTTAGCCCTCCACTTTCTGGTTGGAAAGAAAGTTTATACAGTAAGTCATGCTCATTCTGCTTTATTTCAGGGGATTTTTCAGTAATTTGGTTGGATTATTACTTTTTTAATACCCAAACCAATATTTTCTAAGAATAACCCGATTTCTGTTTGAATTTTCCTGTTATGTATATAGGATGTATTAGGGACATTGCAAGTGGTACATTTTTACTCTTGCATTAAGGGAAAAAAAAAAAAGAGTACAGATATGCTATGAGGATTTTCGGTTCAGCTCTCCATCTTAAATTGGTTTGCACCATTCTTCTGATTTCAGTTGAAAGCAAAATTTGAAGAAAAACAGACTTTTTGAAATCCAAGATAGAGCATATCACTGAAGCAAATGTATTCCTATATTTCATTTTATCACAAATATAGGCACGACCTAAGTATTGTCAGCGTGATTGCCCATAGTGTCTATCAGAACACTCATTCAAACACTTGGAAATATTTATGCATTATCATATTCCAATGAACTATCTACAATTTAATAAGAATTAATGTGGTGTAACTTTAACAGAAAAGGATGTGCTCTTACCAGTAGATCTCAAACTATTTTATTTGTAATTTGATCCTTTTATGCTGAGAATTTAGGAGTTATTTGACTGCATACTAAGTAAAGAGAGAGAGTAGTATTTTTGTTTCATGACATTTAGGTAGGACATCTAGTAGTTTATGCTAATCGTGTTACTGTTTGTACTTTACTATGGCTAGCAGATTCTATGCTCTCAGAAATAGAATCTGAACTGTATCACTAGAACTCAACAAACAGAAATAGTATTATCCTTGGCTCTAAAAGTTACCTCTCTTTGAATGGGAGGATTTCTTACTCAAATGTTGGTGATGACCAGGAACCACAAAACGAAGAGCCAAATCTCCAGCAAATCCTCAGAACACCCTCTAATACAAATAGAAGCAAACACAATTAGAACAGTAAATTATATGAAATAGAGAACACACAGTAGCATGATTTCAAGACCTAACTTTATATTTATTGTCTTGCTGTGACATATGTTTCAGCTAGTAGAAAAATACTTATAAATAAGATAAATATATTCTAATGCAACGTATAAAAAAAGCAGGTGGGTTCTCAACTATGAAACTGCCAAATAAAAACAATTATGATAAATCACCTGAGACAAAATTCTGGAGTGAACTCCTGGCCCTGGTCTCAGATAGTGGCAGGACTCCCATTGACGTCAGCAGAGAAGTATTTTACCTCTGCTTTTTGGCCTGTGTGATAGGAGGAGCATCACCAGACACAATTTGCAGTTGTCGTATCAGATGTCAGCTGAACTTCTATAGCAAGTATTGTTTTCTGTGTGACACATCTCAAACACGATTTGATGTGGATACTCAGAGGTCTCTTATTACCTGGTATGGGTTTCCCTTTGATGAGAGACTTCTTTTTTGAGGAGCACTGAAGTACCTCACATCTGCTGGAAGAAATTCCTGACCCCAAATTATTTTATTCACATTCCATTCCTTTTGCCAAACTTCTAATTTATTTGGGATTTGTGGAAGCAGGAATCCTGAGGAATTTGAGAGCTGCTGCCTTGCAATGAAATTTCCTGCTCATTTTGCTGGGCTTGGGCAACCATTGCCTCCTCCACATTCTGTTTCTTCCAAGACTTCTGGGAGCAAAGAAAGGCAACAAAGTGGGCAGCTTTCAAACACAAAAGCACTCTCACACCTTTCTGTAAGGAAAGCACTTTTTAAAGAAGATGCCAAAACAACTAACATATAAGATTCTGGGAAGATCTTTTGCATGCTCCATCTTTAAAGTCTCCTCTCATTTTCCTTTTTGACAAGCTACATTTATAGACCTTCTTTTCCTAGCTCCATTTTTCTTACTACTCATTGTATTGTTTTGTATTTGTATATATATTTGAATAAATTTTTTTCTTTTCTTTTGGGGATTTTTTTTTTTTTGCTTTGTGGTTGACCTCTGAGACAGGTGATAGTCATAGTGAAAGCCCAGGAAACACTTCTGTCTCCAAATAAAGGAACTGCCTGGAATAAGTCAGAAATAAATCAACTGTTTTGGGGTTGGGTTTTGGTATTTTTTTATGTTCAACTCCTCTAACCTGTCAACTTTCCCAGGAATTTTATCTCAAAAGTAGAAAGAACTCTTTCTATAGCTACAAGGGAAAAAAAAAATATTTCCTTACGTAAGTAGGATATGCACATTGGAACAATGCTTGGTTTTAATAAGGACTTCAAAAAAGAATATGATTGTTTTAAATTATGATTTATGCCTATGATGTGAAAATGAAAGACAATAACATTTCATTTTGCAAAAGCAAACTTGAAAAGATTTATTTTTACTTACATTTCATGTCTGTGATAATGCTATATAAATTGATGAAACTATTTTGGCATGTGAAGGATTTATTCACACTGAGTGAATCTGTTTGGTTTTCATTAAGACAACTTAATTGTTAGGTATTACAAAATGCTATATCCCATTTTCCAGGTATCTACCTTTTCATAGCCTGGAAAGTCAACATTTCCACAAACTAGGCTGGCTGATCTTCTTTTTTGAAAAAACTCTCACAGAATACAAAGAAACCCCATAGCAAGGCTTTCCTGTAGTCTAGCAGGCTCATTTAGCTTTGTCTTCTTGATAATTTATTTCTAGTGGTTTTGAAGATGATTTTGCACTGATGTTTCAAATCAACTAGTGTTGAAAGATAAAACCCCTGGACCAACTTCTTGTTTAGAACACCGGTTATTTGGAAAAAGAGAGTAGTAAAGAGAAAGTAGACTAGTACACAGCTAGTATTCCCCAGTTCTCAGACCAGGAGTTATATTATACATGAAAATCTGCCACACAGAAAACATGCGATCCAGTAGAATGAGGTCAAAGCACAAGATTACTTTAATCCATAGAATTAATCATAGAATCACAGAACAGTTTGGGTTGGAAGGGACCTTAAAGTTCATCTCATTCCACCCCCCCTGCCATGGGCAGGGACACCCTCTGCTAGACCAACATTAAGTTGCTTGATATGATTGAAAAAAATGTATGCTAAGTAGAATCAAAACTTAACAAAAGTCCTTTCTGGTTTTAAGGGAAAAGAAAACTAAACCAAAGCAACCAACCAACCAAACACACCCCCCCCCACCAAAAAAACAAAGCAAAATGAAACCATCCAACAAACAAACAACTAAAACTTAGTAACAGAAAACATCTTTTCAAACCTCCCATTATAGTTTATTTTCAAAGAATAACTTCACCTTCAGCCTTTTTATGTGTTGGCAGTCACAGGTCTAACAGCACCTCTTCAAAGGATCCCCATTTCAGTACTGAACATAAATACATGGATTCTCTCAACAAATTTAGCTACTATATCTGTGTATTGGGCAATGAAACACTCTTGGCAATTCACAGGATTTAGAAATGTCACCCAGTCACTTACCACATGCTAGAAGAGACTGCAAAGTTATTGCTATATAGTGTAAAGAATGCTTTCCCCGATGCCCGAAACATAAGCTCTCTACATGGCATAGACAGCTGAAATTGGGAACTGTGCCATTGTGCTTAGGAGGCAGTGGAAGGGGTTCTGGAGAGAAAGGGAAAAATCTTTTTATAGTTTCTCTACATCTCCAGGTTAAGAAGAGGATCATGTTTCCCTCAGGTAGGAAAAGCCCCTGGGAGGTTTCTAGTCCAACTCCTACACAAATAAAAGAAAACTCTGGAATCAAACAGCAGACCAGACTATTCAGGGTTCTCTCTAGTTCGGTCTTGAAAACCTTAAAGGACAGTGTTTATGGGCAATGTGTTCCATTACTTCGCTATCCTGATTGGGATGGATTTTTTTCCCCTCATATCCAAGCTATGTAACACCTTGTTGTTATCCAGCTAGCTTAAAATAATGCTTGAGTAAAAACAAATAAAATAAACAGGAAAAAAAAAGAGTAATTGTTCATAAAGAACTAATAAAATTGCAATTGTTAACAACAAATACTGACAGGACTTGCTCAAAAAAGTTACGCATTACATATTGTCCATTGCAATCCTCTGGAATCATCCTACCATTGCAACTGCTGATGGCTGCCTTTCTTTAGAAAGATGTGGTACTTCATACAACCGCTCTCTGAAGTCTCACTACATGTTTATTATTCAAGACTAACTTAATTTTATTAAAATAAGGATTTAGGGTTTTTATCTCTTGGTTGGTCTCTGGACTTGTTAGTGAGAAGCCAGCTCTGATTCAGTGGTCCTCTGTCCTTTAGTGATCCAGTATTGGACTTTATTCTGTCATCGAACTATGTTTTAGAGAATATTAGATTTAATGAGCTAAATGGGAGATAATGATTCTTCCCAACCTCTTGTCTGAAGTGAGATATAATGGTAACAGCTCTCTAGAGCAACTGTTTTGCAGCCCCTTTCTCCAGTATGTATTATAATCAAAACAATATATTTCAAAGAAGGACTGAGAATGTGGTATTTCTGCAGTGGTTAATATACCATAGTTAATACCATTAATATGCTTAGCAATGTACTCATTCCTATTTCATATATGTAAACAAATAGGATCCATTTGTAGAAAAGAGCTCATGTCAGCAAATATGCTTCCACTGGTTTGCAACTTCAAAAGCAAGTCATAGAAATATGACTTCTACAGCCATAAAAATAGTGTTATTGTTAAAGTCTTGTTATTTTATTCAGTAAAAAAAAAAAAGAAAAAAGCCCACATTATTTCTGGAAATACTTAACAGAACTGTTTAGCACCAGAAAAATAACTGGCAAGGAGAAAATTACAGGATGATATTTAACGAGTTTGCGTGAGTTCAGAAAAACATAACAAAAATGATTTTTTTAAAGATTGCCAAATTGTCAAATAAGTCAGTAGTTATGCTAAAATACTATTCTGTCAGCATTTCCATTATGAATTTTATCTTTCTAGGCTTTATAGGTAGTATATACTCACTGACAGTTAAACTGAGTTTAGGCTCTTTATCACATGATTACAATGAAATGAAATTGTCTTTGGTTTTGGCAGCTTTAATGCATCATACCCTAGATATAGATTCATGGTTAAAATTAATCCCAAGGGAAACCTTTTATGTGAATTTGGAAATCAAAAATTTATTTTTTTTTTTAAATAGGGATTTAGTCTCTGAAATCTACTAGTCTAGACCTAAATACATACAGGACTGAAAAGTTACATTTATGGGCTTTTCAAAAAATATATTATACAGATTGAGTCATGGGTCCTTCCCCTAGAAGTTAGTTTCTGGGGAAGATTTTGAGAGGTTTTTCCTTGATCAGCTTCAAAGCTGGTTACTGGGAGTAAAGGGATTAACAGATATGGGATTGTTCTTGTTGGACATGTGAGGGTTTCCACTTTTTTAAAATCTGACACGTTGAAAAAATGGTATTTGCTCTGACTCAGAATGGGCTTAATCTGTCAAAACTGGAAACATTTTGTGTGATATAAGACAAACCTTGAAGTTTGGGTTTGGTAGCTTCCAACTCTTACTCAGTTTGACTGATAGAGAGACCAGAGCCTGCAAGGCCTGAAAGTCAAGCTGAGCTAGGAGCTTTGGAACTTCAGGCTGGTAGTTCTGTCACTGTATATACAGACTTAGGAGTGATGGAAAAATGTTGACCTCTAAGTAAGTTCTCAAGTGCTGGTCTCCAAGAAAGTCTAAATCCCTGAGTTCTTCCTAACTCATAGGGAAATTTTCAGGCTTATCTCTAGGTGATTTAAAACCAAATTCTGGAAAAAGCGTGTTCTTTATCCTAAAAGTTATGAAAGTCTTTTCCAAGTCTATATCACATTTCTACAAAATAAAAGGAAAGTTCCCTATAGTCCAAGACTATATAGACTACAAGAAATGGTATTGTTGATGGAAATAGTCATGCTGGCAAAATTCAGCAAGTCTGAGTGGATAGTGATAATATTTCTTTTTTTGTAAAAGATAATTTTTTTAAAGAAATGTTTTTATTAAACAGCATTCCCACTTTCAGTCAGGTTTAACAGCCTACAATAATGAAAATTCATTAAAAATAATCTCTAAAGCAGATTGGCCACGTTTTAAATTAGTCCCACTATACAACTCTACTGACAGTGGTATAGTAGCTTCAGTTTTACAGTCATACAAACTTAAACTTGGCTTTTTAATTATTTTTTTAATATGCATTAACAAATTCTATAATCCATAGGGGGAAAAAAAAACCCAAAACCCACTGAATGGACCGTCTATTTTTGCCGCAATAGTTTTGGTATCTTATTTGCAGGTAAAGCATGTGACTTTTTCACAATATATTTAGTTATTACCTTTATAATGTTAAAATTTCTATGGCTAGAAGACCCCAAATGTGAAACAATTACTGTTTTCTTGTGTCTCAGGAAGACAGAAAACCCAGAAAAAAAAAACATTCTTAGAATCACTGGTTTTGTCCCAAAGGCAGCAAGCGCCACTGACACCTCCTTCCACTCTTGGTGCCATCTTGGCTCTGGAGAGCAAGCCATGAGGATGGAATTGACGAAGCTCCAGCTATTTTATGCGCACAGTAGTTTGGTCCTTTAATGTCTGAATTAAGGACCACATTGCTTTCTCCTGGAAAATCTCTCAGGAAGGGAGAAGGTGTTCCAGTGACAACATGAGTGCAAATTTATGTGGTGGATAAGAGGACCTAAAAGTATTAATTTAGTTTTTATTATTAAAACTATCCTTAGGGAACTAATCACTTCACTAGTATGCCCCCTGAATCTTGGTACTGGGGCAATGAGCTGAAGTTTCATTCCTCATTCTCTTCTGGACATAACATTACTCACTTCAGTGTCTCTTCATTGCTCAGTACAGATTTAACTCTGCTCTGATTCAAAGCAGTTACTCAGTCTGAGTAACAGCCTATTCTATAGGTAGTAACCCTCTACAATCAATACACTATTTATGGAGTAAAAAAGAAATTGCATAGATTAATACCAGAATTTCCAGGAAAATATCTAAATCACTGGAGAAGAATTAATGCATCAGTATTTCCACTAATATTGTGGTCAATTTGCCAATTCCACTGTCTACTCAGCATTTGGTCTCTTCCTCTCCTAGTCCTAACTCACCCCAACAAACTCTTTTAGGCTGCCAAACCAGTGATGGTTGCCACAGTTATTTTCTCATCTGCTCCTGTTCAGAGGTTGGAGGCCTTTGTATGCAATTGTCCCTTCCTTTATTTCTCTTCCAGAGCTAGCAGTGAAGGTAGCCTAGGCAGATCTGAAATAAAGCCTAGCGCAGAAGAGGACAATATTCCAATTCCTGGTATAGATGTAAGAGAGAAACTGAATAACTGGTTAAACAGTAATTTGCTAGCTTCAGAACCATCAAAGAATTCTGATTGCAGTGGTGAGGAGAGCAACCAAGTATTTGGCTTTCAGGAGAGTGGAAAGTCTACTTTTATACCAAAGCTAGCCCATAAATGTCTGGCCCAGATCCCAGCTTTGTTGGCACATTATAAGCACTTTTATTTGACGTTTTTATTAATGTCAGTGTTGTTCTGAGCCACATGTCTTAGATTATCAAACAGCAAGAAAATTAAAATAGATGGTTTTATAAGAATTAAATATACATTAGGTAGTACTCTCCTAAATTACTATCTTGTCTGATACTAGTGAGAAGAGAGGTCAGTTTGTGTGTTAATTGTGGATCTTGTGCTTTAGGTGCCAAGGAGCCAATGAATAGATAAAAAAGATTGTTCCCTGTTTGAAGTGATTATGAGAAATCATAGCATATGATGTAAATACAAAAACTTGCTTTGGGATTATTTATCTATGTATTATAGTCTTCTTTAAACAGGAAGTTTTCTTGTTTCTGGTAGTACTATATGTCTTATGTCTCTTAGTTTACAAAACCAAGCCTATTGTGTTTCTTGGAAATTATTACACATAAGGTTCAGTTGTCTCTTGAATAAACAGAAGTATAATGACATTTGAAATGGAGGTGTTTATGTAATAAAAATATGGAGATTTATATAATTTTTAAAATTAGTTATTTTAGGAGGGGTTTTATGAACATGAAAAGGAATTGAGCTATGAAGGTGAATGTCCAGAACTGTGCTAGACAAGCAGATAAATTAAGTTTGGAATTTCTTGGCACCTGGGGAGGAGCCAACATGAAATTAATTATGTTCCATACATGGATAAAATTATATGTCATTATTGTGACACATAAACCATTCTATTTCTTAATTTTTCATCCACAGGTCCAAATCTTCAATAGATGGACAAGTAAAAAGGACGTCAGTCTTGGAAATTTTTTTACTGCAGAACAGGGTGACTCAGGGATTTGTAGTGGATAGAGTTCAAGCCATTTATTCAAATCTGGACCAGACTGGTAGTGACCACATGCACTTGGGGTTCTGGGGGGCAAACATACATATGTGATGGGTTTTAGCATTTGGATGCCAGCTACTAGTGGACACCGACCCACATAATGTAAAGTAACCTCACACAACCCGCTCCTTGGCAGTCTCAGCCAAAAAGCCAAACATAGAATGGGCACTGAGACAGAGCTAAACTTTCCACCCCATGTAGCAGTTGCTTAAAACACACATTCCAGTAGGGCGGGTGGTGAGAATACGGCTTTATTGCTGCCATCCCCGTTGTACTGAGTTTGTGGAAAAACTGAAGAATGGAGCTTCCAGCAGGGCCAGCCTGGTACTTCTCATAAACTGTTTTGCGTTCCACCATTGTGCTTGTGTTTGGCTGGAAAATGTTAATCACCACTATCAGCTTGCACCTTCGATGACAGAGGGTTCTCAACTGAGAACACAGAGCTAATGTTAAATGCTGATCGGTATGAAATGCCACTGTTCAGAGGAGAGATTAAATCAACACTATTTTATTAAATTTCTTTTAATTAATCTCTTAAATGCTCAGTTAAAGCTGACTGTCAAGGACTGAGGGCTGGAGGAGGGGTAGCAGACCCACGCTGCCCTCCTTCCTCAAACAGCCCGAGCCCTCAGCCCTCAGCAAGGCAGGCTGGGATGGGCCAAGGGCAGTGATGGGAGACAGTCACAGCCCAGCCATTACAAGGCACCACTGCAGATTCCAGGCCTGGCCAGGAGGGCAACCCCTGGGACAAGGATGGGGTCAGGCCCAGCAACAGTAACCAACATCATCCAGATTCGCATGGATAGTTGTGTAAGTCAATCTGGGGATCAAGGTCCTGGTCTGGGTTGGTGAGGTACAGGCCCACGCAAAGGCATGCCTGCAGGATGGCTGCAGCTGCAGCTTCAGCAGGAACTGGGAGGGAGAGCAGGAGCCTCGGCTCAGCAGCAGACCTGAGTGGAGAAGGTGAAGCCTCTTGCTTCTCAGTCTTTATTTCCAGGCCACCAGCTGCACTGCTTCTAGGTTGAACCTCAGATCAGGAAGCCAAGTCGTGGGTGCTTGGAGATATTCAGTGTCCTGTTAGTGCTGTGGAATCTTAGTGAAACAAATAACTTGGAGCACTGAAACAGGTTTGATTTTTGGCTTTTTGCATGTAGTGCATTAAGTGTTACAAGCACTGAGGTCATCTTAAAAGGACTTGTAACTTTTTCAGATGTTCCCACAAGGAAGCTCTACTACAGAAACATTGCTGCTATACATGTGAATTAAGGATGTGGAATGTGTAAAATTATTCAGATTTTCTAATTTTGACTTGGTACTATCCAGTGTCACCCATGGCACTTCTTCATAAATAGAAGTCTGTGTTTTACACCTCGGGTAATATAATACTTGGGACCTTTGAAAGACACAAATTCTGTTGGCCCAGAGGTTCTGGTGTATAGAATTCTCTGGTCAAAATCATGATCCAAATGGGAAAAGCTTTGTTATGTATTTCACAATTCCAGATGGCGATAGGAAACAGTATCTTTGATGATAAAGACTGAAGACTTTATCTTCAGGTACCAGAACTATGCTTCTCCTTCCACGGCCTCCTATTCTCCTGTAATTCCTGTAAGCTTTTTCTTTCCTTCCACAGATATCAGGCAGAAGATTTTTGTGTATCTTTTCTTCTGAACTGACCCTATAACAATAATGAACAATTTCATTTAAAGTTGTTAAAGTGTAACTTACGTATGACATTCATTGCTGCTTCTTTTTTTTCTGACTTTTGCATCGGTTTTCAACAAAAACAGCCAAGACAACATTACATGACAAACAGGAAGTAGTGGAAGAGTTAGACAATATTGAAGAAGTACACAATATGGTAGTAATAGTTAAGCCTCAAAGTATTCAAAGTTTAATTTGGCTTGGATTAGCACCCCAAAGTTCTGGTCCCTATTAGAAGCTGCATTTTAGACAAGAAATTGGACCGTGTGTCTTTCAATAACAGACTGTCTGGTTAAAATTATAGCCTGTCCTGGTTCTTGTCACACTGAAAATGTCACAGGGTTAGTTTTCTGCACAGAGAATTCCTCCTTCCAGCTCCAGTGCGATCTTTGTAGGATAACAGGATGCTCACTGAGATTGCATGTCAGTGGAAGTGTATGCACAGGACAGGCAAGTGTACAGAACATGAATAAACCGGTTCATCACCAGGGAATGGACAACAGAAAAGTAAATCCAAGTTCCGTGAATTTATGTCACTGCACACCCTGAGAGCAGAGTTCATCTCAGCATTTCCAGGCAAAGGATAAGTAGTAGTCCAGGAGTGGTAAAACACTGATATAAACCCAAGCTTAGTATTCTGTTGAAATGTTTTGAGAGAATGTGTAAGATCTAACTTTCAGATGTCACACAGACATCACAATGTAACTGGAATAGCATTCTGAAACTAAACCTACCTGAAAATAAAGATCATAAAAACACAGAATAATTTAGGTTAGAAGAGACTTCCAAAGACTTTCAACTTGTCAATGAATTGGTTATCATAATTATTGATTAAGTGCTGTAACTGAATAGCTGTGATAAGAAACATGTCAGATGATGATAGTCTTACTGATTACTGGTAGATATCTCATTCTTTACAATTACTCCAAAGTCAAAGTAGTAATGCTGAATTTATGTATCTGAGGATGCCAGATCTTTTCCACACTTTGCTCATTCAAAACCTCTCAGCCAGCCCCGTTCCTCACAAGAGGTGCCAGTTTCTGAGGAACTGCTCATCTAAGCCACATCAAGTCACCTTGTGTCACCAGCACAAGTCCCAACCATGAACCCATGTAGCCCATGGACCCACGCACACACTTTGCAATACCCTGTCATATTCTGGCCACCCCTATGCTAATCAAGGCCTCTATGGCAGTCTTTTCTGAACCAACCTGGGCAAGGAAGATGCTGGCACTATTCTACCCCTTTTCTGGCCACAGACTTCACTCTCTCACATCTGCTGCAAAGCTGTGGGTTTAAAATAAGTGCAGCCAAGGATGCCAGCACCTCTCTGAACCCAGATAACAGCCTGTGGAGCTCTTTCCTCCTCTCCATTTCCATCTTTTTCCTGACCTGCTCTCTCTTGCCTGTGTGGAAAGGGAGAAAAATCGTCTTGTGTTGCTTCCCAGGAAACTTTTTCCACTCCTCTTTCCTTCTGCCAGAGTGGGAGAGAGAGCCAGAGCACTCTCCCAGGCCCTGGGGTTGTTCCTGATCTTTGTTAACCCACACCTTCATCCACATCAGACGCTATTACACTTGACTCGGTCACTTTGCCTTGCCCACTTGGGTTACAGCGGCAGGGGCTCACTGAAGAGCATCCTCCTTGCCAGCACCACTACAAACCCAGTGTACTGCAGCCCATCTGGGACTGACAGGCACTTCTCTGTCCAGGTTGCACAGTTTCATCCTCAATGTTTGCAAGTGATATTTGACCATCTGAGAAAGCCTTCCCTGGGGGCTGCTCATTCCCAGTCTAGGCCTCAGCAACTCTCTGCTCTTCTGCAGAAGCTGGGCTTGATGTCTCACCCCTGCCTGAGGCCACAGTGCAGTGAGTAGGTGGTTGCCTACTCCTCCTTCACTTTTCCCTGCCCTTTCCATATTGCATCCGTGGGTACTGCAGGAGATGAAAAGAGCCAGGTGATTTCTGTCAAAAATTCCCCATGTCTCTCCCTTGCTGATGCCTTGGCCACTGGAAAAGGATATGCCAAAATATTCTCCAGGAAAGAAAAAGTGCTTTTAATCACTCAGTGGCCCAGGGCAGTAGGACGTGTTCTGCTTTGAGTTGTAACCTCAGTTTACCATATCTAATGTCCTCCTCACCATCACAGAAACCGTTGAAAAGAGGTCCTCTGCACAGCCAAGCAGCTGCATATTCTGTGAAAATCCAGGCATAAAGCTTACCTCTATTTCAAGCGAGACAGCAAGCCTGAGTTGCATGTCTTTTTGGGAGACAGACACCTGATGCAGCAGCAGAAGCTGGAATTCCCCTGGTAGGACAAGTACTGAGAATATGAGCCAAGGCAAATGGAAGCATGGCTGAGCCACCTAAAATGTTGGCTCGAGTCTTTTGTGGTGCATAGAGGAGTGGGGATTGAACCCCACTTCTGCCAAGTGGTCATCATTGAGATGACCACTGGCCATCTTTTATTCCTTTCCCAACTAAAGATTTCCTTGATGTACAGGAGCATAGTTTATAATCTCAAACCATTTATATTTTTAATGCAATAGAATTTATGCTGCAGCAGACATGCATTGATTTTAGCCATAATCCACTTCCACCATTAAAATCCTAAAATGGTGGCAAGTATTCCAGAAGTTAACATAAAGCTTCTTTTATTTTTGTAATTTTTTGTTAATTTGTTGTTTGAGCTTTTTTTTTTTGTACCATTACTCTCTGCATTTGATCCCTGAAGATCTTTGGTCATATCAGGTATCACAGTGAAAGTTATAAAGAGCTGTCAAATGTTTCCTCCTTTTGCTGCAACAGTTTGGACTCGAGAGCTTGGACCATTTTCTCTTGAATGCCTAGCAATGTGCAATCATAACAGGATTTAGGCTCCCAAATCACGTGCTATTCTTACAGAGTTTCCATTTTCTTTCATATACTGCAAGCACTATTAATTGTATCATGTTAATTTGGGGTTGCTAGGTGAATTCTTTAACAGAAAGGGAAACAATAGCAAATGTTTTTTGCTTCAGGTCATGGAAACAGCATGAGTTTTTAACACAGGACTCACCAAATCTGGACAAGGTTGTAGCTCACATTATTTGTGTATTCATTTAGACACAATAGGCTTAATTCAGTTGCCTAAAGATAAGCATTGCATATATTTTTAAATACTCTATTGTATTCTTCCTGGACTTCCAATTTTACTCCAGAAGGGATGAAACAGCTACTGTAGCTTCTACGTTTTACCTGTAGCCTCACAACTTATGCTAGAAACATAAACTGTATGTCTATGTGTCCACATACAGGCACCTGACTGAACTTCCTTATGTTCACAGCAGATATCATGCTCTCTTGACTACTAGGTATGTGAAAAACTCAAATTGCCTTCAAATACACATTGTATGCAAAGTCTGAGAAAGAAAATATAATGATTTTTTTATTCTTTATTTAAGAGTGAGAAATGGCAGCTGCTCATGTAATGAAGGAATGAGAAAATGTGGAATATATATGCAAAATTAAAGGGAAAGAAAAAGAAATGCCCCAAACTCAGCTAAATCTCTTGTAGGCTTGCGTTGGTCTTTTTTTTGTTGTAGTTTTTTGTGTGTGGTTTGTTGTGGATTTATGTCATGCTATGAAGGTTATCCATGAAAAATGAGTCATACAATAACATCTGATTTGTCCTAGGAAGGTTGGGTCTTCCTGTTGGAACTGGGAACTTCCGACTACTCAAACAATAGGGAGTGGAGCATCCTGAGCCAAAAAGCGAGACAGGAAGGGTCGGCCAAGATAGGAATGAACCATAAATGGAAGATAACTTAGAGCCTGACAGGAGAGGTATTACTGTGTAGGCTTTTACAAAGACATTTAAAGTGTTTGGAAGATTTGAGTAAGCTTCAGATTTCTTCAACCATTTTACAAGCATACAGCTTTTAAAAAGTTTAATGAACTAGACGTTGGTGTAAATTATTAAAATTGTAGTATTTCTTTTTCTTGAATGTAATTTGTGATACATTAGATCAAAACAGATCTACTAGCTTTGGAGTGCAGCTGTAAATTTCTCCAAGGAGACATAAATCCATTATTTCTTTCATGCAGTGAGCACTTCATACATGATTTCAGCATTAGTGGAAGTCAGCAAAACGAATTTGTTGACAAAAAGTCCTATCTTTTAGATCTACCTTTAGTTCAGGGCTCTTCATAACCTGCTTTTCAAGTCTTTCTACTTTACAGCAGAATAAGGAAGCTTTTCTGCACTCTTTTGTTAAGGAAGAAGATTTAATTGACATAAAGCAAATAAAAAGCAACTCCAAAAAAGGCATGTTTTTTTGCTGTATCCAAGACCAATCAGTGAACAGGTTTCAGTCAATATTTGAAAGAATGCAGTCTAGCTCTTCTGTAGCAAAAAATTTAAAATTTCCTAACACAAAAACCTGTTAATTACCCACCTTACCTGTGGACACACATTTCAGTCCAAGGGTTCCTTCCTTGCCAGGTAAACTTCAAACACATCATTGCTTAGGGCCATTTCTACTTTCAGAGGAATGTGGATTAGGAAATGTTGAGAGAGAAAGAGAGAAAGATTAGGTAAGCAGAAAGTTCTAGGCTGATTAAATGTATCCTCTCATCCCTAAACAAATTAAAAGTATAGAATAGGTAAGCATACCCTTCCGTGTCTTCAGTGATGCAGAAGTGTTCTTAAATCCCCTTGGAAACACCTGTACTGATCCCTACCCTTACACATTTACAGAGGGACCAGTTTGTAAAGGGATATCCAGAACAGTAACAAGAACACAAAAGTGCTGAGGACTCCTTTTCTGTTCTTTTCAACAGAAAAATCCAGGGCTGCTCAGCTTATGATCCACAGGATGGACCTAACCACTGATACTCAGTGAAACTTATTAACCCCTTCTGGCTTCAGGAGGAGAGGAGGATGGCACAAGATGCAGACCTGGAGATGTGTGAAGATGAACTGAGAGGTAAATTGGGCAGTGCATACAGCAAAATCTGCCAGTGAATAGAAGTGGCCTAGTGCATGGTTTGAGTTTGAGTGACCCTCCTAGCTAATGAGAGGCTGGTGAGGTGGCTACCTGATAAGCACAGGAGCAGGAAGGTAGGAAGAGAAGGATAATTCCTCGTAAACTGAATAGGAAGGAAAGAAATCATTAGTGTGGACAGAGAAGGGTTTGAAGATCAGAAACTCAGGGTTTTTTTCCACTAGCTCCTATTCTTTGCTAATTGCTGCCACAGGACTTCCCTCTTAATTTCCTTTTACATCATCTGTGGGCAATGCAGCTCTGTCTGGATAGCATGCCTTTAGGAATGAAGGAAACAAGAAATGAGGATGTTATTTATCATTATGGGCTGCTTGGGTCCCAAACCATCTCTTTTTCTGCCCCGCACTTCCTTTTTTTCACAATGGGCTTCTGTGAGGGAAAAGCAAGAGTCTTTGGTGGTCCAAACCCCTTTCT
Source organism: Heliornis fulica (assembly GCA_013399135.1). Lineage (NCBI taxonomy): Eukaryota > Metazoa > Chordata > Aves > Gruiformes > Heliornithidae > Heliornis > Heliornis fulica. The sequence continues at coordinate 152,789 of VXBZ01005878.1, read as the reverse complement.
GGGTTTCTCTCCATACCTCAGCCTGCACCAACACAATGGCCCTTGCTCAGGGAAGCACATAGCATGAGTGGGCATGACCCTTCCCTCCCACTTGTGCATTTTTGCCTCCATGGGCAATAACATCTCCTCTTCTTGGACTGGCCAATTTAGCATGGAGGATGCAGAAATAGAAACCTTGGAAACTACCTACCGATGAGGTCAGTGGTAGTCAGGGCTGCCTTTCTCTTGCCTGGCCCCTGGGTCAGCATGGGTGACAGTCATGCCCAGCAGCACTAGTATCAATGGGTTGTGCTGAACACAGGGACACAAAGGGAAGAGAGACCCTGAAGACACAAAGAACGGTCGGACTGGATGATCTTAAGGGTCTTTTCCAACCTTAACAATTCTATGATTCTAATGTACCATGTCATATTTCTGATCTTCTCTGGAATATTTAAATGTTAAAAACCTATGAGAGTATAAATAATGGTGGTTATTACCGATTTACTCTGTACAAGTGGAAAGTTATATTTGTTGTATTTTGGGGGGGGCGGGGGGGAGTGGAGATTTGCAGTTCACAGCAGAAATTAAAAATCCAACTTTCAAACCCAACAGGAGTTGAGTTTGACCAATTGTGCTTCTGGTCACTACGCAAATCGCTCCAAATTTTTGTGACATACAAAACTATTCCAGTATTTGAGATGGTAGAACTGAGGATACAACATAAGCACTCTTGTAGCTACAGAGAAATTTCTACCATTCCTACAGCACTTCCCTTCAAACTGACCCAGTAGAAGGATGGAAACTGTTTACTAAAGACTTGTATGATTTATTCTGTATAAATACTTCAGATGTACTAAACATGCTCATACTGAAAAAAATATTTTTATTCTGTGAAATGGAGATCTGCAGTTGAGAAAAATAATTTGGAAGATATGGATGGATGAACAATTTGATTGTTTTTCCTCAATTGTTGCAATTCACAACCTGGCACAGAAACAGCTTGCAGACAGTTGCAAGCTGTTCACATTAGTCCCTTGAGCAGCAAAGTGAGATGGCTGAAGAGCAAGCACATATCTCCCTTTGCTCCAGGATGACAGTGACCTCTGGCAGAAATGTGAGGCAGATGCATTAATCACTTCATCAAGAAGTGCCAAAGTTCATATGTTAGTGCCTGAGGGCCCGTCTTCAGTTTGGGTATCATATGTCACATAATTTACAAACACAGAAAAACAGACAGCCTCTGTCTTGGATAGATTATGATTTTAAATAGATGGGGCAGAAAGCAAGGAAAAGAAGTGTTACATGAGAGTAACAGTAATTTTATTTTAGAGTCTTTGCTGGGAAGGGGTGGAATGAAGAAGTTGATAGGTGCTTAGAAGGGGTAAGCAATCAACTAGCACAAGGGAGATAAAATTTTACAAAACCTTTACAAAATACTGATGAAAACACTGTTCTCTAAATCTCTCTGCTTTGGTGCTTCAACTTGAATCCCTGTCTGACTCCACTACAAAATTACTGAACATAGTTCTTGAAAAGTATAAAGGAAAATCCAAATTTCAAAAGATATCTTCCAGATAAGACTTTTGCAAATTTCCTTTCAAAACCCTATCACAGCTTTTGGTGTATGTTTTAAGCTGTCTCTGCAGCAGAGAGACAGACCACCTACAATGGAGCTGGATAAATACGGTCCGAGTTTGGACTAGCAGTGAAAGTGGTCCTCATTTACTTAGGACACCTGAAGCACATTCCCACTTCTCCCATAAAACCTGGGGGTGAGCTTTAAAAAAATCACTTCCACTCTCCATGCCTTCATTACAGATAGGAAAACTGGGTTTTTCAAAGCACCTTGGGATAGGATTAAACTGCCAAAAAGGAGGTAAACACTGTTGGTAATTAAAACCATGAATGAACAGTGGGAAAGGTGGTTCCTCAGTTGCTGGACTGTTCAGTGCATCCCCAGCAGCTGTTGTGGGTATTGCTGCACTGCTGGTGGGAGTGTTTTCTGATACAAATTCCATATGCCTGCTTTGCCTAATTAGGGGGCGTGTAATTTGGTGCTATGACCGTTGTAATCTGAGGGAAACCAGGGTCTAAGATTCCAACAAATCTCATCAGCTTGTCATGTAATGCCCCAGAAAAAGTGTTTGCAGCTGATTTCTATGTCTGACAACAGCTCTGTTGCAGCACGAGAGAAGAAACACAACATATGGAGGCAGACCTTGAGTTCAGATCTGCCTTCTGCCTAATTTGCTTTATGGCCACTTGGCTTTTTGAGATGTGATCACTTACTGAGGTACAAGTCTTCTCCTTCTTAAAGATAATGGAGCTAAACATTTACCTCAAGCAGTGGTATGCACAGGTCCCAGACTGCATGTTTAAAGCTGATTAAGTCAGTTTGTAAGCAAGTAGATAGGTGTTAAGTTTAGGGGGGAGGAGAAGGAGTTTTACAAAATCAGTGAGAAAATCTCACTGATGTCACACGCAGAGTTTGTAACATTGAGGGATGTGGGGAGGCAAAAATGCTTAACGGCAGACAATGCTTAAGTGATTTGCTGCTACAATATCTTTATTTCCAGTTAATGTCAGTGGTTGAGATTTGTAGCCAAATTGCAATACTTCTGTTAGAAAGGAGCATGTTGTAGAAGTTAAAGTTTTAAATTATAAATAATTTTGAAAACATGAAAAGTTTTAAAATAGAGGGAAAGGAATCTACTTCTTTAGGGTTGTTCTGAAATGCATATTACTTTTTTTAAAAAAGTTAGAGGTCTACCAGTTACACTGGAAGTATGTATTTTAAAAAATAAATAAATAATTAGAGAAGGAAATGGAGTTGTGAACTTTGGTGTCACACAAATCCAACTGTGTAAATAAAGGTTTTAATCATTGCATGATGGCAGTACATAACAACACATCATTCTATTTAGCTATCATGACATACCTGCATGTCAGGCCCAAGTAAGGCCTCCCACATCAAATGCTGATCTGCCAGAGTAGGAGACACAATATACTCGGGAATGAATTTCAAAAGACCATGTCAGCCTCCATTTCTATCTTTAGACTGACTATCTGGGCTTTTCCCCATTCACTTTAAAAAAAAACAGTGTTTATCATTAGCATCATGTTAATGAACGTGTTACAAGAAATCCTGGAAGCCATGATGGAGCCTGGGGCTGCAGGTTGGAGAGACACAGCCCACCCTCGTGCTGAAGGTGCCTTTCCCACATGAAAGGCATTGAGCTCTGGGGATGGAAAAGACAGCATTGTAATGCTGAGGGGTCCTTAAACTGGTTAGGTGCCACGGATATGCAAAAAAGCACTATATAACAGTTACAAATAGCTGTTCGATATGCTTGTAGTGCCTGTGTTTTCTTTCCTACAAATAAGAAGGCTGTACACCAGCACTGGAAAAGAGCAGGGTTTTTTTTTTCCTTTTCCCTCACCCCTCCCCACTTCTGAGGTACAACTTTCTGAGGGCTTTCTCTCCCTCCACCAGAAAGGACCGTGTGGTAAAGTGCTTGCTTTAGAGACACTGGCCTTTTCTTCTTGTGGAAAAAAAGGAGCTCCTGTTTTATGGTGGCCTGGAGGCTTAAGAACCGCCTGCTGCCAGGGCTGCTACTCTAATGACTTCAGCAATCAGCCTGGCTCCGGCGGAGGTGCAAAGTGGTCAAGCCTCTGCTTACCCTCTGTTTACTCTGTAACCGGGAGTAGCTCCTCTCTCTGTCTCCCACCCACCCCTCGCTCTGGGCTTGCACTCATAAACCCGAGCACAACATCAGCACAAAAATCATTAGAAAGAACCGGCCATCTGCCTGCGCAAAAACGATGTGCTGAGTTTCTCTCTTGAAGAATGAGCCTTTGCTTCACTTCTCTTTTCAGCTGCTGGGAAAATGTCAAGATTAGATGAGTCACATAACAGATCAGATCTAAGTAAAAGCTTTTTTCACTTCTTGTTTGAGACTACGAACAAGTTTAGTGCTGACCCCGGTATTTAATCAGAAAGAAGTTTTAATATTTCAGCAGATTTTGGAGAATTAATTGCTGACATCTGGAATATCACAGACACTGTTAATAAAACTTTTAGCCTTGGTTTTTTTAGGGCTCTATAGCAAAAACAAATAAAAAGAATTTAAAAAAAACCAACCCCACAAGACAGACTGAGATCCCTGGCTGCTTTGTCTACTTATTTGCTTTTTCTTAACTTTTTTTTTTATTATTATTTTTTCCATCAGGCACAAAAGCACTTGGGAAGATGCTTGACAAGATGAGCCTATTATGCCATTTTAGGAAGTACCAGGTAGGCCTTAGGAGTTGCTTATTAGTTTTTAGCAGTAACTGTTCCACTGCTTTTGTGCTGGCTGAGCTAATAACAAAGGAGAGTACTGCTGGCAGGCTGCTTTGTCTCAGCAATAAAGCATCGTGCCAAGCTGCTGCTAAATCTGTCATGTTCCCCTTTGTACCAGACTGTGCTGAAAGATACAGTTACATTAGGGCAAAATGTTCAAACACAAGTGAACAAAGACTGATGCACTGACTCTTGTTTGCCCTTCTAGCAGCCAAATCTGATATTGGCCATTTGATTCAAGTCGGGACCTTCCACACTGGTGTATGTACTGGTATCTTACCTCCTTGCAAACCAGGTAGAATTGTGGAAATTTGTGGCTCTTTTATGGAAGGGTCTTGGTCTCTACGGTTTAATGAGAGACTAACCTGTAGGAAACATAAAAGTGGGATTTGCAAAAAGAGATTTTAAAACGCTTTCCATTTCCATCCAGAGAAATCTTGCTTAATAATTATATGAGTGACTTTTGAAATCTCCTCTCTAGATGTCTAAACCCAAAGTCCAGCCAGGCAGCTGTTTCTGAAATGTATAGCATGTTCTGTCCTTGGTCTTGACAATTTTCTTCTGTATGTGGACTGAAAGCTATTCTCTGTCTTTCACTTGTTAAACTGGGAAGTACCATGCTGGCAGACCTGAACTGCGCTACTGTGAGGAGTGGGAAGTGTTTTTAAGTAGTTGCATGTGTTATTTTTCAATTACACTGAAGGCCTTTTTATTTTCACGGCCTCCCCAAAATTAAATATCATTCAATTCCCTAATGAAGCTTCCATGTAGTATTTGAAGACTAATTGTGGGTCATCTACACAGTATGGACAGGTTCCATTTATTCAGATTGGGGTTATAGCTGTTTTCTAAGTTCAGGAGCATACATATTACACACAAGAAAATGGCTTGAGATACTAGCAAGGGGCGGTCAACTCTAAAAGCTACACAAAATATGGAGAGTTATGAACTGCATAAAAACCTTTTATATCTGTCTGCAATACAAAACCCTGGCCCAAAGCATCATGACAAAGAAAGGATTTTAGAAAAATATTTTGGCTGTTTACAAAAATAAGAAGAATTTTCTTGGTCCCTTTTATGTCATCTCCTGTTGTAAATGTTGAATGCCAGTACAGTCTTAAGTTGCCTGTCAGTTCTGCATGTTACTACCTGGGTATGGTAGGATTGGTAAATTGGTTTAAAACAAATTCTGATAGCCATATGAAGACACTGCTGATTCAGCGCTTGAGGTGCAGTCAACATTGTAAGTCAGGGCTTTCCCCCCGCCCCCTCCAGCACAGTAAACCCTCTATGTACAGTTCTTTTCCATCAAAATTATTCAGAGTTTTGCAAAAACTGAATGTCCCATTTTACTTGCCATATTTTCATTTTTGATCCCACTTTCTGCCTCTCTCCTCAAGGCCAATATGAAAAGGACAGGGCAAAAATCAGACCTCAACCGGAGCAGGTGCCGTTCTGAAGCCTTAAATCTAGAAATAAACCTTTTTTATCCCTTCCTCCTCCCCTCTAAAAGGGAGGATTGAGTTGGCAGGTTTCCATGCAAATCAGACAACTTTTGTCTCTAGTGTTTCTCATTTGGGCACTTACAATTCAAATGTGATTGTGCATATTTCCCTGCTTTTTTTTGTACGGGATTCTGTTCTTGTCAATGTTCTGAGTTTCTGTCCTGTTGCTTCTTGGCAATAATTCTTGCCCCTCTGTTAGGTGATGAAGTCTGGACATCAGCTGTTTTAATGCCCCATTAACCTGCAAGAACTGACTGGAATTCATTGCCTTAGGTTATTCCCTCTGCTTTTCACCTTCCTTTTTGAATTATATGCATTGCACCATGTGAAATACACGCCTGATTCAGTAGCAGTTATGTTAACAGTGTGCCTGCTTGGGGACACAGCTGAGGATGCAATGCCCTTGTAGCTCCAGATACTTTGTTTTGGTAATTGTGCATATACTTTCTGCCTGCTGTTTTGATCCTGCTATTGCTATTGTTTGCTGAAGACTCATGCTGCTGTGTCCTGCCTCCCTGCCCAGCCTAAATTCCATTGTACCCACCCCATGGGCTTTTTGTGTAATGCCAGGCTAGCAAAATTCCTGGCACCCGACTCTTGTTGCCGGAGGGAGGTATGTGGGAAAGGCAGCTCACCACGCTTGCTCGCTCAGGACTGCGCCTTGGCACATGCTACACAGCAGTTTCCACTAGACGTCTCTGGGGCGAAGAGGCGCTTTCGCTTCAGGTGCACAGGCATCCACTTTCTGTATTTGCAATTGAGTTTTATTTGCCAGAACAGCACAGGAATGCAGATGTTAGGATTTTATACTCTGCTTTTCACACTCCAAGAGTCATGTCGTACTAATGCATTATTTGTATTACAGTAGTCCCTGCAGGCCTTCCCCCACATCTGAATCCCATTGTTCTCACAGTATAAAAAGCCATAGTCAGAAACAGACCCCAGCGCAGAAAAAACTTCCAGCAATGTACAGTGACTAAAGGAGGATTTAGGAGGACCTTAGTGTCCAAGTCTCTCAGAATGACTGAGACCACCCTGTTTTAAAGCACCACCCTACTCCTGAAAGGACACAGACCAGACAGAAGTCACAGAGGGTCATCTAAAATAAACAGAAACCACCCCGTGCCTTACCAAGACTCCTCTGCAGAGTCAGAAGTACCCTGAATAAAGACAAAACATTTTGGTGATTCATAAACTGGCACCATAAGTAGCCCCTCACATTAATAATGGTGCGACCACAGTTTGGTGCAGCAGAAGGTGTGTGGGTCCAGTGGCATTTACCTCCCCAGACTGGAGAAAAGCTTTTAACCCAGCGCTTGCATCTCCTGAGGCAATCCCCACCCAGGCTCCAGGGGTTAGGCGTGGTGCAGCCCTCCATGGAATCCCTGCATGGACACATTGGTTTTCAGGGCAGGTACTCTGGAACATGGGAGGAGAGGCAGGGTTTGCTTCCTGTACTGGTGGATACAAATACCTTTGTTACGAGACAAACTCTGGATAAAACAAGAGCTGAGCCAGAGAAAAGAAAGCAACTTCGGCCACAAGCCTTTGGGCTAGAAGGGGTCTCTGGCTAGAGGTGACACAAAGCTGTGACTGTCATAGGCTGACAAGATTTGGTATGTTTTGATAGGACTGCTGCTTCAGAGCAAAGCAGAAAAAAAAGAAAAAACCCAAAACCCAAAGCCCAACATGCCCCTGTTGTATGTCTGAAGCAATCAGGAATGATGCAGGTAAGAACAGCCAAAAACAAAAGCAAAGTAGATGTGCAGGAATAGGGACTGTAAAGGAAAGAAATTGTTGGTTCTGGCTGCAGTCACATGTGCTGTGAGTCACTATGTATCTTGTTTCCTTCTCAAGCTGCTTGTTATCACTTCTCCTCCTCCTCAAAGGTCGCAGACCTCTCTGGGCTGCTGGCATAGCTGTTGGTTAGCACTGTCCTGCCCAAAGCCCTTCTGTTCAAAACGCAGTGGGCTGGCAACGAACTCTGCCTCAGGCTCTCCAAGGCAAAGCAGTTCGCTTTTCTTGAAGCAGGTTGGGGGACGCTCACATGAGGAGCAGAGATGGCAGATCAAATAGGGCGGTAGTTCCTGGCATGTTCAAAGACCATAAATTTCAAATGTCTTCACTGTGAATGTTTTGTGTTACTCTCCTCATGACTATTAATATCAATGACATTTTTCTGTGTGAATGTTTCTCTTCCTGACTCACACAAAAGAAGGCAGGCCACACAGGATGACTTCTGTCTGAGATTTTGCTGTTTCATTGCCTTATTTCCCTTCCCTCTGTTTTCTTTCCCAGATTTTTTTTTTTTTGTAGCAGGCCATTATAGGTTGGTGTGTCCTTTCTAGGGAACAGGTATTAAATAACCTCATAACTGAGAGACTGGGTCCTTCAGATACCGGTTGCTGTGCAGGTAGTCTTGGATCCTGCCTCTCTGACCCATACTTGTGTTAGCAAATCTCTGTGGGGCCCCAATTGCTTCCATTTTTCACTTGGGATATTGTTATGATGTTGTCAAATGGAGAAATAGAGTCCTGTTTCCACCCTTTGATTTAGGGAGATTAACAATAGGGCACATCACTATTCAGAGTTCATTTTCTTTCCCATCTGTGGATTTTAAGAGCCTTGAGACAGCTGCCTGGTCTGGCCAATGTGAAACCAAGTCTGTCACATAGCTGGAAGGCAAAAATGGGCGCCCTTGACTTTGAAATAATAGTCTTGTTCTGTTTTTCTGTTATGATACTTTTTGCATAAGTTTCTCCCAAGTCAATATTTACAGCTGAATTATGTTGTCCATTAAGTCCTGATAGGGAGACGACTGCAGCTCAGAGTCTGCAGACAAGGTCCGTGGCTTAGGAACATTCTGTTGGCATCAGGGATACTTAAGCTTTGCCAAAACGAAATGCAAGAAGGAGACTCTATCTGAGATAGGTCACACACTGTGTTTTGGATTTGATTCCTCCCATCTGTTTGTCATAACTATCCATTCCTGATCCAGGAAAAAGCTTTTCTAGAGCATGTCTTCTTTCTCTACTCTCCTAGTCAAGTGCTTAGATTCACCCTGCAATCTGCTGTTCGTCAGTCAGCACGGCAGCAGTTGCTAAGGCTAAGTGATGAGGTCACAGCAGCAGAAAGGGTAGTAACATATTCCAAAACAAATCAAAGTGAAGATGTATAAAATGTTCACATACAGCTAGATGTGTTGAAACTTGCGGATGTTCAGTTTTGAGGTGTTCTTTTTTTTGCCTTTGATTTTTTTTTTCAAAGTGTCCTCTTTCTTCAACTGATTTCCCTGATTTTAGAGAAAGGAATACTGCATAACATCTTCATCCTTTAATGAATGTCCATTGCCTGTTTGGGCCCTAGCTGGGACTCCCTAAGAAGGATATATTTGATCTTTTGGTTTATTCATCCGAAGTTACTCATATGATCAAATTTTTTCAGGGTTCCCTATGTGCTATTCTTGCAGGAGCAGCTGAAAGATAAAAGTACTGACTGTGCAGAGGTCAGATCTACATAACACAATATAGACATGGATGGAGTGGAACCAAGATTTGTATAATCCAAGTCTTCTAGGTGATAAGAATTTAAAAGGAGTTTGAAGGATTAAATTAGAGCCTTGTTTGCATTAAATCTACAGTTAGATAGAAGCGTTTTTGTCAACTGTTCACCATGACATACATTCAAATAGTTCTGTGTGACTGAATCTAGGTGAACCTGCTCTGGCAGGGGGTTCAACTAGATGATCTTTTGAGGTCCCTTTCAAATTCTAACATTTTGTGATTCAATAAAATCTGCCAAGGAAAAATATGTGGAAGCCTATTTTTCTGCTACAGGATACCTTCTTATTAGTAGTACTCCAGGGCGGAATGGCAGGAAGAAGCCTCAATATAGGGAATTACAGGCACTAATCCTGATCTCACCTGTGGACTTTTGTGCAGATTTCATATGCAAGCTGCTCCAGGAAGCAAAGGTCCAATGTGATATAGGTTCTGCACCCTACCTGAAGATTCAAAATGTGCTGAAGGGCATGGATTGTTCCTTAAACTCCAAAACAACCTGCTCTCTGGCAGAAACCAGAACAGTCTCATAGGGACTGTTTATTTTTGTTTTATTCTAAGGCATGATAATTACTTGGCTTCCTTTTATAAGACACCTGCATACATTGTGCTGCCTTAGTGATCCAAGGCTGGGCTCTCTAATGTGGCTGTTCTTGCCTGCTTATATTTCCATTTCTCTGGGCATGTGTATATATTGTTATATTTTTTCTCTATTGATTGTTTTTCCACTAGTTTCTCAGCTTTTATTTTTCCAGAGCTGAATATCCAAAGTTTATATAATCTAGAAGAATAGATGTCTAAGTTAGAGCTTACTTTATATGGTTTGCTGTCATGTTTCTTTTCTTTTTTTTCTCTTCACATTTGGCAATGCCTTAAAGTCCATGTGCCAAACATTGTATAAATAGGAGTAATTGTGACGGTGCCCTAAGCAGCTTGCAGTTTAATTAAAGACAGGGAAACAAGAAGCAATTGTAAAACAATAGGAAAGAGACTGAGGGTAATAGTCAAAATGCAATGTATTTAAATAGGCTCAGTGTGCATAGTTTGTGTACAGCTCCAATTCAGAAGTCTAATGCTTTCCATGAAATCATGTGGCTCCTCAAATTTTTCTCCATCTTCCCTTCTCCCCTTCTCCACTCAAGGAGAAGCTGTTCTGCTGTTTGCCATGTTACCACCCTACTTGCACTCTCCCTGACCACGCTGACACCTGCAAATCTTAGGGTCTGCAAGGCATGACTATCCAGGTAAGATATATGTAGAATAGAAACTATACCAGCTACAGTCAGGAGGGAATTTCCTGAGGTATTGACCCCTACTCAAGACTGTCTTTTTAAGCAAGGAATGTTCTTGGCTTGTATATTCCCTGGTATCCACTTTGAGCTACCTGCACTGAGGAGTGCTGTTGTCTACTGAGTGGAGCCTGTGAGCCCCATTATCCTGCTGTTAAACCATCTTTCCCTTTGAGCTCCAAGGTGACACTGGGTCATGGTTCATCCCTCCCCACCTGGATTCACTGGAGATTTCTGTCCTGTAGGGTTCTGATGGTGATACAAAGCTGTGCCACCCACCAGCTTGATCACCAAGTCAGCTGCTTCCACTTCCAGACATATACCAAAGGCTCATGTCCCAGCCCCAGAAGTCTGGGAATGTGTGAGGGTTGTGCTTGCTGCAGCAAAGAGCTGCACATGCTGAGCAGACTGAGCAGACTGAGGGTCCAGCCCCATCTTTATATTTATCCTCTGTGCAGCTGCAGCACAATTTATTTAAAAAAAAATAAATCTGTATTTTATGTGGATGCCTAAATTTTATCTCCTTACTGTGAGTGTCTGGTTACCTTTCACGTAATGATTGTCTCAAGAGAGAGGCAAGTTATTCATCCTTCACAAATGAGTAGGCAAAATTCTGGCATTAAAGATGTCCTAGCATGGCACCTCTGCAGTGCACGTGGCCATGTGTAATGGCTTAGCAGTCCTCTGGCAAGCTAATATGTTAAGACTTCCCAGCCTGATTCATCTGCTGTTGTCCTACTACTCATCTTAATCTGGCCAGATAGAAGCATAAACAGAAGGTGTCACAGCAAGATATTTGTGCCTGCATGAGGAGGACTGGGGAGTAGGGAAGGGAGGAAGGCATGAAAGAAGCAGTACTGTTTGGAGGAGGAAAATAATCGGAAAAGCCATATGAGATACTGCGTGTTTGTTGGTGGTGCAAACCCCTAAGGCAGCACTTCAGTCGGTACTCTCACAGCTCTTCACAAAGGTCTGTTTCACAACAGCCTTCGAGGCTAGGAAGTCCTCCTCACCCATAAAGGAGACTCCAGCCGAGGATCACCGTTGAGTGACAGACACTGTGTGTGCTCCCTTCATCAGGCGAACACGTTAGCGCTGCCTTCTGCTGCCAACCCCCCGACCAGAACAACAGCGGCATGCGGGCGGGAATGCCTGTGGCACGGTGCACCGGCTAATAGGAGACCACTGTGTTGGGCTTTGCCTTCCCATTATCCCTTGAAAGAACACTCTGCGCTGAAGTTAGGGAAGGGAAAGATGAAAACCCTGACAACTAAATTTAAAAAATGTTCCCATTTAAAGAAGGGCCTTCATTTCTCAGCAGCAGTTTTCCTTCGGAGGAAATTTATATTTGATCGCATCTCTGACCTCTTTTTTTAATTAGTTGCAGATACACATTGTCTCTTTAGTTGTTCTTTGCCTGAGGTGTTGATGGTCTTTTTTTTTCCAAGTTGCATAGAGGGTGATTTCAAATGTGGCTTTTTTTCCATTGTCATGCAGTATTTTCCCTGTAAATGTCCCTCCTTTCTTTCTTAACCAAAACAAGCTTATGTATTTTGATATATATGAGAAGTAGTTCCCCTATGAGGAGTAGGGGCCTGAGCTATTTTGCAGATTGTAATAAATAAAAAGATGAAAGCAGTTTTTGTTTTTATTTTATTTTACTGTTCTTAGAAGTGTGGCCATTTTCACCATTTTAAGAGCTAGAATAAATGGCATTATTGCAATAACAATTGCAAGATACGAACAGGTACTCGCATAGATCCTTTTGCTTACAGTGGTAGTAAAAATTTTATTTCTTTCTTCTGCTTAGTGAACACACTGACAGTTCTAGCACTTTGTTCTCCTTTTTCCTCATATGTTGCAGCAAATGAGAATGTCCATCATTGAAGTCTTAGGGAATAACCTACTGAATTTAAAGGTTTCCTTAGGTCTCTGTGAAATATAATTAATTAAATTTTTTAATTAATTATTTACAATTTCTAAAAAAAAATATTAAATCTTTAAATTGTTTTTTAATGAAATGTCTCAATAATGTCTTATAGAAAGAAAAGAGTGAGATTTTAAAAGGTCATTGGGTTGTTCTGTGCAAGTGTCAAAGCTGTCATTATAAACTCTGGCAAAATAGGTTGAGTTCAGACAGTGCTGAAGCCATGGGAATATCCAACATATTGGTCACGTCCTAAACAAAAAAAATCTGTCTTATATTTAGTGATCTTGCACTGTGTGAAGTTGTTTGTGCTTGTCATAAACCATGTAGATATAATTCAAATTCAAGTTGAACTTATGAAGGCTGAAGTTGGCAATTTGTTTCTTTCTATAAGAGTACCATCACATCTTCTATATCTTTTACATCCAATGTATGAAATAAGTCACAATGGTAATAACATGTGATGTATATACCTAAGAAACATAGGCTGCTCAGCAAATTAAGTTCATTTTGTAACAAGATTCATAGCACTTATTTGCTTACATGCTTCCACTCTACTGCGGCGCAGAGAGGGTTACAAATTGCCTTAACTTGACATTGCATTGTTCCCAGTTTGCAACAGACAGAACTGAAAATATGCCTTTGGGTATCCTTGAAGTGCTTTTCTGGAATACCATGCTTTTTCACTCTGCTCTCCATTTCACAATAGTGGAGATGCTTGAACATATATGAATTGCAGCTCAGAGAACTTTTAAAGTAGCATGTAAGATACCTTGAGTATCAACAGTCTTCAAAAGAGTGGGATATACAGATAGTGGATAGTAGGAAAAGCAGTAAGATGATAAGGTGGTTGTGCCAAGACCTCATGATGAGCATATTGTTTTGGGACATGTGTGCTACTACTGTTCTCTGTTTAAAAGGTTATTAATTCTGATATCCACAGCCCATTTACACACAACTTGAGTATGTGACCATAAAAAGGTATACTTAGATGACTGTCAAAGTTAAACTGCACAAATAGTTGTGTGACCATCTACAGTCCTTGTTGATGGAACCCTCTATTTCGTCTATCAGTTTTCCTAGGCATAGGAAAGGGATTTTTACTTATAACTGGACATAAAACAAGAGGTTTCCTTATTATTGGTAAGGTTAGATTTTTATACAGAATCATTAGTTCATGAAAGTGATTAACATAGCATGAAACAGTACCAAACTGATTAGAGGCAATCACTGTCTGGCAGAAAAGCCTAAACAGAACAGTAAAAGATGTGTTGACTTCCACAATTGCTAAACATCACACTAGTGTTGTTCATTAATTCTTGCGTAACTGAAGCAATTTCAATCATCAAGACAACGAAGTAGAAAAAAAACGGGGGGAGGGGGTGGAGGAGTTTTCCCTCACATATTCAAATTTCTCCAGAATGAGTCTTTCAAGATCTAGTCTTAATTTTTACACCAGACAGGTTTACTGCCACAGTATTAGTTTCTTAAGGACATTATAAAAATACAAAATGTTGCGTGATATGAAGACATTTGCAATTTTTTTTACTTCGCCTAAGTAAAACACTGTACTGTGTAGATACATTGCAAGTTTCCATGGCTTGATTTCCTGAATCAGGAAAACTGCCCTCTCACAAGATATTTAATTACCTGAGATATTCCAAAAGTGACCAAAGTCACTGATACAAATTAAACATGTACAGCTCTGTTCTAGAAAACTTGCAGTAAAATATATCCAAAGACTGACAGATTCTGTTCTCTGTGATGCAGCCACTCTGCAAAGGCCTGCTGATTTCCAGTAGAATACATGTGGAATAAGTGTAAGTTTTTAATCATTAGAATGAATTTTGCTTTGTATTTGGTACAATAGTTTTGTCAGAGTATTTTGACATTTTTATGTATCTGAGTTGTTTGTTTTCTCTTATTAAATTTTATAGCACTGTTCCATAGGAGTGATCATTAAGCTGTTGAAAAATTGACCCATTCAAAAGTATGAAACAAAGTTAAAAGATACAATAACCTGCTACCTCTCTAATCTTCCTTCATGCTTCTACAACATTTTTTTTACCATAGCTATCTTAGCCCAAGAGCTGATTTATTTTTGAAAGCTATACTGAAAATTTTACTTATATTTGCTTTCATAAATATATTTTCTTGAAGTAGTGATACATGGCATTTGGTGATGTTTTGAAGTACTGAAGCAAAACACTAAATTATTTTGTTTTTTTCATCAGGAAAGGAAAAAAAAAGCCGTCTATGTGTGAAGAATGAGCTGCTTAATCTGTGCTTGCTTTGAGCAGAGTTTAAGCTATTATTTATGTGTTCTTCTATGTTCTTTTTTATTTCTGCCTTTCTTTCCAACTGCAGGAACACTGGTGCACACAGCTAACATCTGGATTAAAAAAAAAAAAAGGCTTTGCAGGCCAGTATGTTGTCTCATAAACCTTTACGCCCACTACAAATATGATTTACATTTTAATTTTTATAAAACTGGGGAAGTAAGACTCACTGATAGAATTCATTAAGTTTCTTGAAAGGACAAATAGATATGAAAAAGTCAAAACAAGAGTGTATATGGAAAGCATCTTAAAGAACATAGATGTCAATGAAATGTTGACAGTAAATAAATGAACGTGTAAACCCCACAAATCTCATTCTTCTTGAGTCTGAAATAAAATCCATTTCTATGAAAATTCTCAAGAAAGTGAATCTGAGCTAAAATTCTCAGAAAATCTCTGACATTTGTATGAAAACATACTAATCTCAGTTCCCTGTTTCTTTATTTCTAGTTTTGACATGATCAAAGTGAACTCAAGCATTCTTTCTGCTCTGTGTTGGGGTTCATGTCAGCTCCCAAAATGCTGCTGTCAGAGGGACTACAGCTACTGAGACAGACCTGAATCACTTGCTATGGTTGAAATGGCTGCTTAAGTTGCATGTCAGGACTGAAATAGTGCAAGGGCATTCCTACAGTTTTTAAATGTATTTTTTAATAGATTTTGAAAAGAGAAGAAGTGCCATTTTAATAGGTAGCAAAATGTAGTGTAATGTGTCTAAATAATGTCTCATTTGGAGAATTAGGATCAAAGGAGGTATAGACAATAGAGAAGTCTGGCTCAATAATTGGTCTTAATTGATTTTTGTGATGAAAAGATGGATGAAGAGAGAGGACAATCCAAGTGACAATATTTGTTTAAAGCAGTCAAGAAGTCGAGCAATTACCAAGTGTTGTAAACAATTAAACTGAACTATGCTCATCCTTTCTGACGGATGTGATTTTTTTTTCTAGATGCAGAATTTAGAGAAAGCAAATCCCTGGATCAGAACAAATAGATGTCTTAAAAGACATTTTATAGGTTTCTTCTTCTTCTTTTTTTTAGAAGAATAAAAAAGACAGCAGAATAAATACTTCAATTTTTGAAAGTCTGAAAGTTTTTAAATTGAAACAGTTGACTTGATAATACACTTGTACAACTCCTAACTTGACAGAATGAGTGATTATATAGATGTGCAAATCAGAAATAAGAATTTTAATTCCCATTTCCTGAGTCCATGTCCCAGATTTGAGTATTGATCTAGAATTAATAGTTTACATTTGATTATATTAACTTAGCTAAATATTTCCTTTGATAGGATGGATTATTATTTAATTACAACCTTAAATATCATCTTACTCAAAGACATACAAATTACTAAACAAAAAATTACAGAATCACTGCATTTTTCTATAATTTTTATGGTTTGATGAATTACTTTTGTCAGACAGTTTTATTATTTTTTATAATCTTTCTTGGAAAAGAAAGATTTATTTGTTAGTTTTCACTAGTATTGGAATTATGAAAAACATACAGAAGTAAAAAATTATATAAATGGACAGTAATGTGGCCTAGGAGATCATGACACATTCAAAAGCAAAAACAAAGTATGACTTCTCAAAAAAAAAAGATCTGTTCACATAAATATAGAGAAATATAGTAACAATTTTTTCATCTGATGCCTTCCATTCTTCTCCAAGTAGGTGACAGGTCATTTTACTGTAGTAAACCAAACAACTGATGGGGAAAAATGTTCATCAGTGTACAGAAAGGACATCTTTGCTGTCCAGAGCAGAATCTAATGGGAAACTCAATAAAATGCATGCCGAGTGACCTTAAAGGTATTTCATACAGAGAAATTACTTTCTCCATTCTCTTGGCTTTCTGTTTCTGAAAGTAACCAACTGTCCTCTTAACAGCTTTTTTCTTGTCTCCTCTTACTACCAAGGTTTATTACAGGATAAGGCAAAGGTCTAGACACCAAAAAAATCTAACTTTTGTTCCCAGTTCAACCACAGCCTTTTATATGACCTTGGACAACTCATTTATCTCAACTTCAAAGGCACTAGGGAGGATAAAATTAATCACTGTGGTGCCCAGAGATGCTATAATGGATGGGTCACTCTATGCTACTAACTACATTTAGTAGCATATTGACTATCTGGGAGTGGAGAGGAGGGGTGTGGAGGAGTGTGGTGGTATGGTGTGGTGTAAAAAACAGTCTACAATTTTGTTGACATAAAAAAAATTAAGTGATGTCCTGTCTCTTGTTTTTCCTGCCTCTATGTATATATAGAGTTGCCACCCAAAGCACAGCAACCACGGAGATTTGTAAAGTTTTTTTGATTAAGGATGTTATGAGATTTCAGTGATCTCAGAAATCCTGATTGCAGAGGCTCTTAGATAGTGTAGAAAAAATGAATTAGTATTTTTCATAAGAATGTGGCTGTATTTCATCAGTTTGCTCTGTGTGTGCTTTACCTAGCTGTGTCACTATGTAAACCCCAGCTACTACTCTTAGAATGAAATACTAAGAGTATCACAGTTTTTCATTGGCAGGTTTCCTCAAACACATAGCAGGGATAATGCATCTTTATCTAAACCAAACTAGGACCTTACAAAAGGAAGACATTATTACCTAAGACATCTGTGGAACTGTTTCCCTGCAATACAGCCCTTTAGTGGAAAAATAAAAACATAAAGGTGTTTAAAAGTATTTTGAAGACAAATTTCTATTAAACCCAGATGTGTCCTGAAAAAAAAACCAAACCAAAACCCAAACCAAATTACAGGGTAATTTTTGGCTATGATGGGTAATAACACTAACAGGGAATAAAAATCCAACATAGCAGGGTACTAAAATCCACGATGAAGTCACTTTGCAGAAGCTGATCTGCAGCCCGCAGGTGTGTATGAATGTATCCCGTGCCAATGCAGACTGCTCTGGTGTGGATCAGCAGACTTTCCATGCCAGCTAGGCAGAATCAGTTTGTATCTGGTACTGATCAAAGCTAGTCATACTACCTTTAAATGCAACTGTGATTCTCAGAGAGCTCCTTCCTAGACACCCCTCTCCTTCTACTATTGTAAATTTGATTTTAGCCCTCTGACATTAAGTACATTTCAGTGGAATTTCTTTCCAGATTGTATAACTTTTTTTAGCTGAAAGGAAAATGAATATTTTTTTTTTCTGTTGAGTACCATCTCTGACTTACCTAAATTAAATGACGTCCTAAAAGAGACATTTAGTTCAGTGCTCTCAGTATTAAGAACTGCTGAAATTTCTGTGGCCTTCAATTTTGCAAGAAGGGCTTGCTAAATCAAAAACCCTGTGACCTCAAAATCTCTAAAACTCTGTTGCAGACTTATGAAATCTGCAACTTCTTATGGTTTATTCTGAATAGAATGGGAGGCAGAAATGTGCTTGGTGGTGTGCCACAATTGAAATGCCATGGAGGGAGAGGGGAGCTGAAACTGAGCCTGTAATTGCTCTTCTCTGGGGTTTGTTCTGCAATATATGAACAGAACCATTTGAGCACTCTTACCTGACAGCAAATACTTTGTAAAAAGCCTAGCAGTTCATTAGAATGGATGTTGGCTCTCTGACTTTGATTATCAAGATGTCCTTTGTGAGTGCAAACCCTGCCGCCCCTCTCTGTGCTATACCTAGTCATGAAACTGGACATTGACAGAGGTCAGACACAGTTTTCATTTCCTTTTCTGGAGGTCTGGAATGAAAGGGAGAAGTATTGGAGAGAGCTGTCATTGTGGATATCCCCAATGGCCTGAGAGGAATTTTAGAGCTCAGAGAGCAGAAGTCTGCGTGCCAGCGGTAACAGGGGTACTTCATGCTCCCCTGCCTCCATAGTGATTTTGCTGACTCGGGCAAAGGGATGATTGATTTTTTTAATACTCTTATGAAATTGTGTGAAAGTAGACCAAAATTTCCTGATTAATCAGATGGTTTGTTGTCTGAGACTACTTTTTGGTGAGGAAGCCTCTCTCTCGATTTCTGTCAAAAGAGAGATCAGTTGCTTCTCGACTCTTGCTGCTCGTCTCTGCCCTGTCATACATGTTGTTAGCACAGAATTTTTTGCATTTAATTAACTGAGTGTTTTCATTTTTCAAACTGATATTTCAGGCATTTTCAGTGAACAAGATTACAACATTTTTTGTGAATATAATGAGCACTAGCGAGCTACTAAAATTGACATGCTATGGCAAGTTTTACAGTGTTATCTCTTGACAGAAATTTTGTTACTCATTCCTAGATTTTTGATCTATGAAAATATTTGATATGAAAAATCAGTCTTAGAGTCATATATGTAAAATAATTTTGATAAACAAAAACTGGACTAGTATATGTACTTATCAGAGGTGCTAATGCTATTGTAACTCTATTAGAGCTTTTGCACACTGAATGTAATGGGAGTCCAAGTTGTGAAATATTATATTAAAATTTATGAGTTTACAAAACGAGATTAAAATATTTATGAATGTTCTATGGCAATGCCGCTTGTTAAAAACTTTACTATTTTGTGACATCTAAAAATTACATACAAGAGCACTAAGAATCTCACTCAAAGTAAGCATGCCCAAGAGAAAGTGCTTATGAATGCCCCTTTCTACTTCAGAGAGAGGACCTAAAAAGGGATCCAATAGAGTGTTTGATTGTTTACTTCCTAGAGATAAAAACTAAAAGAAGTTACAAAATTTAGTTGTCTAAAGAGATCTCAGCATTAACCAGACACCACCTTGACTAAGTTCCAGCTACGCAGTTGTTTGTTTCAGTTTTCTTTAAAACCTTTTTCTTTGCTTAAAACTCCTGTCTCTGATATTAATTTAATGCTTGCATGCATGAAGAGTTTGCAATGTTTATTTTAATTCCTTATAGGACACAATGCTTCTAAAAGTCTATTTATGTTGCTCCTGCAATGCTCCATGGGGCCGTTGTCCTGACTTTTCAAGCAATGAGATGTGTTCAGAAAAGGTTTAGAGAAATCCAGTTACCTTTTAGTAGGTAGGGAATACCTGTAGTATATATAGAAGGGAAAGTGTTAACACCAATATATGACTAGGAAATGAACCCGGTAACCCCCCAGTTTGCATGTTTATAAGCATCAACATTAACAGTCCATTGTGATAAAAGAGAGAGATTAAAATGTTAACGTTAGTACTCCCACCTGCCCCACAGTCATTTACAGTCAGCAGAACGCTAAATGTTAAAGGTCAGTACAAGGAGAGTTAGATAATGTGTGGTCCTACCAAGCAAGCTCTGAACTCTGGGAACAGGCTGCTCCAGGGACCAGAGGCCACGGCTGATTTTCTGCTGTTGTTGTTCCTGGCCTGAAGTAGGTTTATGCACAACCCAAAGCATTCAGAATGAAACATTCTCCTTTCTTCAGGTCAAAATAAATGTGTACATGATCCACTAGACAGTTTCTTAAGCTGCAGATACCTCCCCATGTTGTATTACCTGATATGCTTACTAGAGAGACTTTTTTTTGTTTGATCAGCCCTTTCCAGGAAGGATTTCCAGCAAACTGGTTACTTACCAGTACGCTGGAGCTCCTGTTACTGCAAAATACATTTTACCATCTGGGTACTGCCCCTGCCAAGCATGTGCTGCTGCCTTCGGAGATTGGCTCAGGTGTTGGCTGTGGTAACTGAAGTATATCAAAAGTAAGGACAGAAAAAAGAGTGCTGTCAGCACAGCCAGTGGCAGAATTACTAACGAGTGAACATTCACACTGCAGAGAAGACAAGTGTCAGATTTACTTTTTATTTTTCCCTGACTGAAGTTATGTGTCTAAATCAATCTGTTTATTTAATCAGTGGAAGTCCAGAAGTAGCTGTTACATAAGCATGAAGAAGATCACAGTTCCTCTGTCCCAACACCCTGATGCAAAGATGAAGACAGTGGGGGGTTAAATAAGGTTGCTTTAAGCCACTTGTGCATACTTTGTCCTGGGATCTGTCTCAGTCTCAACTAACTCCCTGTGTTAAGCCCTGGAATAACTGGGAATAGAGAAAGAAGCCACAAGCATAACTACTGGCTGAATTTTTCGTCATGCCTTCAAAGATAAGGAGTGTGTTTCACAGTATACTTTGTGAATGAGGGACAGAAAAGACTTGTTAAATGTGCTTTCAGTGTATTCAAATGCTTAGATCAGCATAAACACAGAACTGTAATATTGGTGATATATTGCTTTGCAAAACCCAGGCGCAGGCTTGCCCCTGCTTCTGTACAGAGCAGCTAGGCATTTTTAGCATCAGGCTTCTGATGGTTGTGAAACTCGGAGGGAAGCAGCCCCAGCACTGCCTTACATAAACTCTGTGCTCGGTACAATGGACTGCTGCCACTGCCGTGTTTGTAGTAGCGAGATTCCTTTCTGACCTACTTTTCTGCTGTATGCAGTAGGCCAGGCCCTCTGGAGCATTAGATGATTTTATATCGTTCCCATGCCACAAAGCTGCCCTGACACCGCCTCAAACAGCCAAGAAAGGATCCCGTCGTCAGCCTAGAGGGATCCACAAACTACTTAACAACTCTGTTGTCTTTTTCTTGCTGCAACCAGCACAGCAGATGTACTTAGACTGCTCTTAACCAGACAGTAGCTCCTGAAGTACGTAGTTTTTTAGGCTGTTTCACATGGGGCAGCGATATAGCATACAAAACTAGGGATATGAGAATGGTACAGATACACAGGTCCATGCTGAGAACATCTTGGCCATAATTGCCCTGGACAAATATGTAAGGGAAGTAATGCTACTGGAGACAGCTAGGGCAGATACCAAAGGAATAACCTTGGAGATCATGAAAAAAAAAATTTCATAAACTTCTAAATAACTGTAGAAGATGAAATGTGCAACATTTGATTATAGAAAAGTCTTTATAAGATCTGGATACAAGTCTGGTTAAACTAAAATGTGTCTGAAGATTTTCTTGGAGGAAGATATGGTAAGGATGGAAAAGACAGTTGTAGATCTGTATCTTAGTCTAAGTAGGTATCTAGGGAGATGAAAGTATACGTGATCAAGGCTTGCCTTGCCCCTGTCAGAGTTGTGAAGTCAGTGCCTCTTTCTGTCTTCCTCTTAGAGCTGTTTCAGACAGCACATACTGATATCTGAGTCTTCTTAACAATATTTAATAGAAAACATTTCTTTTGTATCTCAGAGAGCATAATTTCCTACCTATAGCTTCTACTCTATATTTTTTTTATAATCATCACATTAAATTACCATCACATTTACTAGAAACTGAATTTCACGCTCTGTTACAAGTAATTCCCTGCAGGATGGCTGATAGAACCTATTGCAAAATATGCCACCATATTGTAACATAAGATTAGATAAAAGAATCATTTAATTGTCTCAGAAGAGTCAGTCTTCTTGTCATACTGCAAGTAGGGTGTTGGGGTACTAGGGATAAGGACAATATGGGTTTCCCAAGTTTTCATCCTGCTTGATCCCCTCATCAGTGAAATGCATATTTCCCAGAATTACCCTGCAGACCTCTTTCGTGGTACACTCAGGTATATGCATACCCAACCTGGTGAGACCCCCTGGGCAGCTTCTTTACCACTGAAACTTCTGCTTATTGTAGTTGTAATTTGAACAATAATTTGTGTGTAGCAAGTGATGCATGTGTTGCCCACCTTGCCAGGACCAAATACAAGTTATCAGCTCTGCAGGACTGTGCTGTAGGTACTCAGAAAGTGGAGATTTGATGGGGTTGCCTAAGAGGGGAGACAAGTTTCCCCAGGCTCCTCTGCACAGAGGAGAGAGCAGACAATGGGAAATCTCCCAGCAGAGCAATACACAGACATGGTTTCCGTGCTGAGGGATCCCTGTTTGACTGGGAGGAAGAAAACAACAGCAGGGGAGAGGCTCTCAGCCAAAGGCAGACTTGAGGGCAGCTGTTCTTAAGCACATCCTGCAGTGAGAGAGATGTAGGGCAAGGAAAGCATGCAGGTGATCCATCATGTTTTGCCTACACCTCCTCTGCAAGTACTATTTAGCTTAAAAGAGTGCCTGGGTTAAAAAAACCTCCTGTAACACTCACCATATGTGTTTATGTATGTACTGAGCTGTTGATGAGTGTCCAGAAAAATGGAACTTGGCAAAAAGAGGCAATCTCTTTGTGCGGCTGAGCAGGATTTCACTTCCCAGAGTGATGTGTTATCCCATTTGTGAAAATTGCCCTCAAAAGCCTGTGCCTTAGGAGTGAAAGACACAGTTTGCAATGTACCCAGATTATGGAAGTTTAAGGAGCTCACAGACCCAATGTGGTATGACCTAAACATAAGGCGTCACAGCCAGATGCTTACCAAGTTGTTATCTTGGCCATGGAAGCTACTTGGCTCTTTTTGTCCTGGCACATCTGCACAAGCTTGGCCCTGATTTAGAAATTACAGTCAGACAGATTTGTGATGGAAATAAGTTAAGGACTTAAAATCAGACATCCAAGACACCCATGAAAATGTTTGTTAACAAGATTTTTCATTGTGGTGGGTTGACCATGGCCAGAGGCCAGATGCCCAACAAAACTAGTGTATTGCTGCCCTACTCAGCTGGACAAGCGAGAGATAACAGAATCACAGAATCACAGGATGTCAGGAGTTGGAAGGTCCCTCAAAAGATCATCTAGTCCAACCTCCCTGCCCGAGCAGGATCACCTAGATTAAATCAAAGGCATGTGGGTCAAGATAAGGACAGGGAGAGATAATTCAGCAGTTATTGTCATGGGCAAAACAGACTGAACTTGGGAAAAAAAATTATTACCAATAAAAGCAGAGTAGAGTAATGAGACATAAACTCCACATCTTACAAAACAGATTTCCCTCCTTTCTTCCCAAGCTCAACTTCTCTATCTTCTGTACCAGAACAGGGGGCAGGGAATGAGGGTTGCTGTCAGTTCATCACACGTTGTCTTTGCTCCTTCCTCCTCACACTCTTCCTCTGCCCCAGCATGGGGTTCTCTCCCATGGGAAAGTGCCCCCATAGACCCTCCAACATGTCTCCAACATGAGTCCATCCTACAGGCTGTAGTTCTTCACAAACTGCTCAAGTGTGGGTCCCCCATGGGGTCACAACTCCTGCCAACAAACCTTCCTGGGCTCCTATCTCCCATGGAGCCACAGGTCTTGTGGCTTGTGGAGCCTGCTCCAGTGTGGGCCTCCCAAGGTCTCCTTCAGGGCATCCACCTGCTCTAGTGTGGGGTCCTCCACAGACTGCAGGTGGATCTCTGCTCCACCATCACGCTCCATGGGCTGCAAGGGCACAGCCTGCCTCATCATGGGCTTCTCCACAGGCTGCAAGGCCATCTCTGCTTTGGCACCTCTTCCCCCTCCTTCCTCAGTGTCCTGGGCATCTGCAGAGCTGTTTCTCTCACATCTTCTGATGTGAGACCATAATGGTCAGGATCAATAAATGTCTCTGCAGGGTTTGTTGGAATACATGGCTTTTCTGACAGGCTGCAAAGCAGAGGGGGTTGCTTAGGCCTCCAGCAGAAGACTCTATAGTGAGAGAACTTGGTTGGGGGCGGAGAGGGCACTCAAATGATCCTGGTGGGTAGGTTCCCACAAAATAGAAATACAAAGCATTTCCCTTTGTGACATGTTTTTTACCTCCACTCTTACTTGCAATTTATTTATTGATGTGGACTTTTAGTCTATACGTGGGAAAATTAGCTTTGTAAATAAAAATGGTAAGAACTGCAGGGTTCACTTTGGAAAGCAGTGACATTATAGATATCTCAGTAATACATATACTGTCATCTTCCTGGAATTCTCTAAGGCCTTTGATATGGTCCTCCATAGGATTCTTGCTGGTAAACTGGAGAGATACATGTTTGATGGCTAGACTGGTAGATGGATAAGAAATCAGTTAGATAGCTGTGTTCAAAGAGTTATAATCAACAGCTCAATATCTAAGTGGAAGCCAGTAATACCCCATCTTTCTCAAGGGTCTATACTGGGATTGATGCTATTTAATATCTTCATCAATGACATAGTCGATGGGACTGAATAATGCCCCCTCGGCAAGTTTGTGGATGGTGCCAAACAGAGTGATACAGTTGATACACTAGAGGAACACTACAGCTGTGCTCCCAGCACAAAAAAAAAAAAAAGACATAGGAATGTGTAAGCAGGTCCAGATGATGGACATGAAAATGGTCAAAGGGCTGGAAGATTTCTCCTATGAAGAAAAGTTGAGCAACTTAGGGTTTTTCAGTCTAGAGAAGAAAAGGTACCTAGGAGATTTAATGTCTTATAAGAAAGACAGAGAGTGACTTTTTACCAAGACCTATAATGACTAGAGAATAAACAACGTTTTTTAACTGAAAGAGGGTAGTTTTAGATTAGAATATTTTTTTTTTTACAATGAGGCTAATGAGATACTAGAACATACTGTTCCAGTAGAATAGTAGAAGAATGCCCAGAGAAGTTGCAGATGCCCTATTTCTGAAAGTGTTCAGTCAGCTTGGGTGGAGTTTTGAGCAAACTGATCTGGTGAAAGAAGTCTCTGCCCACGTCAGGGGAATTGAGCTAGGTCAACTTTAAAGGTTCCTTCCAAGCCAAAATAATGATGCTAACACTACCATTATATTATTATAAGGTTTCAGATGGTTTAAGAGGCTTCTCTCTCTTTTTTTCCCCTGTATCTTAGTAAGCCATTGTTGCATATCTGTTTGCTTTGGGAACCAGAGAACAAAATATAATGCTTAATTGAAAGCCCTAAGTATATATTTCACTCATCAGGTGAAGAGAAAAACATAATACAAAAGCAATACTTTTTTTTTTTTTTCAATGACAGAATGAAGAGAAAAACACATCAATGAACCATCAGTGAACTTCCTGGTGATTGCTGCATTCAGCTCATATTATCAAGGGAAATCAAATACTTTTCATGCTGTCCCACCTAGCCTACCTCATATAGGTGCATCAAAAGGCAAATAGAAGTGATGTAGCTTCGAGTGGGGACAGAACATTAATGATTTTGTTTTGAAAATCTCTAGGTTACTTTTTTTTTTCTTCTTTTTGCTGTATTCTTACTTTTGATGACAGTGTTTTTTATTCAGTCAGCTGATTTTTTTTCCAGTTAACAAATTCTTATGAAGATTGGAGATTTGGGCCACAAAGAACAACAGAGGTTGATATTATGGACTGTGACATCAATCTCAGATAACCCATTTCATCTCCTTTGCATGTATTTATTTTTCTATGCTTTGGTTGTTTAGACTGACATGACTTTAAGAGAAACATTTTATCTCATTCATATACGGCCCCTGGTGTGTTCCCAGTTGGAGAGTAAAGCTCAACTGTAAGTTCAAGTACAGTATCAGGTATCAATAGTGCTAAGATTGGACATAGCTTGCTTGCATCTGAGAAATTACTGTGAAAAATTTCAAGGTCCCTGGGGAAAATCTCCAATAGAGATGTTATTTTGAATAAGGTATTTACCCTGAGAAGAACATATTTGTCTCTAAATGAGTCTTTATTTACAGATCCGAAAATGAATACAAAATGGATGAACTTTATTTTTGCCTGAACGTTATTTGTATATTGAACAAAGTGGTGTTTTCAGCACTCAAATTAGCACTGCAGAGTACTGTTTATTAAATTGGAAATGTCCATGATAAAAGCTGTTAACTGAAGTCATTGGCTAAAGTGGAAAGGCCAGAAAATTCACATCTCTCTGATTGGAGTTAAAAGTTCTTAAAAATTGTGTGAAAGTGTAATATTTTCTTATGAAAATAAACAAATAGGCATATTTCTTGCCGTAGTGCTATGGAAATAAAAAAAAAAAAAGGAGGAGGAAATAGAAGGTAGGACTATAGAGCAAGAGCAGAACTGCAGAGAACTTCACCTTTGCTTGTTGTCTTTGCTTTTTAGTGTTTTGAAGAAGTTTTTTGAGCGTTACATCTGAGATTTTTGTGAAATAATTAGACTGATAGTTCTGGTTTCTAATGTGCAGTAAATAAATCTGCAGAAATAAATCTGCAAAAGCTATTGGGCAAATTCTGCTGAGTCTTTCACCCGATCAGCACCACTGATCATTAATCACTCATTATAAGCTTTAATAGACTAAGCGTTTTAAAGACATCTGCTGAGTCTCAGAGGATCAAGTGCAGACCTTGTATTTCAGAGATTTCTGTGTTATAGCAGCAATGATATTGGGAGAGAAGACCCAGCAATAAACCTTTGCCTCACCCTCTGGATCCAGAGAGGCCTGCCACGCTTCAAGAGAGTTCAATTGCACAAGTTAGTTATAACTGGAAGCTGAAGAAGTTAAACTCACTGTGTATTAACATGTCTTCTTAGGTACAGTGATTGTCGCCACTGTTGCCTGCTCAGGCAGTGAGCATATAAAGAAAGATCTGGTTTGCATTTATTGAGTGTGTGAATAAAACACAGTTTTGTCCTGAACAACACGTCATGCATACCTGAAAATCACTATAGCTAACTGCCTTTCTGTTTATTTAGTTTGTCTCATTCAGTCACTCAAGCACATAGTTTGGTGAAAGCTGTTGTTGCACATCTTGCACAAAAGACATACAATTAGTTAGATTTTTCTCACAGTGACATTTTAAGGAGGTACTGTGCCAGACTTGAAAGCTAATTCGGAGTTACATTAGTGACTGACAGATATTGGTCTGTAGATACACCTTTGCACTTTTTACCTGTTCATATGCAGTTATTTTTGCCACTGGATACTTTATGGTGAGGTGGTAGCTTCTGAGATTGTACAAGGAAACACAGTGAAAAGGGGCTATTGATTTGAAAAGGGATCATGAGGGCATGCAAGCTCTTGGTTATGGCTATAGGTCTTCCAAACAGATAGCAACAGGGAATGGCAGGCTATAGAGTCACAGGATGTTTTTGCCCATGTCATGTTATGGATGGAACCTAGAACCATAGAATCTCCCGAGTTGGAAGGGTCCCATAATGATCATCAAGTCCAACTTCTGGCTCCACACAGGGCCAGACAAATCAGAGCATGGGACTGAGTGCATCGTCCAGATGCTTCTTGAGCTCAGTCAAGCTCAGTGCTGTGACCACATCCCTGGGGATCCTGTGCCAGTGCCTGACCACCCTCTCAGTAAAGAACCTCTTGCTTATGTCCAAACCAAACCTCCCCTGTTGCAGCTTCATACCATTCCCTTCTGAAGAGCAACAGTTCTTGGGCTAAACACCTGTTCTCTGACTCACATATTCACTGTCTAGCACAAAGGGTGCAGTCAGATTCAGTACCTGATGTGGCCTGGTGCAACTGTATCTTGTTATCATTGTTTGAATGTGCTTTTCCTAAAATGTGTGAAACCAGGGTGAATTCTGTCTTTTCCCACTTTCTTAGGAAGCACCCCAATTACCAGGCTATGTAGCATGAGCATAGTGCAAGTTGTCTTTCCATTTTCTAAAAACAGCAAAGCAGCAGCCGAAAGCTGGGTGTCCTTGCTGTTAAGTGGAAGACTCACTTTCCTGCTGTACAAGTGATATTGAAGAGGGTCATCAAGGGTGGAGACAGCTGGAGATCCACCTTGGAAAACCCTTCAACCTGGGGTAACGGGTTGAGATACCCACCTACAAAGTGGGAGACACAGCTGTAACTATTCACATCAGATTTAGAACAGACTGGTGGGATAAGCTTTTTCCACACAGATTGGAAACTGGGGGGGCTCAGGGCTCAGTGCTCAGCCTGAAAGTCCTTGTTACTGGGATATTCCCAGGTCTACGATGTGACTCCTCACTGCTGGAAAGCAGAGAAGGTCTCTGCAACATGGTGGGTTAGGTGCATGGGGATGTCACTCATGCAGAAGAGAGCCTTGGACATCCTACCCCCACGTGAGTGCTCTAGTATGTGGGTATGGGGGAAAATGTCAGCTGCATGGTTACTGCTTATTTCCTGTGTTTTCTTTGCAATACTTGAACAAAATGTCTCACACTATGTCAATTTTTTCATATGAGATGATTTTTCTGCCTGGCTTTTTGTATTGTTAGGGAAAAAAGTCAATAAAATAAATACTTCTTTTAAAATTGCATGTAACCCAGGCTGATTCCCCTTCCAACTCCCCCTCCGGCATTTCTCAGTTTTGTACTGAAGACATCAATTACTCTTCCAGTCCTTTCAGGTCTGGAATAAAGCCAAGAAAATTAATGAGAAGGTAAACAGAGGTGAAGAAAAGTAGAGATATATGATCGGGGACATAAAGCAGGTTCCTGGCAGAATGTGGACTCGAGTCCTCATGCTTTCCACATAATCCAAGCTTTCCTTAAAAGGGAAACTGAAGGAAATAGGTCAACTCAAATAACATTAAATCATGCTGGATGAAAATCTATCTCCCTCGTGTCTAAGCTGTGAGATGACCCATGGTTTTTGAACCTAATTTTGCTGATGAGTATCTGTGAGGTGTGAGGAGTATATCTAGGATTTTTCTAACACCTTTCTCACTATATCTGCTCTCAGCTGTTCTGTTTGTTTTTATTTTTTTAATGGAAACTTGAGTCTTTGCCACTTTTTTGTCCTATCCTCCCTGGTTTAATGGGATTTTCCTTCTCTTTCTGCTTTTTGGCCTCTTTTCATTTTATGAGAATTTTATTATCCTGTTCATATAGTTTCAACACTTTCTCGCCTTCTCTCTCACAAGAAAAGAAAATGATAGCCTTATGCTATAGCATTCTGAAATGAAACTCTAGTGTAACACTTCTGTTTCAAATCGCTCCTGGGGAGAGAAAGGCATTATTATTTTATTTTAGGTTTTCAGAGTTTTTTGTTTGTTTGTTTGGTTGGTTGGGTTTTTTTTTGGTTTTTTTTTTTTTCCCCATATGTGGTTTATGTTCCTGTACTGGAGTTCTGATTTCTGACATGGGTACACTAGAAAAATATTTATTTGATAAGTACTTAACAAACATCAAGTTTCTTTCCTAACGGACTTGATGTAATGGCATCTTTTACAGGAGGAGCCCTGGAAAAGATGGTAGAGGTTAGGCTGAATGACAGAAAGGTGAGAAGGGGTTTGATTTGTTCTTAGAGAAATGGTCAAGAGAGGGAGCTGTAAGATGGGAAGAAATACTGAATATAAGTACTTTGTTTCTGAAACTGGTCTGTAGATGTGTTACAGACTCTCACAACAAATGCTGGTTTCAGTGCAGGCAGCAAAACTGCTCTAGATGAAAAGTGATTTTTTTTTTCCATTTCTTCTGGGCTATTTTGTGCAGCTATATTAATGTTCTGAAATAGAACAGAGTGTCCTGTTAACAGAGAATAAGAAAATGGAAAATAGCACTGAACATTCATAGAAATCTGAAAGTGAAATGCCTGTTTAAAGTTAAATCTTAGACCTACTGCAATATCTTACTGTTCTCAGCATTATTTTTGTTTGCATTATACTATCACCACACCTGCTAAGGACAAATAAGTTTGCCCTAAAGTTTTACACAGATAATAAATCCAGGTCTGATTCGGCCTTCCCAAAATACCATGATTTGGAGAGAGGGGCTTTGAGCAGATGACCCTTAACTTCCCCGAAGTTTAGCACAAAGGAGTTGAGTCCATACTACCTGTCCGATGTGCTTTCTGAAAGCAGATGGCATGTTTAGCTACTTCTTGCATATTCCCATTGTCTTAAACGTCTTTACCCCACATCTCCCAGCCAATTCCGGGCTCTCAGCTGAGGACCCCGTTTCCCTGTGCACTGTAGTGGGAGCATGACCTGCTGCTGGCATCAGAGAAGGGGCAGCAGGAAGGATGCGAAAGAGAACAGTGTTATGAGTGATGTCCCTTTGTATCCTGGATAAATCGGGTCTGGGGTCCCAGCTTAGGTCTCATGTGGGTGAGTCAGATGGTGGACAGAAGCACTGTGATAGTGCCAGTGCCAGCAACTGTAAAACTATGTTAAGTCCATCAGTCAATCTCTGACATAGCCCAAAAAGACTGACGGTAATCTACTGTCACCGAAACAAACCAAACCCCAAACCCAGACATTAAGGAGAAGCGGTAGCAGTAACAACAGAATTTGGTCTGCCTCTGCAAAGCAGTACTGGCATAGAGGGTGGAGGATTTTTCCAGGTAAAATGACGGAAACATGCTTTGGATCTCAGCAGTGAGGAACCCTGCAGTCCCTTCGCGCTGATGGGAGATTTTGTCCTCCTGCTCTGAGAGCACATTTAAATGTTTCGCTGCGTTCCCGGGGCACGAAGACCTGTTCGGCAGCTGCTCTATGAGAACTGCCATTCCACTTACGTCCCTGTGACAGCCGGCAGGGAGGCAAACCGTCCGAAGGGGGCCGTTTCCTTACAAATGGAGCACGTTCTCGTGTTTCGTGTGAGCTCCGGGGTAAATGCGCTTCCCTGGCACTGGTTGTCAGGGTGCTTTCCGGTGAGTGTCGCGCCATGGTTCGATGTACTGAAATTCCCGTTGAGACGCGTTCGAAGAGGGCGCTGCTATGACGCGACGTGAGGAGCTGTCCCGCGAGCCCGGCACTGGTCACCAGGTGGCACCCACGGACCGCGCAAACCCGCCCTCTGCCCGTCCCGGGGCCACGGGTGCCCTCAGGGCCCGGCGTGACACCAAGGGAATCTCATTCCGTGTCTCGAATAGAAATGCAATTATCCTCGCTACCCGCATTTGCATAACGCCACACGTGTCCCCGTATGCTGTCTGCTCCCTTAGCAGCTACCTGAAATGTGTGCTACGGGCTTGGGGAAGAGTGGCTGGATGGCTGCCAGGAGGAGAAGGACCTGGCGGTGTTGGTTGACTTGCAATTGAATATGAGCCAGCAGTCTTCCCAGGTGGCCAAGAAGGCCAATGGAAGAGTGGCTTGTATCAAAGCCAGTGTGACCAGCAGGTCTAGGAAGGTGATTGTGCCCCTGTACCTGGCATTGGTGAGGCTGCACATCAAGTGCCGTGTCCAGTTCTGGGCCCCTCACTACAAGGACATCGAGGCCCTGGAGCATGTTCAGAGAAGGGCAACCAGGCTGGTGAAGGGTCCAGAGGGCAAATCTCATGAGGAGCAGCTGAGGGAACTGGGGTTAGGCTGGAGAAGAAGAGGCTGAGGGGAGACCTTATTGCTGCCTATAAGGAGGTTGTAGAAAGGTGGGTGACAGTCTCTTCTGCCTAGTGACAGGTGATAGGACAAGGGGAAATGGCCTCAAACTGTACCACGGCAGGTTTAGATTGGATGTTGGGAAGAAAATCTTCACTGAAAGAGTTGTTGAGATGTGGCACAGGCTGCCCAGGGAGGTGTTTGAGTCACCACCCCAGATGTGTTTAGCAGACGGGTACATGAGGTGCTCAGGGATGTGGTTTAGGAGAGGACAGGTACTGTTGGCCTT
The DNA here is from genome assembly GCA_013399135.1 of Heliornis fulica. Taxonomy (NCBI): domain Eukaryota; kingdom Metazoa; phylum Chordata; class Aves; order Gruiformes; family Heliornithidae; genus Heliornis; species Heliornis fulica. Next base: position 120,533 of record VXBZ01005878.1, on the reverse strand, counting down.
GATGATCTTAAAGGTCTTTTCCAACTTAGACATTCTGTGATTCTGTGATCCTCCAGTGTGGTACACAGATTAACAGATCAAAGTTACGCCTGTTGGGGGTTTCTTACATCTTCCTCACTAGTAAACAATGGAGTGGACAAACAACTACAGTGAGTTTCAGAAGCAGCCAGCTTGCCCAAAAACCTGCAGCCAGCTTACCACAAAACCTTCCCCTCATCCTTGAAAACAAAACCCCAAAACCCTTCCCAAAGTGGGGAGGAAGGCTACACCTCTGGCTTGCTTTGAGAAATACATTCTGGCAATGAAAAGTTATAGGAACCAGCTTTTCCACCAATTACCACATAATCCTTTATCATTCACAGTCTTTATTAACTAAGATCACCTCTTCAGCCTGGATTTTTTTTTTTTAGTTTTTTTTTTTTTTACCCTGCAGAGGCAATAAATTGCTGGATATACACAATGTTATGTATCATTTTGCTGATACTAGGAAAGATTTATAAAGGAGGATATTCCCAATGTACATTCTCCCATGTCAGATTGTTTGAAGCTTTCTCACAGTGTGTTGGTGGCCTAAAGAATGCTTATGAAAATAATAGACTTTGGTAGAATTAAATGTGTGTTGAGGCCTTAAATACGCACTAAGGCTTTTCATCAGTGATTTGTACAACTAAGCCAGTACCTACACATGATAGCAGCTAGTGCTTTCATGGTATTTCACTGGTAATTTTGTGAGGAGATTTTCCTAGGCAATAAAAATATCATAACCTGTACATTACAGTCTCTCAGGTATGATTTTTGAATGAGTAGAACTAGAGAGTGGTTGAGAGGGTCACCAAGCCTTCTGCCCTTTCACCTTTGGATTCCTGCTGTGAGAGGACAGAGGGTCTGGCAGCAGCATGATGCTTGCTCCTAGCAGTCCAGGCATTGGGCTGAGGCAGCAGTTGAGCTCTGCAGCTGCAGTGTCAGGCACAGACTTACACACGCATCTACACCGAGCATATTTCCAGCCATGTTGACATTGGCTACCAATCTGATCAGCCCATTGTGGCACCAGGGTACACCTGTCCATCAATTTCAGGTACTGTTGTCCACCGTGGATGCCTTTGCCAAAGCTTAACATGCTCAGTTCTTGTCTGCATTGTCCAGTTTGCTGTGGCTCACCACTCTTACCTTTGTTACATCATGCTCTGCTCATGGCCCACACAAAGCCGTCATGTTCCTATTTCATCTGAACAATGAAGCAAGGTAGGTTTTGAAGCAGTAGGTCACATCACTTCTGAGTTTATAAAACATGTTCTTACATTGAAGTGCTTCACATATATCAATAACATTTTTTGAGATATTATTGGGGGTTTTCTGTTCTGATGTATGGACTGTGACTTATCATGACCATAAGTATCTTTAAAGGAATGTCTGCAGGGGTGTACATTTAACAGAGGAACAGTTATGGCAAGAGAGAAAGAGTGGAGGTCAGCTTACCTGTTCATACTAGGAAGCCCTCTAGCCTGGGAAGAAGTAATGAACAGGGCAATACTGAAGATAACCGGTCTGAATATGAATGCAAAACTTAAATGATTGCTACTATTATTTATTTCCATCTCCGTTTGCCTTCTTTCCTCAAGTTTTTGAGAATGCAACTTATAAGAGGTTTTGCTGAATATATCAATTGACTCTGCAGCTCCACTCCTGAATTCTTTCTCACAACATATTTGCAATCTTGGCCCATGCTCACGCTATGAATCTTTAACAGTCATAAAGATCTCACTCAACAGGTATGATATGAGCTTGGGACTTCATTTATCAATTTGCTAATTTTGATACATGGAAAATATGACAAGTTAAGATTTCTTTATATTGTTTTAATAGTCAGCAGAGTAAAGAGGTTGTACTCCTGGCTGTTTCATAACACCGTTTGGATAGGATATGGAATTTTTTCATCGTGGCCATGTGCCAGCAGTGGCATTGGAACTCTGAGTTGCTAACTTAAACCTCAGAGTTTCTGGGAGTAATGTGGATGTTATTTGCATTTATTCCTCAAGTATGAATTATCAATTTGGATTTTTGCTTTCAAATGTCCAGTGTGCTGTATTTTGTTTATATGAGAAGATGGTAATCAAACATTTGTGTGTCTAGTAAACTTATCTGTGGCTGGGAAATATCCAATTTACTGGCAGAGAGCAGATAGACATTTCCTTAGTTTCATGGTTGTATTACCATAACCTCTGGAAGTATTTGAGGTGGTCAAGATGAAATTTGGGTCAGGGATTGAAACACCTTCAGCAGTTTTATCATATCCTAAGGAAGACAACAACACCTCTTGTGACATCCTCATGTACCATTGAGAGAATGTGGCTTGCTCTGAGTAATTTGGGAGAGAACAGGGTTTCATTTTCAAGAAAACTAGGAAGAAGAGTTACTCATTCAGAGCAAGGAAGACTACTTCAGTTTCTGTCCCCTCAGGGTTTTTCCAGCAGAACACTTCCCAATCTGCTGAATCTAGACATGGTTTATGAAACACACAATATAATGAATGAAGTAATGCAAACCCCAAGATTAGCTCCATTCATGACTCAACAGCAATTCAACCTAGTATAGTAAAAAGCTCAGCATAGGAGACTCTGAGACTTTCTACTGGTATGGTAGAAACAGAGTACAAGTCCCAGTCTATTCCCCTCTAGTGTGTGACTAGATAACAGAAAACACATGGTAACCCCAGCACATCTTCCTTTGTCTGAGCTGGAGGTACCTTCAGTGGTGCAGACTTCTTTGGGCTATATCTGACCCTTGAAGTGTATCAGAGGGAAAACAAAGGGGATGCCAACCCGGGTCAGACATTTTGAGCAACTGATTTCCCACTATTTGTTACAAATTTTGAAAATTATAGATTATAAACCAGAAAACATTCCAGGTCAGTCAGGCTTTCACGTAGATAAACTATGTATTCTGAGCCTTAAACTTTTTTTGTTCCTCTTAAATTATACATAATAGAAAACTAGTAATTTCAGTTTAGGAGAGCATAGCTGTGTGTCTTCTGAAGACCTACAGCACAGGACAGTGCTTTTTAAGGATCCACAAATGGGTAGGCTGCAGCAGCCTGGTCCTGTACATTGAAATACTCATATAAGCCCTTTAGCTACATGGCATTGTTTTATTTTTGTGTTTCATAGCTATGTACCTTCAGCTGTTAAATCAAAATCTTAGTGGAATCATTGAATGTGAACACATGTAAAGTCAATTTTAATTTTGCAAGGCCAGTACTCAGCAAACCTTTATTTGCGCTGATTGCCCATAGTAGTGCCAGGGTAGAAAGTTGAATTGAGATGTTAAGTAAGTAATTCATTTTAATTTAGATAATTTTATAAACCAAGGGAAGATTGTAAGGCTACCAAGAATTAAAACATATGCCTCTGCACACAGAAAGAAGTTCATTTTCTTTTTCCTTAAAGTGAGACATAACACTATGGAGGTGATGATCCAGTAATTTAAAAAAAACGAGGGCCTCTTATATGAACTTTTAATTTACAGTGGACTTAAGAAAATGATAATAATTAAATTTTTTCTTCATTAAGAAAATGGGAGGCAATACTGTTTGCTTGAGAAATGGTTCTAGAAGCTTTTCTTCTACACAGATGACAAATAAGCATGTTGTTTGTGGAAATAAGCAACAGTTTCCAGGACAGTTACACATGTGGAGAAACAAAAAAGGGCTTTCTAAAATTTCCTGGATTATGTACAGTGCCTTACTTAGACAAAATCCGGTTAGTTAATCATGCCTCGACTGAATAATGTATGGACAAAAGTGTGCATCCCTTACTTGACATAACAAAACAGGCAAGGATTATTCAGCTCCAATTTTCACTTTTAATTAGCACATAACTATTTTTTTCCACAGTGAGATGTACATATTTTTTAATGACTCATTGAATTTTTACCTTTTGTATCTGTATCTGTATCAAACCTAAAGACCATAGTAACAGTTTCAGAAGACTGAACTTTAGAACTATTTAAGCTAATGTAGATGTATAATAAAAATTTTGTGCCTTTGCTCAAAGATGCACAAACCACTTTAATGTACTATCATCAGCGAATTAACATCTATTTTGAATTTATCCTGTCTACTGAGTTTTTCATATTCTAATTAGAATGAGGAGTTTGCTACAGAATACAATTGAGGCATCAGAAATGTGATTGAAAGAGAATTAAATTTGAAAGGACTGTGTGATGTGGTAACAATTGAATGCTTTGAATATTACCTCTTTCAGGTGAAATATCATACTTATGTGTTCAAAATAAGGAAGCAAATTATTTTACAAGACAAACTAACGACCTGGCACTGGTCATAGGCATTCTTTTACTTTTCTGAAGTCATGCAAGCAGGTTTGCCAGTCCTCATGTAAGGCTGAGAAAAATCTAGTTGTGAGGTACAGCTTTTGCATGAGTTTGACTCGATTAATGGAGCTAGTGAAAATTGTGATTTAAAAAAAAAAAATCAAATCTCTCCAGTCACACCCTATTGAAGAGGAAAAGGTGTTTTTGTAGAAGCTAAAACATTTTAGTTTAAAACATTCAGGATCATATTTTCCACATTGCGAAGTCCTCTTTACTTTCAGGTGGTTCAACCTGTGTTTTGATACCAAATCCCAGCTGTCATAGTGGTCAATAAGGTAGGCCCAACTCCTGTCATCAGTGCTCTCAGTTGGTTTGTAGCTCTCCCTGATTTAAGTGAATTGGTCTCAGTCTCAGGAAGGTGTTACATAGAGTCAAATGAAGGACTATGAGTGTCATGGATTTAGCTAAACCATGCATGCTGCACTGTTACATCTCTTAGAACTTTTTTTTTTTGTTCTGCTTCATCTTATTTATTTATTGTCTGGAACAGATTTAAACAAAAAGTCCTGTCAGCTTGGAATATCATAATCCCATTTTGACATCAACTTTTTGCCAAAAAAAAGTTGCCAAAGCAGTTTCTTGAGGGAAGAGGAGTGAAATGAAGTCTGCATCTCTCTCAGTTGTAACCTCTCTTATGTTACTTCACATTACTTTCTTCTATATTGTAATTTAGCACCTTTAGAATATTCCTGGTATCCTGTACTTTCAGAAATCACATCCAGACACTGTTGCCTCTTGACTTGGAGTGGAGCTAAGAGCAAATGTCTTGCACTTCTTCTTCTATTATATTGCTATAAATCCTTACACCAAGAAAACCTACTGAAGAAGTGCTATCTTTGATATGGTGAATACTTATAAATTTGTTTAAAAATATTTTTTATCTTTCATATTGTTATCCTATGTGCAATTTTTTTAGTGGGATTTTTTTTTTTTGTTGTTGTTGTTCTGTTTTTTCCCCCCCTTCTTTTGTTTTGGTTTGTTTCTTCTGGTTGCTTACATTTCAATCCTGCATATTCCTTTTATAATTAAGTATTTAAAATTGCAATAGTGATTTCTGTAGGTGTATAAATTACCGCATGTGATAATGATAATAATCTGTTGTTGCTTATATTACTTGTTTCGGACTCATTCATCTTTGGTGATAGACAAATAATACTGCAATTTCTATGTGTGTAAGAGTCAAAATCAGAAAATGTTTTTCGCTAAGCAAATTTTAAATCATTTTAACAATGGAGGATGATATTTTCCTCTAATGCTGCACATATTTTGTTCAATACAATAGACTGTAGACTCAGATCTGAAAATCTATTAAATATGTTATATTTAAGGACTAAACAGTTTTTCATGTTGAAAACTCTGCAGATAAGCCTTGATACAATTTGCATGTGTGTGTGCATATACATAAAAATCAGATCCACTAATTGATGCCACAGAAAAGTATCAGGAAATTAATTAAGAAAAAGACCCCAGTTATTCACCAAAGTTCTTATGTACAAATTATTAACTCCCGTTTATAGGAAACTACATACTAGAACTACTGAAAAAAAACACAATGTTCACTTTCATCCTCCATAAAAACTTAAAGCGAATTCCCCGACAGTTCTTTCCCAAATGGGATCACACACACAAAAAAAAAAAAAAATCTTAAGTTTGTTTTCAGATGTGTTCTTTCCCAAAGAATTATACTAGTTTAAATACAGGAAAGATTCCTTGGAAGTTTCCAAGTCTCTGCTAACACTCTGAGTCAGATGTCTGCTGGTTGTGTTGTGCCAGATTTGACGTCAAACAATAATCCAATGGGGTTTTCCATTTGCCTTCGTAATGGAGACTCAACGGGATCTTACTCTGTAAAATAACTGGATTTTGTCTGAATCACAAAGATTAGCATTAAAAATCCTATTTTATTAACTTGTTTGTTAAAACACATTTTTAAAGGCTCAAAATGTTGCACAAAAGGAAGACATTAAGCCTGGATGTACAACAGTACTCATTCTGAAATGCATGACAGCTTTAGTGCAATGCAAAGTCACTCCTATGGTTAGCCTGGATGAGACTTTGTGGCAACGGCAAGCACCGATTACTCCTCTCTTTAAAATTGGGTACATCTGCTCTCCAAGATCATGGCGTGCTGTTACAAGTACAGTTGTTATAGCTGGTTGGAAATTTACTGAGGAAGCAAGAAAATGTTGCCTCATGGCTGGGTTTGGCAGTTCCTCCCTGCAGCTGAGGGCATAGGGAGCTCCATGGCCTTGGCCGTGGGTGGCCTGTTAGCAAGTCTCTGCACCCAGCAGCCTTGGGTGACCCCTGCAGCTGTTACATGAAACATATTTGTGTCAGTTTTACTGAGTTGCTAAAGGATTTTGGGAGCTTCCAGTTCTTGAGGATTTTGGGGTTGGTTGTATTTATTTTTTCTTTAGATTTTTTTTTCCCTATTTGGGCTGAAACCAATTTCAGGAACTCTCATTTTCCCACAGGCTGGGAATCCAGCTTCTTTGGCTGTGTTCTTAGCAGACTCTGTTTACCTGTCTCCTACACTACCATACATTCCTGAGCGGAGCTGTTGTGTTCAGCTGCAAGTGAAGAAATTAAGCTGTAGACACAAGAGTCTGACTTTGACGCATTCCCCTTTTTGCCCATTCTTCAGTAAGTAATCCTTTCCAATACACAGAGTTAAGTTCATTCTTGCAAGTTTATTAAGCGTCATGCCAGAAGTTCATGCCAGCTTCTCCCTGGCCCTTCTGCTCCATGTCCTGGGAGGGTCTAGGCTTTGAGGTTTCTGGTTACTAAGCCGTGCAAGTGTTACATTCCTTGCAGAAAGCATGTGACTTCTGTGCCTAAGTAAGACCTCTCAAGAAGGGCTCACTGTATGAAGACAGACTTTGACCTATAATCAGGGAACAAGTCAAATGGTCTCCAGCTGAGGAATGGCCAAAGCACATCCAGCAGGGCTTCCTCTGCTGTCTACACTGGGCTAAGATCAACCAGTGTGGATAAGACCAAGGAAAGAAAGCGTTATGAGGAGCTGAAGGATGATGGTAGAGAAGCAGTTTAGTGACAGTCAAGAACACTGGAATTCTGTAGTTAAGTGAAACGATGAAAGCCCTAAGTAACTTCAAAGGTCTCTTTAGAGTGGGCTTAGAAGTGTGTCATAAGAGGAAGAAATTCAGGAGCAGAGATGAAAATAGTAGCTGAATAGTTGAGAATTGCTACATTTAGCCCAATCCTGTGGGAAACAGCAGAGTAATAGGAATATGGATTTTTAAGTCATGGTTAATATGTTACGCGTATAATGTGAAGTTTGACTTCACATGAGAAAAGTAGATTTCTTCTCAGTTGGGAGCCAGGGAAAAGTCTTAGCTGCTGCCTTTATCACGGTGTTCTGAAAAAATAATCTCAGGCACTTTCTATTACCGCTGCTGTCTGGTTTACAGGGACAAATCTGGTAGTTCGCAGTGACTGGCCTCTCATGTCTCCATGCCTATGGCATCCTGCCATGCCCAGACAGAATAAAGGTATTTTGCTTACAATTTTTTTTCTTTCCAGATAAGGAAAAGTAACCCAACTTTTCTCTGCATTCTTGGCAGCTGATAGTTGAGAATTTTGTATGAAAAAGAAACTGAAAATGATTGAGGGGATTATTGGGTGAAGAAATTTCCAATGTCTGTGTTAGCAACCTACCAGCTCCCTCCTTTTCTCAATAACATTTCAATTATAAACAGTATAAATAGATCCTTTGTCTTGTAACACCCACAGTTGTAAAATAAACACAGAGGAACACAAAAGTGAGGTGAAATCAGTGAGATTCTTCATGGCATGAATCATGTTGAATTTGGCTCTCTTCCAAATGTACATACTAGTGGAGAAGTCTGTCACCTGAATAAGATTAAATAGTGCTGTAATATGTGATAGCAGGGGAAGCAGTATAAAAGCAATAGGTTGAACATAGAGCATATTTTCACTTGGTTGTGGTTTGCTTTATTGTGAGTCAACTTGTCAGAGATCTTATGAGGTAATCCACTGGGGAACAGTGATGTCTGGAACTGCTCCCTCCTGCCATGCTCCCACTTGAGGAACAGCCAAGTGAAAGACAGGCATGATGCAAGTTCACAGGGCTGCTTATAAAGTTGTGTTCCTAGAAAGGAACAGTGTGAGCACAGGCAGCCAGGATGGGTCCAGGTCTAGTCTGTGTGTGCAACAGTCGTGTGTGCAACAAAAGCGACGTTAGGGACAGCCACTGATAACATTTACACTTAGGAAAATTATGATGGTTGCACTAATCCAGGACTGGTAATGCAGGGTGAGCTGGTGTCCACCCAGCTCTTACTCCTGTGCTCTGCACATGCCTGTGCATCTACCTCTCATTGCTCTGCTACCAGAGTGTGCAGACAGACAACAACTTGTACGTGACAGGAGGACTGAGACACTGTAGAAGACCATAGTACACCCCAGAACAGAAACAGACCCTATCACAGGCTTCCTAGGTTCACTGGTATAATTCAACTTGGCTCCCCTGGCAAAATGCAGTGGGACAGGACAGCTCTGCTTTGGAGAGTTACACAAGGATAAATGCATGCAAAGTTTATGAACCACACAGATGACATGGTATGGAAAGCCATGCAGTTGACATTGTGAAAGCAAAAAGTCTTGGAGAGAATGGCCTTTAATATGTTCTCAAACATGCGCATACACATACATTTACATATACATACCTATACATATGTTTTACATAAGGAGGACCGAAGAAGAGAAATTACTCTTAGCAGGCATGATACTAAACAGAACGTTGAAATTCCAAAGATTTTGTTTGCTTTACACAGTGAAAGATTTCAGAAGATGGTTTTTACATAATAAAAATCTATGTCAGGAAGCACTAAACAAAATTGCATAGGTTAATCCCTTCGATCCTAAACATATGAGGAAATTCAGCTTTTAGAGTTATATGCTCTATCTATTCCAGTTTTACAGTAAGTCATACTACTTAAATAGAAAGATGGCGTTTGGGGAAACATCTGTACTTACTGCTTCTTCTGTCATCTTTTGGACCCATGTTTTAATTATGTACCAGTAATACTAGTATAGCAAAACAACTTAGGAAATAGAAAAACTACCTATTGTAGTTCCTGTATTTTATTTCCACATCTTACATGCTATTCTTGTAGAAAAGGGAAGAAAATAGAAGTTCTACTGCATTCCCAGGATTATATTAATTGTTCCCACGTACTTAGTCTTGCCTTGTTTATTGAGAGGAAATTGGCACACAGCATGGCTGCATGAGTCACAAACATCTGTCTTTGAGTGTGTCCTATTTGATTAATAGAAGTCTAGAGCCACTTTGGCCTTGCTTCATACTAGGGCCCCCAAACAGCATGAGTACTTCTGTACTTCATAGGTTGTCTGGAGGTGACGAATTTTCCCCACTTTTGCTATATTTGAAAGTGTTTATCTTTTCAGGCATGAAATTCAATGTGTTTTGTTCTTTTTTTTTTTTTTTTTTTCTTGCTTACTGATACAATTAAAGTCTGCCTCTGATGGTAAATGCAGTCTTAAAAAACCCATGAGGATAATAGAAACTGAAGCAAGGGATAGAATCTCTGTCATTAGCTTGACACATTTTCCATGTGGTTTAGTCATAAATTCTTAAAAAAAACTTACAGCGCTTCTCCACTTGGATAAATGAAAGTCAGTAGCAGAAGCCTTTAATTCTTCTGGATTCCAGGCAATAGGACTTTTCAAGGAATGGCTTGACTTGGTTGAAAGAGAAAGATTGTTCCTGGTGTGCCAAACTGCAAGTGTCATGTCTGGGGAGGGTGGTGATTGCTCCATTGTGTCCTACTGCACTGTCATCAGTGTAAAATTAGTAATATGGCTTTTGGCTCTTGTTGTAGCTCTGCTTAGATAAAGAGCTTTTTGAGATTTTTTTGTCTTTTTAAATCATATCCATCTATTCTAGCAGAAATGAGGGTCAGTTTACTGCTGAAAGCCTCTGCAGTGTTTAATTCCTTGAACTTTCCCCCCTTTGCCCCCCTTACTCTATGACCAGCACACACTTCTAGTAAAACAGTGCTGTCTGAGCATAAGCTCTTCTCCCAAAGACAAACCTGTAATTATTTGTAAATCATCTCTTATTGTATTTTATTTTTCTGTTGTAGTTTGAAGGCAAAAGTAGAGGCCAGGAGCTATTTTATTTTATTATTTTTTTTTTAAGGAATAAATATTGTATATTTCTTGCCTCATAGAGTAAGTCCCAGAGAGAAAGCAGAAAGCACAGGAGGAATGTGAAGGGCAGGTCTCTATCACTGAGAAGTTTCTGCACATACCTTTTTTTCTGAAGGAGACAGTGGATTGACATTAGGAAGCCTAATCGTGTCCCTGAAAAGGGAATGGGTCCTGTGCTGCTTCTTGTAGAATACTGGTTTCTCTGAAAGAGATGGGAAAATGTGTGTTGTTTCAGTCTGCAGCTGCTATCTTATGAGCTGTTTTCCCTCTACTGAAGTGGGGAAAAAAAAAATCTTAGTGACTATCCCCAAACTGAGTAGTTCTGAATATCTACATCAGTAATATATATTAAATGTCAAAGAACTTGACATTTGACAATGTTTCCAGAATGGGTAACTTAACACAACCAAATATCCTATGTTCTCCTCTACTTGAAAGGAAGAAAATTAAAATACAAAAGCAAGTTTATTTGCTCAGAAAAACATGTTCATGACTGTCACCATTAATCACTTGATGTGGAGTGAGGTGGTTTGGGAATAGAAACCAAATATAATGGGGAATGAGAGTGACCTACTCAGGTGACCTAAGTAGAGTACTTGCATGTACATGTTTCATTGCACTCTGTCATAAATTTTACTTTTTGCTTCCCATACATTAATACCACACTGCAAGGAAACATTTGTTTTCCTGCACCTCTCTCAGTTATATTAGATTCTGTCCAGCGAAAATCACACAGCTTTGTTTTCTACTAAGCTATAGGGATTGGTACCATTTGCAGCCTTGCCTACCTGATGACTTCTCAGTTTAGTTCATTGAGTTTTTCAAGATTATTTTTTTAAAACCGTAATTCCGGGCTTAAACAGGATAGGAGGTGAAAGGAAGACACTGGCAGCACCTCTGTGGTGTGGATGACTGTGTGAAGCTATCGAACCCCTGAAACCAGGGCTCGACATAATCAGTCAAGGCTCATATGGTAGGGTAATGAGGAAACCCAGTACAGATCCACTATGTACCTCAAGAGGTTTCTGTTCTGCAAAAATGCACACGTGCATATTCAAGAATACCCTCCCCAATAAACATGTAATCAGAGAAACAGTTATTTCCAGTTCTACTCTCAAGACTAATTGAAAATAATTCTGTTAATAGGCCTCTCCATTTTCTTTTTCTTTTCATTTTCTTTTCCAAAGTTTAAACTGCTTTTTCACAAGTGTTCAGTCAGTTACCCGGAGAAGGTCTAATGCATCAAATCTTCTCAGCAACCATTTGTCTTTTTCTGAAAAATAAACATTTTGGCTCTTTGGTAAGAATTAAGAATTTGGTAAGAATTAAGATTTGGCCATTGATCCAACAGTGTGACTAGGGTCATAAACAAGCACTGAAATGAGCATATGGTCCCAGCAAGAAAGCTGCTTTAGAGAACACAGACCAATGGCTCCTTGCTTGAGATAACATAGGAGCCTCTAATTTCTCCAGGTATCAAAACTGGAAAATAAGGGCTGTTGCTTTAAAAATTTTACTTGTGTTTGCTCCAAATCATCAACAGGAAATTCACTGGGCTGCTGAAGACCTGTAGTAGACATCCAGTATGTTAGCAATGATGGTATCCAAAGGGGAAGTTGTGCCAAAAATGGCTTGCCAGAAGGCAGTTTCTGTAAATCATTTGAAGGTGAAGGAAATTTCTCCCACTCCTCTTTATGCAAATGTTAATACTTTATTTAATAGCTTTTATTTGATAACTTTTACTTATTGTATTTATTTAATAACTATTTAGTTTAATAATTTTGTCCTTTTTTTCAATTGCTTCTGCTTTGTTGAATATGTTACAAATTTAATAAAACATGGTTCTGAAAGAAATGAACTGTCACAATTAGAAAAATAGGGTGGCAAAATGAATGAAAATAAAAATGTTTAAAGAATAATAGAACTGGCAGCTTTGTCAAAACTATTTCTTAATTGTTCAGCATTAAAAATGAAATATGTATTATCCTTTTTTTTTTCTGCCAAATCTGAATTGGAATGTCTTACATCAAACGGAAGTACCATCTCCATTGGATGCATGCTGCCTTGTATTTAGACACATAGATTGTAAAAAAATCTTTCATTTTGACTCCACATGAGTATCCAAAAGGCAGGACCTTGTATCTCGCTAGTCCCTTCTGAAAGTATTGAAGTTCAGTGGTTTGGGGGAAATATTACTTAAAATATAGAAAATGTGAAGCCTTTCAGTATGCAAGTGGTTAGTTCCAGGATGGGAATTTTGGGTAGTTTTTCATGGTTTTTTTTTGCTTTGTCAAATTAAATGAACACTTAGACTGACAGCTCTGTTGGCTGAACAAATCTCCCAGTATCTTTGGCAGATCCTGGACTTGGCTTTCTCTGTGAAGTGCCTTGTTGTTTCTCTCCCTGCTGCCAGGACACACACAGGCACTCATACGTTCTCTGCCCGGCCACTTCCCTCTCGCCCTCCCTGCATATCTCTTTCTCCCACACATCCCCTGTTCAGCACTCCTACCTTAAACTTGTTCCTCTTCTTGTTTCCTTGTATGCTGGCGAGATGTATGTGTGAAAGACAGGTGCTCTTGCTTTCCCCTGCCAAAAAACGAAAGGTACTCTTGCTGCTTGGGCACCATGAAGGCAGCTGCAGATCCCTTCTTCAGCTGTCCTTTCTTGGCTGCACTGAGTGTCCTCACATATACAGGTATTTGAAATACATATCCTGTGAGAGATATTTTACTTTTCTTTTTTATTGGTGCCATTAGCAGGCCTGACCCTAGCTTATCTTTGCATTCAGAATACATACATTAATAGGATCTACAGATAGAAACCTGCTAAGAATCCATGTTGCTGTGAATCCAGAGCTTTCCAAAGAGGGATATGTTTGGTGCACAGGATCAATTAGGGTATGATTTATTTGCAGCATTTGCATATATAGTTTGTCAAGCCCCCTTTTATTCTATCCCTGATACAGAAGATTAAAGACAAGGATATTCATGGAACATGACTCTCTAAGAGGGCTCTTGTCTCTCTGTTTTCTGTGTTCTGATCCTTTTGGTGCATTTTGCTTCCTTTAGGCATTAGCTAGGCTGTCTGGAAAAGCAGTTTTTCCACCTGACCCAGCAGCCCCACCGGCATTGGGTGGTCCAGGTGGGCTGGGCAGGCTCCCTCTCCCTGAGGATTTGAGTTGGGTGTGAGGCCAGATCACTCCGTGAGCCTGAGAAGGATTTGGGTGAGGTGCTAAAAGAAACAGAAAGGAGTCAAGGGGATACACCTACTGGGAGTCGTCTTGCTAGCCACATCCCCTCCTGCAAAAGGGAGAGACACTGGCTGCCCTACAACCTGCATCCAATCTGGGAGTGAGAAAGAATTTAGGACCAAGTGAGAAGGAAGTACAGATGGAGAAAGCAAAATTATTTTTTTAAGATTTCTGACATCTCACAGCCTAAGATTGAGCATTCCTGAATACAAACTTGACTATTGGAATTATGTAAGAAAACAGGAAAAATTTACATATAAAATTTCATATGAACTTATGTCTGGAAATTAATAACATTTTCATGGGATTGGATGAGAAACTGGGTTGCATAGTTTTCTTGTTGTTTCTGTTGTTCGTTATTTCATCGAATTTGGTCATGAACCTCAATTATACACTTCTAATGAAAAATAGGCATTTTTCACAGGACATTAGAGGACAGAAAGTGATATGTGACAAATAATGTCTTACAAAAAACCCCCCAAAAAACCCCAAAAACCCCAAAACCAAAAAAAAGATAGATGTGTCCAATAAACTACAAATATCCCAGTTATAAGGTTTCTAGTACACTGACTAGAAGAGTAACTGGGTAAAATAAATAGGACAGTATAAAGCAATCTGGACAATATTCTTGAAGTAGTTTCCATTTCAGAGATGAAATCTCACATGTAAAACTCTCACTGTACTTGATGGTCTAGACAGATGATATACTGTGTCTGTAACTAGAATCAAAGCCACATTTTTTGCTATTGTGTATTTGGACACCACTGACATGCAAGTTAATTATATTGAGGACACCTTTTGTTTTCTTTAAAAAGAATGAATTTCATATGTCAATGTAGTGGCTAATCTATGACTATGAAAATGAAGAGGAACAAAAATCTTCAGGAACATTACCTCTTGTCTTGGTTGCAACACAGATAGACAACTCTAATCTTGTGAACCTTTAAATTATTGCTAGCATCTCAGTTCCTTGTGCATGGAAGTACTGGCTCTGACATTGGTTCACAATGTATATGCATATATGCATGTGCATCATTCTTTATCATCTTTACCTCTCCAGGCAAGCTGTCAAATTGCTTTGAGGTGCAATGCAGAAATCTTTAACTCTGAAAATAAATGTGTATGGCAGTTAATTCTAGACATACTATCCTCAAATGCTCATATGGAGTACTCATACAGACTAACAGCTGCATGCTTGGACTTTTAAAAATGTTCTTGTTTAAGAAAATGTCCAGTCTGCTGTAATTTTATATGACAAAGAAAAATAGAAATTCTGGAAGGGGGAAATTTTTTAATTATATGTAGGTGTGTGTGTATATCTATATATCTATATGTGTTTGTGTATCTATATATCTGTATATATATAGATAAAATATTTACAAACTGCCTCTGCATTATATTCCTGAGTAAAAAGCAGCTTGCAGTGTGTAATGTCATTCTGGCTGTACTGGCATGGATGTGAATGTTGTTATTCTTCTATTACTTTTTTGCTTTCCTTGACAGTTTTCATTTTCAAAAAGAGCATATTGTGTTTTGCCTATTCTCAAACAGTATGCCAGTTCCAAATTCCCCTCCTGCTGAGAAATGAAATGAAATATTATGCTCCCTGGCTCCAATTATCATCTTCTTAATTACCCATTTGGAAAGAAATTGTTGATAACTGAGACTAGCAATACGATAATCAGTATGTTTCAGAATGCTACAGGTGGCTTTTATTTGTGTTACTAAAAGTCATGCCCAAGTCCTCTTCTGGCTTGTGTCCTTGTAGAAAGGCTGGCCTTCCTCCAGAGACCATTTTTGCTGAAAAGTCTGGAAAGAGACTCATAAAAAGCTTGCTCTGAGTTTGGAAAGTGAGCAGAAAAGGAGTGCTCATTAATTTCAGTTGCCTCTATTGTGAAGTTAAGAATATAACTTCAAAAGACTAACAGAATGGGAAATGGGAGTTAAGAGATTATAGGCTAAAATATGTCTATGTTTGATGCCTAAATAAAGCAGTAGATAATAATGATAATAACTTATGAATGATGCTAAATGCTAAGTGTAAGTCCTAGCACACACATAACCCACTGAGACTGGCAAACAGATGGACTGAAGAAGCTACCAAAAGACAACTTCCTATATGTGAAAAGAAAGTAATTGATATAATGCAGGGAGTTTGAGTATGAATTATCAAATGCATGCTTATGAGACACTATTTAAATAATTGTATCTAATTGATGTTAAATGTAAAAGTATTAGTGTCCTGGTATTTAATGATAGTAAAGGAATGATAAAATTGCTCCAGTTTGTATATGTCACTGTAGTGCAACATGGTGACTGCATCAGAGCTTTAATCTCTGGATGACCAGTGGAAACAACTGTGGTATATCTGAAGCAAAATATTTTTATTTGAAGCAGAAGTATGTCCAGTTTTTGACTGAATTCCTCGGGCATAGATTTTTCAAATAGTATTTAACTAATAATATATCAGAAAATCATTTCCAAGTTAATAAATACTGATATTTGTAGCAATGGGTAACGTGAATAATTCATTTGGGAATCTGTGCAGGTGCAGCCAAAGTGCTACTGAAATACTCTCTCTAATTCCATGGCTGAGGCTTAAAAAATACCTTTGAGCCTCTCTGTGTGCTAAAAGTCATTTCCAACATGTTGTGGATAAAATTGCTGTATATGTCTTACAGCAAGTATTAATAACTTCTTAAAGAATAACAATCTCTGCTTTAATGCAACAATAAACAGTCCTAATGATCAGAAAGCCAGATGGAGGACATTTTGCCTCTTTGAAATACTAAACAAGCTGTTCAGGGAAGTTACGTTGCTTTACATTAACTTTGTGTAATGGCCTTTTTTCTTCTCCATAATATATATTTGCAAAGAAAAAAAAAAAAGGTCCTTATTCTCCTTTTCATTTACTTATTTTTGTGTGTGTGTGTGTCTTTTCCCTGACTGAAACCAAAAGTTTAAGAAAAACATTGTAAAACTCTCATTCAGCCTTGGGGTTTCAAAAAACTTCCAAGATGATTCCTGAGAGCTTCTAGTTACAAGAACCCTTAGAACTGGTTTTCTGTGATATCTTATGTTCTATTCGAAAGGCCCCATTTCCAATTTTGGAATAGAAAAAAAAAAATGATCACTGAACTCAAGAGAACAACTCAAGCTAAATCCACTCTCAGTCCCCAGCAGAAAGATGGAGGCCACAAAGTCCCTCTATGAAAGGAACAAAACAAAGTTTTAGTGAGCTTTTTTCCAACTGCTTTCATCTTCCTAGGGATGCAATGGATAAACAAGTTACAAGTATAAACTGATGCTGGCTTAGAACTACTTTAATTTACAGTTGATATCAGGGTGTCTTCTGGGTTGAGATCTTCAGCTCATTAATTCAGCAGAATTGAGAAACAGATTCCCTCCTCCCATGAGGATTTCAGAGCAACAATGCAAGCTGACTATTTCCTTTGGAGGGGGTCAGTCCAAGCCCGCAGACTGAGAACGGGAAGGCGTTCTAATTCATTCTGGAAGGAAAAAAGCATTTGACAATAAAATATTGGCCAATGTAGACTATAGTGGTTCCAGACAGTCTTGACTTTATGATGCCTGTACCACTTCCACATTTTGGGGTTTTTTTTAGATAACAGACTGACGGAATTTCCAGTTGTCCATCTTTTTTTTTTTTTTCTTTTTGTGACATGAGTGTTCCCAGAATACAGTTGTTGATTTCTCTTTCACCACAATATTTTCAATTATCTTTTAATTCAGTCCAATGCTAACTGTTTTCAATGGGAATAATCTCTTTGCTGTTCCAGTAATCATAAACTTCATCATTGAGACTGTTCAGGAAAATAAGATTCAACTTTCAAATGCAGCATTTGGCTCATATTGTGGGGCTGGACACTGAGCATCCTGCTGCGGTCTTGAGGCACTGGTCATCGCCCAGTCATTTCCAAACAGCTGTGAAACTGATGCCTGAAGCAGTTTACTGTTTGTATTTACAGTTGCTTCATCAAACATGGATTGAGGAAGAACAGGAGTTCAGAGGGAGAACCAAACCACTCACCACCCACCCTCAGCACTCCCACATTCTGTACCCTACTCATTGCATGCAGGTAAATAATGCAATGAATAATGAAGCCTCCTTCAGTAGGGTCGAGCATCTCTTCTAGCACCTTCACCCACACAATACACAAGGATGCATTAATAAGCAAGTCTTTGTCCCTCAGAGCAAGAATAGATTTCCATAACAATTGTCAATACCAGACTAATAAAAATTATTCTATCACAAATATTCTTAAGTATTTTGTATCTTTTAAATTGGTGGTGGTTTTTTTCCTGATTATTTTAGTTTTACTGCATCAAGAACTGTGTTAATAGTAGCAGTAGTTATTTTCCTGAATAGATATTAAAAGAGAGATAGAGGTTAGGCAGAGCTTTATTACAAAGAGTAATTACAACTACTACAGTTTTTGAACATCAAATAAATAAATATCTTTCCTTAGAACTTGCTGCACCTTTCTCTCTCAGATCCTGTTGGCTTCCTTGGGGATGGCAGTCCAAGAAAAGCGTCAGTATTTCTGGTACCTGGCAGTTACCTAAGCCCAAAAATTGAAAAAACTTGAACTGGTAATTCTGGTACTCCTTTTGTCTTTACACAATTTTTTTGAAATTTTGCATAGTTTACAACATAGTGTAGACTACTAAAACACTTTGTGGAGCAGAATTAACATTTCCATTCAACTCCTACAAATAATTTATATCAGTGATTTTTCATGTCTGTTCAGCAGCCAGTCTTTCATTGGAACGTTGTTTAATATGGGAAATAAGTGTTTCCATCTTTGTTGTCTCCAGTTAACTGTGTTTCCGTAGCTGCTATTTAGTTTTGTAACCATAGAGATATATTGGAGATAATTCTAAACCTTTGTTTATATTTATTTCATGTACAAAAACCTGAACATACTATATGAACAAATTATAAATTTGAGGAATATATTATTAAAATAATCTTAATGAGATATTAAATATGTTTAAGTTATGGTGTGTTCTCTAGCACTTCTGCAGTAAATTTCATGCAATACTGAAAAGCAATCTCAGTCCCCCCAATTTTTTTAAATTATTTTTTCTTTTTAATATCTAGCTTCAGATACATTATAGACAATGTTGTGGCTTAACTCCATCCAGTAACTAAGCAAGCACCAAGCCACGACTTGTACACTCCTCCCTGCCCCTAANCCAAGTAGCAAATCTGCCTCCCAGCCAGCTTCCACCATTATATATTGAGCATGATGCTCTGTGGCAGGGAATATCCCTTTCGCCAGTCTGGGCCAGCTGCCCTGGCAGTGCTCTCCCAGCTCTTTTTGCACTTGTCAGGGTGTGAGGAGCTGAAAAGTCGTTGGTTTAGTGTAAGCACTACAACTACTTTGCAACAACCAAAATCATCGGTGTATTCACAGAATCACTGAAGGGTAGAGGTTGGAAGAGACCTCTAGAGATCATCCCAAGGGTCTTGGGGAAAGAAGGCACAAGCACATAAAGAGATAACATACAGTTCCTGCTTGAGAGCTTCCAGAGTGAAATTCTGGCAACCTGATTGTCCAAAAGAAAAGTTTTCTAATAGTGGTGTGCATTTCTAATTGTCATATCAGTATCAGCAAGGTTAACATGTTTAACTAAGCTGTGATAGGGACGAAGAAGTTTTCAATGTCACAGAATCTCAGAAAAAAATTGTTTCTTTGCTTTATTTGTTGTATATGTTGTGATTCACAGCACTCATGTGTTTCTCCTTTTCCATACTGCCCTGTGCCCCTCTCCCCAGGAACTTAATACTTGGTCTTCTTTCCCAGGCAAACACAACAACAAAGCTGTGCTTTAGGGCTCCCAGTTCTGTACTGTTGGGATTCCGACCTTTCAGAGGTGGTATCCTAACAACCCTTTCCCTTCCCCTCGCTCGTTCTCACATCTTCCCCGCTGTGGATTACTTCAGCCACTATACCGGCAGCTTTTACTCTTCTGTCAATTATTCTCTTGATGTGTGTGTCAGGGAAGTCATGATACAGGAACACACACAGTTTAAAAATCCTTAGTCTGATCTTTGGAGGTGGCCTTTTAGATGCCAAGCTTGGTAGAGGTTACCTGAAAACGTAGGGACTTTCTTAGCCTTTGATCAGATTAAATCACTGGAGCAGATACAAATGTGAAACCATCCTCATCCTTTTAGTAGCGTACTACGCAACTCTTCAGGGTCTAGTTGAGCAATGCCAGTGTCACAATGTCATGAGACTCACCTGGGGAGAAGTAGCTGTCATCAGTGATATCTTGGGGAACAAAAAAGCAAGAAGAAACAAGGTCAGCTCCCCCTAATCAAACACCATCCAAGATTGGAGATGAGGGGTGTCAGGATATGGCAGAGGAGTAGCTGAACACAAGCCTGGGAAACTGGGAAGGATTAGTATTCATTGAGTCTAGGAGTTACACAGTGGCAGAGACTGTTACACCTTGGGATGTTTCCAGATGGGGAGGCCTTGGGTGGTGCCTCTCCCACAGAAGGTGAGCCACTCAGGATCAATAAGTCCATCTCCTAGCTCTGTCATGCATGTGTAGTGCTACTGTCAGAGAATAACTGCATTTTATGGCTATCTTAAGATAACACTTATTGTCTTTGCTGTTTGAGGAGCTTAGTGAATTGAGCATAATTCTTTTTCTTAGGGAGTATTAGGAGTGCATAGTCCATGTCCCAGGCTGTCATTATGAGGTAATGGCCAAACATGGTTGTGAAAAGCTGAATTTGGAAACGGCAAAAATATGACGCATCTTTTTTGTTAGTGTTCATTCAGCTTTTGAAAGACATTGTGATGATGGCTTCTAAGACAAAGACAGCAGTAAAAATCAGGGTTAAGCTGTGTGGCTGCAAAGTAAGTTTATTTCCTATTCAAGGTTGTGTTTGAGGATATTTTCCTCCTGGATGTGCCTACATTTCCAGTATATTTTTCTAACTCTTCCTGATCACAATATGATGCATTCTTGATACATCTCATTGTATCTCATTAAAATGAACATTATTAAATGGAGTAAAATCAACTGTACAAGCATGGACTTCTTGTTCTGAATATTGCATTTCTTTTAATGGAGGTTGTATTCTAATGATGCTTCCAAATTCTTGTAGTCCTTCAGATATATAATACTTGAGATCTTTTGATGCCATGAGAGAAGAACCCAGAAACGGCAAAAGTTATCAGGTGGCACCTCTTTTCTCCACTTTGATTGCATTTTTGCTTCTCACTTCTCTACATCATCCAGCCAGCGACTAGATTCATTTTATAAAATGAAGGGGAGAGTCTAATGCCATGAATGAGTTTTTAAACTATCAGGCAATAATAAAACTTATCACAATGAAACAAAAATCAGGGTAATTGCGTTTTAGGTATTTACATTTAGAAAATTTTACAATTTGGAATCTTTTACCCTACTCAGAGGACAACAAAGCTGTACATGTCCATACAAAGTATATAGGGTTTCGGGTTATTTTTATTCTCACATACTTTTCTAAAACAAGCTATGGGTGGGTAGTCAAACTAATGAAGACATGTACTTTCCATGTAGATATTTTCTGCATAGAACTGCCATAGGTTTTTATTGAAGCAGGGCAGAATTTGGTGCATTCATTAACTGTAATTTAAAAGGTCTTACGAGAGAATTTAGACATAGTTTTTGAATGATGCATGCAGTTTCCTTCTCTTTCTGTCCAACAAATAAAGCTATTTGTATAACATTTGCTTCTCTTGCTGACTTGAAGTCAATCAAGTATTCTTTGCAAGACTGAATGAATATAAACCTCACAGCAAGAATATAACTTAGCTCAGTAGAGCTGGTGGCTGGAAAAAAATTGGAAACCTTATACAAAATCTCACTTCAGCTTCAGTTTCTTTATTTTGTGAGATGTTGAAATTTTGCTCTGGCAAATACTTTGAAAGAAGATGCCACAAATAAACTTCAGTTTATCCAAAGTTTTTCTTTATTGGTGGTACTTAAGGTATGCTATGGACTAAATCTTCTTTAAAGAGAATGATTTTAAATCATAAAAATTCATTACACTATTGGCAAAATAAATTAACCACTTTGGGAATTAAGATAGTCATGAAAGGATTAGTATGGATTTATGGTGAAATTTCGTTGGTATGAATTTTCTCTATTTTATTTTTGAAAGAGTTTGTCATCTGAAGAGTTTTTTTTTTCTCCTGTTTTTTACTTTACATCTTGTTTTATTTTTCTAAGAGACGATATACTTTATGGATAGTAAAAGATAAAAATCATGTCTAATTAAAGGAATAAAATCGGGAATGAAAATCATAAGGGGTTATAAAACTTATTAATCTTTAATACATGCAACATCTGCAAATTGATAATGTGTTATTGTTTTGAAATGTAGAATTAAAACCATTCTAATGATTACTGAATTCTAGCTCAGAGTAACATTTGTAGATGACCAGATCAAAAGAAATGCTGGTTCCTTGAGCTAGGTCACCTTTAATCAGCTCAGATATTGAAGCTAACTGTATATTCAGTGGTACAACTGTGCATCATTTTTATACTTTTTTTTTTATTTCCGCATCCAAACAAGTAACTTCCCATCTTGGCCACTGAGGTTAATAGAAGAATCTTCTTCTAGATGCATATAGATTCCTATTACTTGTGGGTGCCACCTGTCAAGAATAGACAAAGCAGATCTGGAAGTATTTTACTGAGCCAATTCATAGTCTATAGAAAGATAACAAATGAAATGTTGCCCTCACAATGGGCACTAGAACCAAAATTTCTGTGACTGCAAAGAAAGAGGTAAAAGATACACAGAGATTGAATTCTTCATACTGTTCCATTCCTGCTCTGAAATCATTAAAGAGCTTTAAATAGTAAGAAGTGTTGCTAGCAAAGCATTGCAGGGATATACAGTGTCGTCCTAGTAGGATCTGATCAGCCCTGGCAGGTGATCAGTGCTCCCTGGTGGAATCTGGAAAAACTAGCCTGCAAATACTAACAATCATCATTCCACTTTATCAAAATCTATCTCTTTCATCATCCTCTCCTCACTTCATACTCACAGTTTCAGATATGCAGCTAAAAAACATGCCTATCTCGGCTTTGGAGTCACAGTGGCATGAGTGAACGCATACTTTGGGGAACAAGTCAATCAATCTATAGGAAGCTTTGACTAGCTATGCTGGGGTAACAAAGTAGGAAATGAGGAATGTCCAGAAAAATCCCTTGGGAAAAGTGTCTGATGGAAAAAACAAAGCAGCTCTGTCCTCGGGTGTTTCAGTGTGGAACTTGAGGTGGTCTTTGTGTGCCAAAAAAAGAGAAGTGTTCTATTCATTCCATGCACTCTACTGAAAAGTTAAACCAAATACATTATTCTAGCTTACAAATGGCTAACTTTACTTTGGCATATGTTTAATCATTTAGGAAAGTGTCCTATTCGAGAAAGGTTGTAAGTACCTACTTAAAACAAAGTAGATGTTTAAGGACCTCCTTGAATTTTAAGGCAGAGTGCTTAAAATTAGGAGGTGCACATCTTTCTATTTAAAAAACCCAAACCAAACCAAACCAAACCAAACCAAACCAAAATAAACCTTAATAATTGAAGCAGAGCTTCCTTCATTAATACTAAGTGGTAATGAGCTCTACAGCCATGCAGAGTCCAAAAGAGCAAATATTTCCCATGAGAAATTCAAAGAGCTTTTCTGAAGTTTATAAATGTGTAATTTAAAAAAATATATAATAAAGCAATACTTCCTTACTCCCTGTAATCATGTTTACAATATATATGAGAGCATGTGAGGCCTACCTGCATGCTAGCATTGTTCCAACTGGTTTTCTGGAAGTTTTTCAAAACATAACTCTTGGAAAGGTTGAAGTACTGAAACGCGTTGATGTAGACAGGAACCAGTTTTTAGTAGGCACATGATAGTTTGACATGTTTAGAATTTTTAGTTTCGGCAGGTTTAGCCAAAAGACCGGACAATAGTAGGGAGGAACAAATTAGCCAAGAGATGTCTCTTAACAAGAGGGCCTCGCCCAGTAACAGGGATGAGATAACAGAGGCTGCTAGAAAAGATAAGCAGGGATATGGCGCAGTTTGAGAGGCCATAGCTGCTTACTTATCATGGTTTAGCACTCCACACCAAAGGGTCAAGAGTGCATCTTGAAGAAGACTACGAGCCTTCCTCCCAAAGACCCCAGCCCACGACCACCAGACGGCAATGCTCAGGCGCCAGGGGAGGAGACTTAGGATAATGAGCTCTCGGAACTGTTTTAAATACCTCTTGGAACTAATTTAAATAATTCCTGGAACTCTTTAGAATAAGCCAACCTTTTCTCGGGAAATCTTATGTATATGCATAACTTTGTGTAATAAATAGCTGGCTGTTTTGGTGAAACGGCATGCAAGCTAGGAGGCGCTAGCCCCCTTGCACCCGGCGCCGAAACTTACCTGCTTTATAACCTGCCACGGGTTGTGAAGTTTGATTCCGCAAGTCAGCGTCTTTACACAATGTCCTTTATTTGCCAGTAGCTAAAAGGATGCAATTATGGAAATATTTATTGGTCAGAGTTCTTTCTTGTTTTGCTCCTGTATTTATGTGTTACCAAGAGAGAAGATATTGAGATATCAGGTTAGCTAGGAAGCTGGAGTTTTAGTTGTGGATTTAGAATACAGACTATGAGAAGGAACTATATATAGGTCAGGATTTTAAAATGGCATAGGAGAGACATGCAATGTCAAAACAGCCCTACCATTCTACAGAGTTCATATTTGAAGTCCTTACTGGAAAATCACCAATGATCTAGTCTTGATGGCAAACTAATGTAACAACTATATATGTTGAGAAATGTTGAGAAATTAAAGGACCTAGGTGCATCAATGAATTCTGGAAAGGCATGACTTAAACTTCGGCATCTATTTTATTAAAATGCTTCCTATACAGACAGAGTATACCAGAAACCATACAGATGGAGGAGAAGAACTCTGATTCACCAGTATTTATTTTACTCATGTGAAAACTACTGAGAAAAGGGGAATTTTGTTGGAAGAGTATGAAGAGGGTGTCTATAATCTCAGAACAGAGTAAAACTCTGGGAAGCAGTAGAAAAATATTTCAAATAATTGTTCATCATTAATAAGAGAACTGATAGCGGTTCAGTTCTTTTTAGATATAAATCATCAAAAGCATGAAGTAAATTCTTTAAACATAGTTATTAAAAGAAAATTATATTCATCACTGTAGCCAAGACTGATCATCAGCAGACTACACCCTATTTTTCTATAGATAAAAGCATTTTTTGCCTACACTTGCAAGTTGAGAATTGGACAACAGGATCTCGATGAAGAAAGGAGCTAAGAATGTATTATATGTATATATAACTTAAGACTCTTCAGTGGTTCTCCCTTTGAGGATCAGTAACCCAGTCAAGACTATTGGTTCCACAAGTATACAGAGAGAAATAATCTTGACAGAAGCAGGAAATTCTGCTGTCAACAGAATTATTTTTATGGTGTAAAGAACTGTGTTTTTCCCAGTGCAGAGGCTTTGGCAGACACTGTAAAATGTCATTTATGGTATGACTCACCTGGAGTATTGTGTTCTGGGATCTCCAGGACAATAAAGACAAAGACTTAATGGACTGGGCCTAGTAAAGAGCCACAGAGATAATTAAGGGAGTGAAGGATCTTAAAAGAAGACACTGTGGAATCTGCAAATGTTCAGCCTGGAGAAGAGAAGGCCCAGGGGGCTATTATGCATGTGCATAAACACTTGGTGCTAGGGAGTAAAGGCCAGAGAGATAGACATCTCAGTAGTGCCATAGACAGGACTATGAAGGAGGCAATTGACACAGATTAAAGCACATGAAATTCCCTCTGAACATAAACAAGCACCTTTTTACTGTGAGGGTGGACAAACACTGGAAGAGGTTGCTCAAAGGGATAGTGAAGTTTGCATTCAGGAAGGTATTCCAAACCACACTGGTCAATGCCCTGGGCAACATGCTTTGGTTGACCCTGCTTGATCAGGGTAGTGGGACAAGATGACCTCCAAAGTTGCCTTCCAGCCTCAACCCTTCTGCAATTCTGTAAAAGAATGAAAGAAAAACTAAGAATCTTTCAAAAGAGGATAATATGCTTATTAATACAATTTCAATACCAATTCAAAAGAAATTCCAAAATGGAATTTGCTACATGAAATATAGGTCCAGATTTTTAATAGCATGTTCCTGAATTAGTGCTCTGATGTTTCAGAGGGGCTGTGTCATTTTGCCTTCAATAAAAGTTGCTGTGAATCCAAGGATATGTAATATGATTACATATTAATATGAACACAAAGATATGACTGAAGCCATAAGATTTTGATTTTGTGATCTGTACGTTTGAAGACACCATGAATCAGTTAATATATTTTTTCAGTATTCAAATATTAAATTCATTTTCTACTCAATCTTTATATTTAGTCTTTTGTTTTTATAGTTATATTGATTTGTCCATAGAGGGGGATCAATGGGGAGATCAGTTTATCCATAAAAGTGGCAGACTGCAAATAAGAAATAGCTACAGTTGAGAATTTGAACCTGTATGGAAGTTGGAAATAAAAGGGAATAACTTAAAGTTAGCATTTAGTCAGAATTCAGGTATATGTAATTCACATAAAAGCTGACAAGCCCATTATATTAATTTAGATATACAAAGGTCAAACATTTTATGCATGACAATAGGGAAAATCTTTAAGACATATTGAAACAGCAGTATTAACATCATTTTCTTAAAAAAATACCTCACAATTGCTGCTATCAGTTCCCAAATCTGTGTCTGGCCTTCGGAATGTCTATTTAACAATACAAGCAGTATCAGAAGGTGCCACCTCTGCATTTTCCATCACTTCATGGCTTGCAGCCAGGAGTAACAAGTCACAGGTACAGCAGAAACAAATAATAGTCCAAACAGTTGGTTATAATATCAGTGGTGGAACCATAAGGGCATCTAAAATCAATCATAAGTGGGAGGGGACCAAAACAAAGCATTGCAAATCTGTAGCCCAGCAAACTAGCTCTCAACTGTAAATTGGGGAGACACAAGTCCTAACTATAGCAATAAAAAGATTATTGGCTTATTAATGTAGTTCCTGAATCCATCTGGTTTGAGATAGAATTTTTGGCTGTAAGAGGTGCATTGTACTTTCCAGTTTTCTCCTTATAAATCTGTTTATCCATGGAGTTCTTGGAAGAGGTTCCTGGATTCATCTTATATTATAGAACTGGCCATTTTACATAAGCCCTTACTTTTTAAAATTCAAGTGAGATGAATAACAAATGTTCTGTCTGTGTTTACAAGCTAGCTAATGGCAATAGTTTAAGTAAATACTGTTTAGTATGAATAATACTACACTAGGAAGGCAGCAGGAGTAATGAAACATGCAATTAAAAGAGACCAATTAAAAATATCCGGTTAAACACTCCAGAATTGGTTGGAGCATCATAAAAACAGCTAATGCTAATTTAAGTATTCATTTAGAGAAGACTTTCATCCCAATAACACTATCGTCAGAAATAGCAGAATTAATAATCCACCAGGAGACCCACAGGCTGTTACAACTGTGAGACAAGGGACTAAACCAATAAGTGTTGTTAGGGCAACTCAGCCTTCAGTGATAAAAAGTAAAATTCCGCAAATGTCTCATAGGAATAATTTTTGACCAGCGCAGAAACTTGAATAATAAAAGCTCAGATACTGAATTACAATGTACTCTGAGAGAAAATAAAACAGATCACCTGATAAGAATGCTAGAGGAATAATCAAGTAATAAATTACGAAATTTAACTGTAACTGTAAAGCAGCTATCATTATCAGGACATGATAGCCATGGTGTTATTCACCAGTTGTTAACTTAAATAGAGTCAGCATTCTCTGAAATTCACAGGAATTTTATTCTCAATTTAAATACATATTTCACTGCTGTGTTGGGAAGGAGGGTGACAGACTCTCAGAGTACATATCTTCTGAGTTTGGGAAGGGTAGCACTAGCAAATCCTGGGGGAAATTAAGAAACATATCATCCTCTCCCTTCTCCTCTAGCCTATCTCTCTATAGAAACCACTTTGTCTCATTCATAAAACTATACGCACTGCTATATGTTTGAGCAGAACTTTTTGCATACCTTTAGGATACAAGTGGCTTGTGTCTTAGTTGATGCATTATTTCTCAGTGTGGTTAATGTTAGTCTTGTGAAGAGAGTGCTCTGCATACATATCTGTGTCTGGCGCAGATTCCTTTTGATCAAATGAAGTGTTAAGTGGCCTTCCTTGTCCTTCCAATTTACATTTTTCACTCTTTGAAGAAGGCTTAAAGTTTCTTTAAGTTGTCACATGCCTGATAAATTTGGCAGATCTGTCAATTAGCTGATTGAAGTGCAACATACCTGCTACATATCTGTTGCTATGCATAATTTTCAACAAGTGTAGTCTATCACCTCTGCTGTGATACTGAATTATAGTCTGATATTGTTAAAATTCAAAGCTAAAGCTACCAGGAAAGATAGATCCAGATCTCCAAGGCCAGGAGATTAGTGTTCAGTTAAGAAAAGATAATCCTCTCATATTCTGTGTGGTCTCTGTAACTCACTATAAATTGTCATTGTCTGAAAGTTTGGGAATGCTGAATAGTCTGTTGCACATTTTTATAGGCATCCATCATTAACCTTTGTCTTTTCTAGAGCTGACATAATCTGAGATATCATACTTCGCTAAGCCTGAATTTTTCTTTTCCATTATGTGAAAGTAGGACATCTGGAATGTGCTGGGACAGTATTTCAAACTTTGTTTCCTGCAGAGCTGTGCACAGTAATTACTTACATGTCAACAGATTAACAGACTATTTCTTCAATTATTATATTTCCCTTAGTTGTACTGTACCAAATATCTTTACTGATTTTCTTAGAAGAGTGGTCCAAAACATATGTTCTGATTGCTGTTGTAGGTTGGTATAGTCAAACAGAAAAAAGTGTTTTTCAAAAAGAAGCCTCTTGATATTTTCTACTAGAATTGTCTCATTCCATTTGCTTATGGTGACCTCAGAGTCTGTGCATATTATAAACTTCTACACAGAATATAGGCTGTTCCTCTGAAGGGAAGGAAGGTGACCCGTATAGTCATCCTTCTATCATATAGTACCAGTAAAGGTCTCAGAAGATCTGTGTCCAATAAACTTCTCCATCAATTTCCTTCCTATATTGTCTTGGAAAGTCTGTTAGATTCATAAGGCTATTTCAGTGCTAAAATGCTGTCTGATAATCTGAGGTTTAGATTATCAATTTCCTAGCTGTTATATGAAGTTAATACTGGATTTACATTTTTTGTGGATATTTGAACTAGACATGGAATTGCAGAAGAGAAAAAAATGTGGCTACTCAAACCTAGGCTTCATATACTTTATTCCATCTTGTCTTTTCTGAAATGGAAAAAGCTATAGCATAACGAGGACTCTAGGGGTTGAAAGGATGTTCCTTTTCCTGAGACAGAACAAAAATTCCTTGGGAAAATCTGCATCATCTTCACCAAGTTTTAGAAACTCAAGTTCTCTTAGGAGGTGGTGTCAATTTCCAGCATGCCCCAGCTAGTTGTATCACTGCACATTTCAAATGCAAACCCAGGAGTCAAGGACTGCCTAACCATTTTCTTAGGAGATGATAAAAAAAAAAATCTTCAGTGCTTTCACTGATTTCCCCATCCCTAGTTTGTTTGCACCTCAGCCCTCCTCTTCTCTGGCAGGATCACACATAAAGGTTGTCATGGCAATACTCAGGACTAGGTGACTCTTAACCTAGAGGTCACTGTTTACTCAGTTTTGCCTTGAAGCCTGTGAATGAAGCTCATCAATAAGAAAGTCTGCAGATTTCCGTGTGAACCGGATTCAGATGGACTTGCACAGCTGTAACCGCTATTGTGGGTATTTCCATACTTAGCTCCACAGCGTAATTGCCTACAAAGTCTTTTAGGAAAAAGATGCTCAGCCAAGAGCTTTTAAAAAGTGCCAGTTCTATTTTTAGAATTCGTGTCACTATCCCGTGTTTGAAAACCACATTTTTATTTTATACGACTTAAAACACAAGCTGGAGGTGACTTTGAAGAGTGGTGTTTCAGCAAGGAGTATGAGCACAACCAAGACAGGCGGAGGGAGAAGAAAAGGTCCAGCCTGTCCTTTTCCTCAACACTTGCTTGTGAACTTAGCCTCTGAAGCCAGTCTGTGCCAGAGAGGGGAAATCAGCTTCCTTTTCTTGGAGGGGTTGCTTTTTACATAGAGATATCCGGCTGGGGTACTACGTTACTGCATAAGCCATTCAGAAATGGGCTGTTGTACTTTCCCAGCTGAAGTACTCACTTTTGTATAAGTCACCTGTGGATCCATCACAGTTGTTACCTTCTCTCTCACAGGTACAGGAATTGCTGAAGGCATGACGGTAAAAGAATCACAAAGCTGGCAACAATTTAGAAATGTTTTAGTAAGGGAATTATTCATCAGCACAATGATTCATGCTCACCAGTTTTCCAGAGGAGATGGTCACAGCATTTTTTTTCCACTGAGAGGAGAGAGACAAGGGACCAACAGGCGAAGCTGATTCCCAAGGCTTGGCTCCACCATCAAGACAAATGTGAATTTTCCCATCTTTCCTTCATTATTTTCTCAGCTCCTGTACGTGTGGGAGGAAAAGGAAGTTATTCAGAATAAATTACAATTTTCCAGTACATTGCTGCACTTTGGATTGCTGCTTGTTTTATGTCTGTAGCCCATTGTCTCATGTATAAACTGATTCCAACCTCCCCATTCTGTTATCTCTCAATCACAGTGGTGTGAAAACAGTTTCAAGCAACTGAAATCACCTGTAAAGCAACTTAAATCACTTGTAAAGAGACCACTTAGTCCTTTCTGACCGGGTTAAAAATCCCTTTAAATGCAAAGAAAGATCTCCAAAAAATAAAGTAGAATTTGGTTCGGGTCTATGGTACCAAAACCATATTTGGGAAACTTCTGGGCATTAAACTTTGCTATCCATTCAGGAACCATAAGATCTCACTAATAAATGCCAGCCTTAATTCAGAAAATTTAAGAAAGAGCAAAGGAGAACTGAGACCCTACTTGCAAAGAGGAAAAATTACCCACTTATATTTTAAAATCTCAGTTTGAATTCAGTGTGGATTCTTGGGGATCCTCCAGAAACAACATCCTGATGGTTCCTCACATTTATAGTCTTTTAGTCTTCTCATGTTACTGATACAGAAGGAATTCCCCTGAGCCCTAAACTCAGTACATAACAAGAAAGATGTGTTCTATTAATAAAATGATATTGTTAAAAGTATTCCCGATGTTATATAACTTGTTTCAAGCTCTTTACTTAGAGAAATACTTAGCACCTTTTTTTTTTTTTTTGTACAGAATGGAAAACTAAATGCTTATTAATCTTTTCCAGGTGTGTAAGAGCAAATAAAAAGGCCACACTTTAACATATGTTTTAGATTTTAAAAAGAATCTTACTGCAGATAAACGTATACTCTGATGCTGACCATTAAATGATCCATTCTCAAGGTGTGTGGCCTTATTAAGTTTGGAAATTCATACACAACTCACACATATATGACTCTGTGTCTAGTAGCGAGGGTATTTTGATATGTAGCAAACACCACAGCCTGGAACTGACATCATTCTTTGGCAGACACGTGAATATTTTGTATTGTAATTGCTGGCTTGCATGTCAGTACACTCCCGCTGTCTATTAAACAGAATGATATACTTGTGCTTGGGGTGTTTCGCCAATCCCTTCTATTGGCTAAGCAAATAAAGGTTTTCTCATCAGCTGAAGGTCTTAGTTTATGTGTAGTTTGCTTATGTGCAAAGAGGAGGTAGACAGGTCTCTGTATTTAAACTAGAAAAATTCTCCAAAAGGTAAAGGAATGTTATATTTTACTTCCTCATTTAAGTGCTTTTAGTGAACATTCCCAGTGAAATGTTTTTAAAGCAAGGGTCTACTGGGGGTCATAAACAGGGTCAAAATATTCTCTACAGCTATAACTCTTTCTCTATAGCTAAATTTGAGAGGAGATTTTGAGGAAGGGGCTCTCTGAAGTTAAATAAGCCTATGAACATGGGAAAATGTTGAAAATGACTGCTGTAGTAGGCAAAGCATTTTGCAGAAATTTTAAAGTATTTTAAAATCTATATTTAGATAATATTCAGTTAAAGTGAATTTTTATTCCTACAGTTGAACAAAATTCTTAGGCTTATCCTGAACTAAGCAATATCACAAAATTATATTTCTAGCCATATAGCAACTCCAGTGGTTTGACTCTGTCTGGAGGCCAAATGCCTACCAAAGTCACTCTATCACTCCCCTTTTCAGCTGGGAAGAAAATATCTATTGAGAGGCTTTGGACTCGAGATAAGGACAGGGAGAGATCATTCCACAATTAGCGTCATGGGCAAAACAAACTCAACATGGACTAAAAAAAAAAAAAAACCCCATCTAATTTATTACACTACATACATATATAATGAAACAAAAGGAAAAATAAACCTCTCAGTTCAAGAAGGATGGGGAACTACTTGAAAGAATACAGCACAGGGACACAAAGACGATTAACAGAGTGCAACACTTTCCTTCTAAGGAAAGGCTGATGGAGCTGGGTTTCTTTAGCTTGGAGGAAAGTGAAGGGTGACCACATTAATGTCTATAAATATGTCAAGGGTGTCAGGAGGATGGAGACAAGATCTTCTCAGTGATTTCCAATGATGGGACAAGGGGCAACGGTTGCAAGCTGGAGCATAGGAGTTTCCATGTGAACATGAGGAAGAACTTTTTCACTGTGAGGGTGACAGATCACTGGAAGAGGCTGCCCAGAGAGGGTGTGGAGGTCCTTCTCTGGAGACATTCAAGAGCAATCTGGACACATTCCTGTGTGACAATCTAGGTGATCCTGCTCGGGCAGGGGGGTTGGACTAGATGATCTTTCAAGGTCCTTTCCAACTCCTAACATTCCATGATTCTGTAGGTCTATGAGAAGTGAAACTAAATCTTAAAACCACTCTCCTCATCCCTCCTTTTTTCATGGACTAAATTTTATTAATTTTCACAGCACCCTCTCTGTCTCCACCTGCGTGAGGTCTCTCTACAAGCTGCAGATGGGATCTCTGCTCCCCATCATCTTCCATGGGCTGCAGGGGGTTAACCTGCTCCATCATGGTCTTCTCCACAGGCTGCAGTGGAATTTCTCCTCCAGCTCCTGGAGCACCTCCTCCCACTCCTTCACTGACTCTGGTGTCTGCAAAGTTACTTACATGTTGTCACTCCCTTCTCTGGTGACAAAACGAGGCTGCTTGCATTTTTTTCCCTCTTAACTGTGATTCATAGAGGTGCTGTGACCATCGCTGATTGGCTTGGCCTTGTCAGCAGTGGATCCTGCCTTGAGCTCAGCTGGTATTTGCTCTGTTGGGCCTTGGGAAAACTTCTGGCTGCTTCTTTCAGAAGCTGCCCCTGCAGCCCCCTTGCCACTCAAACTCACAACAGTAATGGCAAATTACTCCACCTATCCCCCCAAAAAAGTAACTTGGTACCGAGTGCAAATTAAAGTCCAAAGCATCTTAAACTGTTTGGTACTTTATTCCAATTTATTTTATTTTGAAAAAAAAAATCAAGAAAAGACAATCAGGGGTCTTATAAAGTTAGTAATGCTAATGAAGAACAAACTTTCAGTATCATACAGGGAAGGAGAGGGTAAAAGAACACTTAGATAAATTTGCTGACTTAAAATTCATTGAGACTTATGGTCTTTGGTCTTCCTCTTGAGATTCTGCAGGCAAGGTAGCTGATATTATCAATCCTGTTTCCCTGGAGAGCAGTGTAGGTACTGAACACAAGCAAGAGGACAAATCTTACTGTTGGTGGAGAAAGTTCTTCTTAAAAGTGCATGTGAGACCAAACTGTGAGAAGCTGCCAGCACATTATTAAAAATAAATAGAACTCAAAATGAACCTTAAAAACCTCAGGCAACATCCTGGAGAAGAAGAGGCAGTTATTCATTAGAAATACAAAGTTCCACATAGAGAAAGGAATAATCAGCAAGCTGTCTGATGCTTTAGTACTTCAAAACCAATGTCATGTTGTTACAAAGAAGTAAATGAAATTGAGGTATGAGTTGACAAGAGGTGTGCATGGCGGATAACATAGTAGAGTCCTGAAGGATGGAACCCCAAATGATGTAGTGCTAACCTTTCCTTTTCACGATGCAACTAAATATAAGGAATTACTGACATGGAAATCCTTAAACTGGAATTAAACAAAGGGTGCTCCAAAACTGTTGCCCTAGGTGATTTAAACCTGTTACTTTTACCCTAGTGTTCTAGTGTCCTACATGTGGAAAATTTCATCTTGATCCTCACAGCACTTTTTGAAAACTAGTGTCCTGTTTCTTCTCAATCTCTAGCTCTTCAGACAAAAAAAGGCAAATTTCTTCCTTTTTTTCTTGCAGTCCATATGCTGTAACTCTTCTTTTAAATCTCCTAATTCCTTTTGCTCCCTAAGCAATGCAGCTCCTGTCAGCCCCAAACTGATTACAGTTTTCCAACCTGAGCATTCAGTGCTAAGCAGAGTGAAGATCTGAAGGAGAGACCAAATTATATCTGGCTCTGTGCTGAAATCAAAGTGAAAAGGAGCCAGGAGTTCTGAGCTATTGCTATTAGGAGCATTAATTCTTTTAAAACATACATCCTGGAGACAGATTCCAAGGATTCTCAGAAGAGTGACAAATGTGCTTTTGTGCTTCCCACATTCCTCAACTTTATTCTGGGTATTTTTTTTCAAACTTTTTCAAAATGCAGGTTGTAAAATTCCCCAACCTGTTATCTAGAGGGAGCTCTTGTCTTTGAATGGAAGCTGTGTGTTTAATGATAGAAAAGTATAAAAACTCATTTGAAACGTCATTATTCCTTGCTTTAAATGGCTTTTCTTTTCTTTTCTTTTCTTTTCTTTTCTTTTCTTTTCTTTTCTTTTCTTTTCTTTTCTTTTCTTTTCTTTTCTTTTCTTTTCTTTTCTTTTCTTTTCTTTTCTTTTCTTTTCTTTTCTTTTCTTTTCTTTTCTTTTCTTTTCTTTTCTTTTCTTTTCTTTTCTTTTCTTTTCTTTTCTTTTCTTTTCTTTTCTTTTCTTTTCTTTTCTTTTCTTTTCTTTTCTTTTCTTTTCTTTTCTTTTCTTTTCTTTTCTTTTCTTTTCTTTTCTTTTCTTTTCTTTTCTTTTCTTTTCTTTTCTTTTCTTTTCTTTTCTTTTCTTTTCTTTTCTTTTCTTTTCTTTTCTTTTCTTTTCTTTTCTTTTCTTTTCTTTTCTTTTCTTTTCTTTTCTTTTCTTTTCTTTTCTTTTCTTTTCTTTTCTTTTCTTTTCTTTTCTTTTCTTTTCTTTTCTTTTCTTTTCTTTTCTTTTCTTTTCTTTTCTTTTCTTTTCTTTTCTTTTCTTTTCTTTTCTTTTCTTTTCTTTTCTTTTCTTTTCTTTTCTTTTCTTTTCTTTTCTTTTCTTTTCTTTTCTTTTCTTTTCTTTTCTTTTCTTTTCTTTTCTTTTCTTTTCTTTTCTTTTCTTTTCTTTTCTTTTCTTTTCTTTTCTTTTCTTTTCTTTTCTTTTCTTTTCTTTTCTTTTCTTTTCTTTTCTTTTCTTTTCTTTTCTTTTCTTTTCTTTTCTTTTCTTTTCTTTTCTTTTCTTTTCTTTTCTTTTCTTTTCTTTTCTTTTCTTTTCTTTTCTTTTCTTTTCTTTTCTTTTCTTTTCTTTTCTTTTCTTTTCTTTTCTTTTCTTTTCTTTTCTTTTCTTTTCTTTTCTTTTCTTTTCTTTTCTTTTCTTTTCTTTTCTTTTCTTTTCTTTTCTTTTCTTTTCTTTTCTTTTCTTTTCTTTTCTTTTCTTTTCTTTTCTTTTCTTTTCTTTTCTTTTCTTTTCTTTTCTTTTCTTTTCTTTTCTTTTCTTTTCTTTTCTTTTCTTTTCTTTTCTTTTCTTTTCTTTTCTTTTCTTTTCTTTTCTTTTCTTTTCTTTTCTTTTCTTTTCTTTTCTTTTCTTTTCTTTTCTTTTCTTTTCTTTTCTTTTCTTTTCTTTTCTTTNCTTCCCTTCCCTTCCCTTCCCTTCCCTTCCTTCTTCTTTCACAATTTCCTATGAATAGAAAGTCACTTAAACACCTTTAAAAGACATTATGTAATACAAGATCACTTTTGTTGTAATTCATAATCAATTTTAGGTACACGTTATGTATGCAACATGCTTCAAATGTATTGACATCAATGAGAAATCTGTGTGTACATAGGCATTATTTTTCCTTTATTCAGATTCAGTTGCTTCTCTGTGACGTTAGGCCTTGTGGTGAGAGTTTATACAGGACTTGATGCAGTGTCAGTGGTGGTGTTCATCACGGTAATTGTCTCCCTTCTTGCTCTTCATGTTCAATAGCCCAAGGTGGGCTGCTAAGGAAACGCTGTCCTGCAGTTCCTCTGTTTGTGTGGCTGGGGGCTGAGTGATGCTTAGTCTGCCTGCTAGTTGTCTGCTGTTTCGCACAGTATCAGCTGTTCACATCTGTAATTGATACCATCCTTTATAGGTGTAAAGCATGACACTGGTTGTATATTCATTCTGTCTAACCCAGGATTTCAGCAACATCACTGTATTTCCATATGATTTGTAATTTACTGAATACTATAGATGACAAAATTGACAAGTGGGTACTGGGCCCAAACTGTTTTATCATATGGTTTCTATTACCTAGACTGGATTTAATTTCCCTGTGCTAATCATGCTGGGTCAAAAAAAAAAAACAGACAACTAAAATTTTTAGAAGATTTTTAATTGAATTCTTCAGTGATATTCTGAAAAAAAATGTGCCTAAATTTACTCACTCATAAGATTTTCTTGTTTCTTGAGAGGACTACTGTGCAGAGTTAGATATACTGGCATGCCAGCAGATGAATCATGACTGGATATGGTTGAGAATCCTTTTATTGTTTAATTACTAGGAGAACTCAAAATCTATGCTTTTAGAAAATAATATTTTTAAAACTTGAATTATCAGATTTCCTTTTCTTATTCCGAAAGTTTACAGAAAAACAAACTTCATATTTTAATGTTAGCAAAAAATTTCAGCCCATTCTATGCTTAAAAATATTGTTTTTTTGAGATAAGACGAATACAGAAACAACATGAATCACTGTTCAGACAATACATAGGTGTCCTATCTCTTCAAGAAGAGGAAAATATTCAGATGGAGCTTTCTCTAATATCTTAAACCTTTTATATAGACTTAATAATTTTCTATTTATTTCTCTTTCCTTTTTCAGTTTTAATACTTTGTGTAAACCAGGACAGTTCTTACTAACAGCATAATTTTAAGGAATTTATCTAGGTTTCTTAAAAAAAAAGGGGGGGGGGAAACATCTGTTTATATAATCTACTAATATAACCTCATCATTATTTCATTGTCAGTCACACCCATATTCACCCTCATGTTTATAAAATCTATTTTTTCCATATTCCAGTCAAAGTTTCCTAATGGCACATGTATAATACAGTTCAGGCTTTACTGACAGCTGTTCGTGATGATGTGAAAGTATGTGGTAATGTGATGCTTGTCATATAAACTAAAGTTGTCTTAGAGCAGTTGAGAATTTGCATCCACTGTAGTAGAAAATATTTATGGTATTTTAGACAAGCCTACTGTGAACGACAACAGCTTCTGGTTTTGTGACAGGATTAACTGGTGTAAAGCATGATCAGCTGTAGAAAGTAAAAATGAAGAAGATGTAGCCTCAGAAAGGAAGTGCGTTATGAAGATAAGCTATTTAATAAAATCCCAGCATCACAGACTGGTCTGGGTTGGAAGGGACCACAAGGACCATCAAGTTCTAACCCCCCTGCCACAGGCAGGGCCACCAACTTCCAGGCCTGCATCTAGACAAGGTTGCCCAGGTCCCCATCCAACCTGGCCTTGAACACCTCCAGGGTTGGGGCATCCACCACCTCTCTGGGCAGCCTGTTCCAGCATCTGACTATTCTCTCTGAAAAGAACCTCCCAGTGATGTCTAATTTAAACCTTCCTTCTTTCAGCTTAAATCCACTCCCCCTTGTCCTACCACTATCTACTCTGATCCTCCTCCTGTCTATATGCTCCCTTTAAATACTGGAAGGCTGCAATGTAGTCCCCTTGCAGCCTTCTGTTCTCCAGGCTGAACAAGCCCAGCTCTCTCAGCCCATTCTCACAGGGGAGGTGCTCCAGCCCCCTGATCATCCTTGTGGCCTCCTCTGAACCCTCTGCAACATCTCCACATCTTTCTTGAATTGGAGGCCCCAGATCTGGACGCTGTACAGCAGGTGAAGCCTCACGAGAACAGAGAGGGACAATCACATCCCTGTCCTTGCTGGCCACCCCTCTTCTGATGGAGCCAAGGATGCCATTGGCCTTCCGAGCTGCAAGAGCACACTGCTGGCTCATGTTCAGTTTCTCATCCACCAGGACCCCCACACAGGTTCTTCGTTAAACCTTGGGAAGTTCACCTGGGCACACCTTTCCAGACTGTTCAGATCCCTCTGTATGTCTTCCTTTCCTTCTACTAAGTCAACTGCACTCAGCTTGATGCCATCAGGAATGCAGGTGCACTCAATGTCTGTAAAAATCACTCAATAATACTTTCGTCCTTTGCTGCCAGTTTATCTGCACTTTGTGAAGCTGATACTCTTCATGAGGCTGTTGAGTGAGGATGCTTTTCCTCAAATTGAAGTTAGTTCAGTTGACCAACCTTTTGCTTTATTTGCTTGCTTTAGAAACATCTTCTGATATTGCTCATCTAAGGTAAAATTTATAGTCATCCTCTTTGCTCACTAGTTCCAGTTAGTGATATCTTGCTTCTTCTTTAGGGAAAAAAGGTTGGAAAGCCAGCTAATTTCTTTGTATTTTTCCCTGACTTAGTATTGTGGCTTAGCTGGATTGCAAGCTGCATGGAGGTCACTAGCAAGCATTTTGATTTCTGAATGGGTTCTAGGGTTTTACTGTCTCTCCACAAATGTCTCCTTAGAAAGACAGAGTTCTGCTGCACATCTATTGAGCTGCAGGGATTCTGGCTTTTTTTGCAATTACTAATACTATTGTGATATGAAGTGGTCAACAGAATTATTGTTTAATATATGTGGTGATCAACCACTTGCAGAGACTACAAGTCATGTTTAGTCCTATTTATTTGGGACAAAGAAAGGCCTAAGAAAAAATATTACTGAACTGCTTAAAATAGAAGTGTTCATGGACTTCAGTATTGCAGAAGGCTTGATTGGTCCTCTGGAAAGCAATGAGTGCTTCAAAGAAAACTATTAGACTATATAATAGTTAAGTTTACTCAGGGTCTTGATGTGCTGCTTTGACTATCTCAGTTAAAGTGTTGCATCGACTTCAAACCTGGTTATTCACTGACAAACATATTTGGTAGATTTTAAAATGGAAAAGGCTAAAAAAAGGACACAGAAATACTTTCCTCAGTGGTTTACTGCTATTTTGTGCTCTATTTATTACATGGATGCAATCCTGACATGTCTCTCATGCTCATAAATGACTTACATATTTGAAGTATTCATGGTTACAGAAAAGAAATGTGATTGCACGATACTGTTAAACCCAACAAGTCTGGCAAACAAAGTGAAATATGTGATCTAAACTCTCCAGTTTTCAGAAGTAAATCTGTAATCATCTGTTATGCAAAGTTGTTCTCTGATGTCTTTTCTCTTGCTAGGCGGCTTGCTACAGAAGGTTCTCACTCAACAGTTTTGAATAATTTATTTCTCCCTTCAGTGTTGAGGGCAGACCTTTTAATTGTTACATGTGCAAGGCAAAGAGCAGAAAAGTTCATAACACTGCCTATTTCTTTACATAATTACTGGCTGTCTTTGATAGTGATGTTCAACACTAAAAGTAAGCATCCTTACTAAGACTCTTAAAGAATAATCTGCTAAAATATCAATAACACTATGTCATCTTTATGCCCTCCAGAAATGCATTATGCATTGCAAATTATCAGTTTTCTTTCTGCTCCAGGAGGACGAGTCGCACGTGGGAGCACAGGGTTTGTTTGCAGCCCTCCTCACACTGGGCTGTGTTTGTGCTGGAGTGAGCACTGGCAGGCCTTTTGCTGAGGAGCGCAAGTCACTCCTCAATGGGTCTGCAAGGATAGAAAGTGGTATGTGTCAGACTAAGAGCTCGGTGTCAGCAACACATACAAATGGACTTTTAAAGTATGAAATTGAGTTTATAAAAGGTGAGTATATGTCTTCAGCTATTGTCTGCACCGTGGCTGTAAACTTTCTAAAGCTGTTTTCACCAGCTGCCTCCCTCAGATTTAGCTTTATCTGGTATCTTAGTTCCTCATCTGGAGCATGCTCGAGGCATGGAGCAGTTCTGGAGCTCAGGTCATGAACTGTTTAATCTGCATAATTCTGCCAATTTCTTTCCAGATCATTTGCAAAATAACTGCAAGTAGATTTTTGGGCAGGACTGGGAAAAGAGGCATTTCTTTTTTAATAGTCCAGCAATTCAGAACATGTGTTTCTACTATGCGTTTGCAATGTAGTTTGGTCTTTCAGAAATAACTTATAGGTTGATCTGGCTAAATGATCTGAAAACCAGACTGAACAGAGATTCCAGAGGTTTATTCTTGGTTGTCTTGTTATTTGTACTAGCCATGGCTCCAATTAAATACACCTTTGGAAACTCAGCAGGAAAAGGAAAGGGAATTGCTTTCTAGAAATGTAATACTATACTCTTAGTTGTAGTCTGTGATGTGCAATGTCCTGCAAGAAGTATTCATGCAGGATGCAGTGCTGAAATAATTTACAGGTCCCAGTTGGGTTTATTTCTGCTGTATATCTAATTTGCTCAATTAACAGGTATATCATACTCTGAATAGTACACTGATGCTTTAAAATAAAAGTTAATTTCTGACAGGTTGATTCTAAGTTGCATCCTAAAGTATTGTTCATAACAACAGTTTTTCAGATTCAGTTGTATATAGATAGCATGACTTAAAGCTGTTTTGATTACTAAATTCTGATTTTTTTCTTCTTCAGCAAATAACACACTGTTACTCAAAGAATTTGTCATATGAATCAACTCTGTACATTTAGGTGTGTACCACTGACAGGCTGGAGTACTTTTACTAACTACAGTTTTCCAGATCCCTTCTCTTTTTTTTTTTTTTTTTTAAGATAGAACAAATATGTGTCACATTTATTAGACCCCTATCTCCCAGATGCATTCATTAGCCAAGATTCTTCCTGTCTGGAAGGGTGTTCCCAGTAAATTTAGTTTGGCTTGCAGATTCTGTGACCTGATTCAGAGCAGGAAATTTCAGAATTTTATCCCCTCCTCTGACAGCATCTGAACTGTTCTGGAACAGAGGTGATCATGAAGTAATCATTAATGACCTGTAATTTGTTACTTGTATGTCATGCAGTTTTAGAGTACTGAATTATTGCTGTTATTTCTGTAAGTACTATTTTTTTTTTAAATTTGAGGGAAAGCATGGTTAGCTATTAGTTAAGAGCTATAGATGATGATTCATAATATCAGTACAAGAGGCAAGGATGAGAAACTCTCAACCACTGCACATTTACAGTTTGCTGTACATATCTTAAAAACATTAAAAAAAAAAAAAAGGAAAGAAAGGCTCAGACCTCTACTATAAATTAACACATGAAAAGGGCTTTTCAAAAAGAGCTTCTGAAAGGGGAATGACAAAACTGTGATTAGATGGGGCAAGGAAATAAAATCGGTATGTATTAATACTGATAATGTCACTGGCTCAGGACTGAGGCCAATGATTTTACAGCCACAAAGATCACTAGAACCAACTTCCAAATCCCCAAACTTTCAGCATATTGAGGAACATCATAGTTCCTAGACATGGTGAATTTAGCAGGTCAAAGAGAGTGATCCTTCCATTCTGCTCAGCACTGATGAAACATCTGGAGTGCTGGGTCCAGTGATTGGCTCCTCAATATAAGAGAGTCAGGGATGTACACCAGTCAGTTCAGCAAAGGTCCACAAAAGTGACAAAGGGACTGGAATATCTGTTCTATTGAGATAGGCTGGAAGAACTGGGACTGTTTATCCAGAGACAGAAAGATGTCAGGGAAATCCTATCCATGTGCATAGGTATCTAGTGGAGGCAGTGAGGAAGGTGGAACCAGGCTCTTTTCAGTGTTATTCTGTAGCAGGATGAGAGACATTGGTAAGAAAAATAAATACATGAAATTCTGTGTGAACAGAAAAGAACATTTTTCTTGCTGAGTGGGTGATCAAATGCTGGAAGCAGATACTCAGGTTCTGGAGTCATGGAGACATTTAAACCATTTCTGCTCTCACTGACTCTGCTCTGAACATGGTAGGGCTTGAATACATGATCTTCAGAAGTCCATGAAATGGAACATTGAGAAAGAAGAGGAAAAAAACACAGTGATTGCATAGGATTTCAGTAGAGAGGTAGCCTCACTTACCATGGCAGAGTCATCTCACCCTGTTCTGCAGGTTTCATGTAATAAGCTTTCATATAATTTTTCTACACCTGTGGAAGCACAGTCCTTTAGGGGGACACCCAGCAGGAAAACAGTTTGGTAGAAGGGTCTGGGGTGTCCGTCTTCATAGTCACCAGGTTGAGCATGAGCCAGTTATGTGCTCTTTCTGTGAAGTATGCTGCTCTGGGTTGCATTAGACAAAACATTGCCATCAGATCAAGGGAGCTGATCCTTCCCTTTTATTCAGTGCTTGTGAGGCCACACCTGGAGTGCTGTGTCCAGTTCTGGGCTTCCCAGTACAAGAGAGACATGGACACATGGGAAAGATTTAAACAAAAGGCTATGAGGATGATGAAGTATCTACAATTTACTGAAATATATGGATAAACAAATTACCTCTTCATAAACAGGAGTAGGTATGAGACACTTGAAGAGCATTTTCATTCTTACTTTCTGTGGTGGGTTTGCAACGTGGCTTCTTTAAAAAGTTTCTAGAAAGTTTAAGGGTCCAACAAAGTAAATCCCAGCTGGGCTTCAAAGGCCAAACTCTCAAACTCTGTTGCTGACAAGGCCAGCCGGGCCAATCAGC